>CM060310.1:42545729-42610108 GCA_030674185.1 Monoplex corrugatus
GTTTTGAGGGCTGTTGTCGCTAACAAGAGATGCTCCTTATTCATTCCATCTGTTCATAATATGCTCTGGTTCAGTCAGTGTGGTGCCATCTTTGCTGTTGACGCACTCGTTTCTGGTCTGGAATTTAGTGGATTGAACTTTCTTTATCTGTTGGAAGAGATCCCTGGATCTTCTGCATTCATTATGCTCATTTATTTTTGTACACTCTTCCTCCAGCCAATTTTTCTTATCTCTTCTAATTTTGCTCTTAATTTCTCTTTTGAGATTTTTGTATTCTTCTTTTCTTCCAGACCTGGGAGCTTGGCTTTTCTGTTTGGTAGATTTTATAACTTCCTCGCTGATGTAGGGCTTAGTGGGGTTTTTTCCTGCCTAACTTTTTTTCTGCTACTTTAATGTAGGACTTCTTCATATCTACCGAAATTTCTTCTGGATATTGGTCATTTAATTTCAGTCCTGGATTAAAGCCTCGAAACGATTGCTGACTTCGATCTCAAAATCAGATGCAATGTCTTGATTTTTCAATATCTCTAGATAAAATGCAGGGGACAGCTTGGCTTTGTTTTGTTTGTAAGCTTTGAGTTGAATTTTTGCTGCGACTAGATGGTGATCACTATCACAATCAGCTCCTGGTTTTGTTTTCGAACTTAGGATAGTAGTTCTCCATGTCTTGTCTATCATGATGGAATCTATCTGATTTCTGATTTTTATTTTCTTGTCATTGTGTGTTTTTTCGAGTTTCCAGATATATCGTCTACGATAGTGCTGTTCAAAGAGGATGTTAGTGATGTCCGATCCATTGGCCCGCCAGAAAGATGCTAACGTATTGCCTGTTTTATTGCATTTTACCTGCCCATAAGGTCCTATTCCACACTCCCAGTCCTCAGTTTTGCACACTTAAGCATTCATGTCTCCCATTATATGCAAACTCCTCTTTTTGGTATTTTATCCTTGGCAGTTTGAAAGCCATTGTAAAACTGTTCTATTTTTTCATCTGAGCTGGTGGATTTGGGGGCTTATGCCTGGATGATGTTTAAGGCAACTCCTCTGTGTTCAGTTTAACAGTTATCAATCGGTCATTGATTGTGTTATAGCTTTTCAGTGCTGTAGCATGTTGTTTATCCAATATGATGGCAAACCCGCACAGGTCTTTTTTTTTCCACTGTGGCAAGGGTTGACAGCCAGAACCCAGTATCTCACTTTTTCGTCAATTTTCACTTTTTTATACTGAACTGTTGCTTTTGATGTGATCTTTCACTTGGTGGACTTTGTTTTTGCCATTATATTGATTTTTGATCGGTTATCGATAAAACCAAAAACCAGTATCTCAAAATGTAGATATAGCCTCCCCGAAAACCCACTTTAAAATCGTCTCCTGTAAACTATCAGAAAATCGAGATACTTGGTTCTGGTTGTCAACCCTCGAAATGATAGTATGCTCGCCAACGGTGAACTTTCTGTCACCTTTCCGCCTGGTGTCGCATAATCCCGTGATATTCATACCTATTCTTCCAAGCTCCGGCAACAGGAGATGAAGCTTTCCCAGTTCTAGCAATGTTTGCACATTCCACGTACCAATGTTAATGAGCCCTTTCTTTTTGTTTTTGTTGATTTTTATTGAAGAGTTTCTACAAGTTTGCTTCCGACAGGTGCAGTCAGATACGTACGTATCGTCATCATAGCTGCCTTTTACATCCTTGGATCTTCTCTCCCCAGTAGCCAGTGAGTTCTGTTCTTCCGTGGGGGAGCTCAGAAGACATAGAACTATGACTTTTTCCGTTTTGGGTGTCATCATGTGCACTTTTTGGCAAAAACAAAACAAAAAAACAACAACTTCAGATGGGTTGCCTTTTTTTTCCCTCAAGCACAGTGCACACAATCGCAAAATAGAAGCCGATTGTTGTGCAGTACTCTGCCTTCGCCTCCTAATTCATCCATCCCCTGCTACCACGACTTTTGTGGTTGGAGTTATATCGGCCCTGCCCTGCCCGCCTGACAGTATTCATTGTAGGGTTGTAAAATCACTTTATAGCAGTATAGGCACCACCCTATACCCCTAGCCTCCCCTAGAATACTGACGCCGTTTGGTCCGTGGCTGCTTCTTGGGTATCTGCTGCTGGCCCTCATATCTGAGGCTCATTCCACTATCCGCCACCTGGGGACGCGTTGGGTACGGGACGGTCACCGCATGATTTACACAAATGTTAGACATTGTTCAGTTTAACCATACATTCTCTTTAAGAACTTAGTAAAGTACTTTTTTTATTTCGTCCCTGAATAACACAAGACAGATACGAAATTTTTAAGAATGTTTTTTTTTCTGAAGTCTCTGCACATTGGGTAATCAAGAACAGACAAAATGGACAATTTTTCTTGACAATCTCAGTATATGTGTCATCAACATTATCATGTGCCCTGCCGCATGGCGTTGGCGATCGTGGCTCTCCATACGAATCTATCCTTGTCACTGCAAGTACACCCCCTTCTTTGTCCTCGGCCACCCTGCAAGTCCGTCAAATATTTTCTCCCTGGGTCTGCTGGTGTTCTTTTTCCCTCCAGCTTTCCTGTTGTGACCAGGTGTTCTAATTTCCCTTTCCTCATAATATGTCTTCTAAATGTTGCTTGTTGTTTCCTAATCTTCTTTATTAATGATCTTCTTGTGTCTCCTTCAAGACTGTCTCGTTTGTTTTCTTTGCTGTCCATGGAACTCTCAACATTCTTCTTAGAAACCACATTTCAGTTGCCTCAATTTTGTTGTGACTTTGCCTGTTGACTGTCCACACCTAAAAAACCGTACAACAGTATCGGTTCTATGTAACACTCAAGAACTCTCTTCCTGATGTTGATTGATTGACATTTGTTGGTAAGAGCGTTTTTCATCTCCTTGAATGCTGTTTTGGTTTTGTTGATTCTGCTCGCTATTTCTGATGTGCATCTGCCGTCTGGTGAGATGACTCAATCTGTCTCAAGGTTGTGGTATTTGCAGTTATTTTTCTTAGGGAATTTTTTTTAACTGATTACCATGATTTCAGTCTTCTTGCTATATAGCGTCAGCCCTTCATTTTTGCTTTTTATATCTATGATATTCAGAAAGTTTTGTAGGTCTTTTTCATTTTCTGCAATTAGCACGGTGTCATCTGCATAACGAATGTTGTTTATCATTTTTCCTCCAGTCTTTATCCCAGGGCATTCTTCTAGGTTTCTTATGATGGTTTCGAGTATATGTGTAGAGAAATTAAAATCACTAGAAGTACATTAAACATGACCTATGATATTGCCACTCTAAAGCAATATATCTATAATAGTAATAATAATAATTACAATATTTATATAGCGCAAAATCTTGATAAAATCAAATCTAAGCCTCAAACAGACACACACACACGCACGCACGCACACACACGCACGCACGCACGCACGCACGCACACACACACACGCACACCACACACACACACACACACGCACACGGCTATAAATGGGGAGAAAGAATAAAAGCGATGGAAAATCTCAGTGTTATATACGTTTTTTTCTTCTCAAAAATAGTTTTAAATGATCGATATCCAGCATATCTGTCTCTATCCCTAGTAGCAAAAGGCTGTCAGTCATTCTTTGCTCGAAAATATTTCAAAATCCTGCTTCATCCCCAATACCCTGCTGTTGTAACCAGACAACGTTAGAAATCAGTTTAACGCGGTATTTCCCTTGTATGTGATGCCCAAACGTTTGCCATTGTTATCAAATTTTTTTATCGTTTGGTATGCATGTAAAGGGAGTCTATCCTGCTCTATCTGAAGTCTTTACTTGAACATATTAAGTTGTATACAGTGGATATCTTCCCGGGTCTGCGTAAACGATCTTGTTTGTCGTTGTAATAGGAACGCATAGAAATTGCTTACATACCTATAACATCTCTTTACATTGGGTAATCTAAGACAGAATGCCAAGTGCGTTTTTACAAACTAGTCAATTTCTTTTTATAATACTCAGTACATGTGTAGAAATTATTATTCAATGGAAGTACATTAAACTTGGCCTGTGATATTGCTACTCTAAAACGTTATATGTACCGTTTCTAAAGTTTCCTGTCCATCGAGTCCACACATGTCCGACGAATGCAACATAAATTATTCATAATGGCTACCTGGTTGAACCTGGCTCTCAGTTACAAAGAAGGCTACTTACTGCGTAAATTATTCAGTTTGTAAAAGAAATTCTTGAAATAAGTATCAAGTACAGAGAAGCGGGGAGGGGGGGGGGGGGGGGGCTGAATATGCTGAATTAAACTGGAAAGATTCTAGCTATTCTCGCTGTGACAGCAATGGTAAACGTAGCATGGCAGTTGTTTATGCGCATTGAATTGCAGAGCAACAAATAGTAGGCCTACTTTATAATAATCTATATAATCTGACAATTTATCGTGTTTACTTTATATTAATCTGTATAATCTGACAACTTACGTGTTTCATCTCCTAATGATTGTTGGTTTACCAATACAATCACCTTTGTAATAAGTGATAGCTTCATTTTTGATTTGGTATGGTGAATAATTATTTTGAATGGTATAGCCTGTTCAGTTTCTTTATGCAGTCTTTGACATGCTTGCCACACTTCTTTACTCTAACACATGCTCAGAAGGTTTTAAACACTGGGACGGTTACTTTCAAGGTACTCTCCAATTGTGACAAGGGATATGGTGAAATCTGCCAGTAATTCCCCACCATATTCGCAGACACAACACACTCCACAAAAATCTTTACATACGCTAGGAAAAGTTTCCTCACATACTAAAGGAAATAAGAGGGAAGCAGTGAGATTTTTTTTAAGATTGGTAATACTAAAGGAAATAAGAGGGAATCAGGAAGAATTTTTTAAAGATTTGTGCTTTGTGGCTGCTTCTATGTTAGTTGAATGGGTAGCGCAAACTGTGTTGGATTTTGAGAAGTTCTACAACATGGGAGATAACTCCTTCGTGACTCTCAAGAGTTATAATCCTTGATTAATCTTTCCTCACACAGTTCATTCTGCAAATAATGAATGTACCTTCGTTCATTCCTTAAATTTATCAAATCAAAACACTGGTTAACTTTAGCAATGAATAAAAAATGTCATTGTCACTGCATTGCAACAGCTCCTTTCTATCTCCATGAAATCCCGAAATAAAATAAAGTCAATCAATTGCATCAGGTAAATATAATCGTCACACTCATAAGAACAGTAGCTAGCTCGTTGTTAAACGTTTTTGCAATGACAATAGAATGGAAGCTACTGGAAGGGTATCTATCACGTGTTAGATGGTACAAACTGTCAGACGATAGGAACCCCGTTGCCACGGTTATGTAAGCAAAATTGCTGTTTTTGTTCCTGACACTTTTTAGCCAGGATGGCGGCGCCCAGTCACCTGGTTTTCACTCGGGAAAAAAGGCGGTTGCTTTTGTGTGAAGGTAGGCAAAAGCTTTTTCTGGTTGTGATACATTGTTTTTCTAATTGAAAACGATGCTATCAGCTCTTTTAATGTCATGTGCCCGTCATTTTCTCTGTCAATCACTTGAGATAGGCAGTTTACATATCATAAATAAAATGAGGTAGGCAGTTTGCGTAGGAACGAAATTTGCAGATTTTGTGTTTTAAAATGTATTATGGGCACAATGAAAAAAATTAACAGTATCAGTAACAAAGCTGCCGTACATTCCCAGCAGTTGTTGTTGTTGTGTTGTGTTGTTGTTTTTGTTATTGTTGTTGTTGTTGATGTTGTTGTTAGGTCATGTTGTAAAAACTTTTCCAAAAAAGACTGATGGAGTGGCATGTAGTGACTGCTTTTTCGATTGCAAAGTGCATGCAATGAAAATTATGCATGGGCGATTTAACAAGATTATAACAGTAAAACGTATGCTTGGAGGGGTCGGGGAAAGGTTTAAAGGATGATGGTTTAAGAGATGATGGTTTAAGATCTCCTTTAATCTATTTGTTTGTTGGCCGCTAGATCTGGCTGCTGATGGTCAGCTGAATGATAAGTACGATGATTGTCAGCCAGAAGAAAAAGATGGTGATCACTCCATATGATTATGATAGTCAGCCGCATGCCAGATTCTGGAAGACATTGCTAGTGTCGCTCAGCACCTCAACAGGCAACTTAGAGATGAAAATGTAATAAGACAAGTGACCACTGTACTGTCTCAGAATTGTTCTTCTTCCTCGGCCCTTTAGACATCAATTTATCAAAATAGTACAATCAACAGATGCTGGCCATAAAAGTCATATTCTTTTGTGACATTCATTTCAAACAGTTTTGTTCGTTACAAATTAAAATAGCCATTTTTTCTCTTAATTTTCAGGTAAAAATCAGCGTTTTCATAGGTAGTGCGACAGTGGGACTGTTGACTGTGTTTAGGTTGTCCACCAGTCTGTTTTACACATTTAAAGTTGACTATCTGGAACTGTATGCATGTCCAGACGTTGACGATGCACCAGAGTGTGTGACTACTGACCTCTTAGCAATGGACATGTTAAAAGTATTGCAGATAGAGAAATGGATGTTATTAAGCCATCTATAGTCGAGACAAGATTTATTTTCCTGTAAATATCTAATCTTATTTCGTTTCACACATAGGTTAGACATGCTGACTATGGGTTGACCTAAACAAGAAACATGAAGACGTACTCTCGGGCCAAGATTTTTTGTCAGTGTATGGATGGTTTTCATTTTCACATCAGTACACTACCCAGAAACAACAAAAAGCTTCGTCTTTATTGATCATCAGTTGATTTCCTTTCAACTGAGAACGAAAGTGACAGTGAGTTGCATTTTTAATCTTTTCTATTGATCCTTTTCAGACGCCTCTCCAAGGAAACGCCGCAAAACAGCCGAAAGAGAACTGTGAAAGCTCAATGTTAACAAATTAAACACCATCAGGGACAGCCCTACCAAACTGGTCAAGGGACGAGAAACCTGCTAAAAAAATGGAATCACCATAATGCCAAAAGAGCAAATTTTAATACACAAGTTGCAACAGTACGTCAGGGTCAGGTCAGAGGTCGTCTTCTGCTGCTGTTAACCATGTGTCCCAGGGTTAACTGCCACATGTGGGGAATGAACCCAGCTAAAAAAAAATCTGATCTGGAGAGGGATGGTTTTGCAGATTTGGCTTGCCCAAGATACACTGTATGATGCAAAAGAACCCAGGTCTCCAAGTACCGTGCCATCTGCCAAACTCCACCAGCGCAGACGCGAAAAATGTAGTACAGAACAAGCATGGAAGGAACATCATTACTTTGGCCAGCTGGAACGTAAGAACATTTAGGCAGGTTGGAAAACTGAAAAAAATGAACAGATACTTCTGGCACATTGTCATTCTTTACGAGGTTGGATGGAAAAACAATGGACAAATACAGACATATGAAGGGCATGTCCTCTACAGTTGTGGAAAAGAGGAGTCATATGTTACGCAGTACATATTTTTTGATCGACAAAAACATCAGGAAAGCTGTACTGGGATGCTGCCCTGTTTTCATAGGATTGTGAGTGTCCTCCAGTGAGCGAAACTATTTAACATCACAGCAGTGCAAATGTGTGCTTCCACATCAAACGACCATGATAACCATACTTCAGAATTTTACAGCCAGCTTCAGTCATTAACAAAGTTGACAAGAGAGAAAGCGTCATCGTTCAGAGTGACTGGAATGCCAAGGTTGATACAGATGCCCAAGAAGACTAGAGCAATTTCTGCGACTTCTGCTGTAATGAGAGTACCAATGATCGGAAACTAGGATCCCGACGATACACATGGCACTTCCCCAAACAGCCAGTATCACAGCCAAATAGATTACTTTCTTGCGAAGAACCAGAACAAATCTGACATCAAGAAGGAATCTTCCAGGAGCTGACCATGGCAATGACCTTATCATGATAAACGTTGAAGTACGGTTAAAGAACAAGAAGAGAATGAAAAACGTCCCTCGCAAATTTAATCGTGATAAACTGAAAGTTCCTGATACTTTCGAACAATTTCAGTTCGACCCACTACTTAGAAACCCTCACAAATTATTCCAACCAAATGAAACAGGAACAGAGGTCCGAGGTATAAACTGATGTACAGCCAAGCCATAGATACAAATAATGTAATGGGGATGTGTGACATTAGAAGAACATTAACACACAAAAGAAAACTGAGAAGGAAAACGAGAAATACAACGTAACAAATAAGAGGAATAGTCAGGAAATATAGAAAGGGACGGAAAAAAACCCAAAAAACGAGAGAAATATGCCTTTACGAGGTTGGATGGAAAAACAATGGACAAATACAGACATATGAAGGGCATGTCCTCTACAGTTGTGGAAAAGAGGAGAGAAATATGCCTTCTGGTCTGCGTACGCTGAAAGAGACCACGGCACTTGACAATCGTGAAAAGCAGGGCATTCACCCGGCTGCTCTGGCATAAAAATGTCAGAGGGGTTTGTTTCCCAGGTGCCTTCTGTTGAAGCCCAATTAGCCTTCTTGCCTTTCTGAAGTTTTGGTCAAAGAAAAAGGTGATAGACACATAGGACAGTGTGAAAGAGAAAATGGGTAACAAAGGGAAGGAGAAAGAGAAGAGAAAAGGAGAGAATATGCTGGAACAACGAGAGAAAGACAGACAGACAGACAAACAGACAGACAGAGAAAGAGACCGAGACAGAGTGAGAATGACGGCTTGGGTCAGAGGTCACACTCCACTCCCCTCCTGTCTTCCCCTTCCCAGATTGCGTGTGCTTTCTGCCCTGAAGTTTTGGTCGTTGTTGGGTGATTGTTCTGGTGAATGATGAATGTACACGCCTTGGTTTGATTTTTGAATGAAGATTTGGTGCGTTATAAATGTCATTATCATCATTATTACTATTTCATCATCATCATCATTGTTATTATTATTATTGTTGTTGTTGTTGTTGTCGTCGTCGTCGTCATCATCATCATCATTATCATCATCATCAAAACTGGACTGACCAATAGTGTGAAGGCACTGAGAAAAATCTTGATGACAAAGACACAAAGAAAGCTTTTAAGGTTGTGAAAGTTTTCATCAAGGAAAATCAAGGTCAACAACATTCAGGACAAAGACGGCAACTGTCTTACACAGGAAGAAAACATGATTTAGATGAGACTAAGTACTGTTCTCAACTGTACAACAAACACAGCAAAGAGCATCCAAGTGTGCTAAAGAACAAGATTCACCAAATGAAGATGACTTCTCAATACTCTGTGAAGAATTTGCTACAGCAGTGGACTGCTCAAATGGGGCATTGACAACATCTCTGCAGAACTCTTGAAACATGGTGGAGAGGCAATAACTGATCTTCATTGTCATCTGCTTCAAAATCTGGCACATAGCCGAATGGCCCAAGACATGGACTCTGTTACTCATAATCACCCTTTTTTTTAACAAAAAAAAGGTTATCTCCAACACTGCCAAAACTATCGCACTATCAGTTTTGTTTTTCATCCATACCAACAGTTATGCTCAAAATCATTCTGAACACATTACAGCTGCTAAAGAATTGCTAAAGAACAGACTGGATTCCACAAGGGCAGAGGTACGATCGAACAAATCTTCAACTGCGTGCTCTTTGTGAACACCACCCCCAATACCAGAGGGAGCTATACCACGCCTTCATAGACTTGAAAAAGGCGTTTGAAAGACTCTAACAGGAGGCATTGTGGACTACAATGAACACATTCTACATCGGGCAGAAACTGATCAGCACTATCCAGCAACTATACTCCAAAGCAACCAGTGCTGTACTTACATAGGGTGTTTTAAGAGTGGTTTCATACTTTGGTTGAGTTTGTCAAAGTTACCTTCTGTCTCCCATGCTTTTCAACATATTCTTGGACCGAGTCCTGACTAACGCACATGAAAATCATGTAAACACAGTCAGCATAGGAGGAAGAACTGTCATAAACCTTCGCTTCACAGATAATATCGAAGGCCTGGCAGACAGTGAGCAAGAACTCGCTAGGCTTATTAAAAGACTACATAAAACCGTGCAACCGTGTCTGAAATTAAAGGGCTGCATAATGAGCCAACTCAATTCATTCAAATACAAGTGGAGGTTTCATGCTGACTGGCAAAGCTTGTCACAATACTTCACCAACCCGTAAGATGTGTCATGGAAGCCCATGTTCAACAGTCACTAGCCTAGCAAACACAACAAGTTCAGGGACCTGCAGTCGTTAAAACGTAATGCCCAAGAGCGGTTAGACTTTCTTTGACAAATTTCCAAACATCTCACAGACTTGCTTGAAAGGAGAGAGGTTCTCAATGGTTTTGCACTCTATGGCACACGCTTAACTGGCCTGTCAGTATTTCTCTGCAATTTTTTCTTTTTTGTCGTTGTTGTTTTATTTTGTTTTCACAGCTCTCTACTTTGGTTGTGTTTTTCGACATTGGACGTATAACCCTAACACCCCCACCCCCACCCCCCAAAAAAACACACACAAAACCCAACTCATGTTATGTTAAGTTGAAAATTCGTCACTTGTGGCCAAGTGCAGTGTCGAGAAAACGATTTTCACATTGTCCTATTGTACTTTTGGTTTTTAACAATTACGTTATTTAGTGTTATAGATAAATGTTTATACATAAAGAAAGAACTTAAGCTAGTATGCTTTTACCAAATGTTTTTAACGGTTTTATTATTCTGTTTTGTTATTGTGGCAAGAACAAATGTCTGGAGTTATGGAGAGTTACACAAAATGTTTAGTGTAAATTCATTGGTTTGTAATTGTTATGAGACCTAATAATGGTATTGAAAAAAATGAAGAATTAGTGCTTATGTAAATCACCAACAGTGGTTTTACATCGCTAATATGGTGGTTTGTTTGTTTGTTTATTTGTTTATTTTTACTATTTTTGTTGACCTCAGAAAAAAAATCAGAAAAGAAAATTTATAGACAGACTTCTGTTTCACCATATAATAATAATAATAATAATGGCTTCTTATATAGCGCTTAATCAAAATAATTCTCTAAGCGCTTTACAAAAACATACTGCATTCACCTCTCCTACACACACAACCACACACCTCACAAACAACTACGAATACCACCACTACAGAAACCAACAAATCCTACGAGCACAACACTCACTCATCTCAAGCATTGCTACAAAACCAAATCACACAACGTTCAATTATACAACAAACACATGCAATAGAAAACATACCCTGAAACAGTATGTCAAAACAAGGCTTAGACGGCTATGACATAGGTGGTACCCCTACGCAGCATTGACTAGTTGTGAGAAAATAGATGGGTTTTAAGTTTAGACTTGAAAGAAGAGAAATAATCTGAATGTCTGAGAGAGTCTGGCAGTCTGTTCCACATCGATGGAGCTTGAAAAGAGAAAGACCTTTCACCAGTAGTAGTTCTGAAGCGAGTCATTCGTAGAAGGCGGTCGTCTGCAGAGGAGCGTAGTTGTCGAGAGGGAGTATAGATTTGAAGGAGATCCGAGAGATAAGAAGGTCCATTTTCAAAGAGAGAAGAGAAAGTGAGAGTTGAGATTTTGTACGAGATACGGTTTGAGACAGATAACCAGCGAAGAGAGTGAAGTAGTGGCGAAATGTGATCATATTTACCTGCTCTACAGACTACCCGGGCTGCATGATTTTGGATTCGCTGTAATCTTTCTATCAGGTATTTCGGAAGGCCGGCCAAAAGTGAGTTGCAGTAATCTATTCTAGATAAAGCAAAGGCACAAATGAGAGTTTTTGTAGCATCTGTAGAGAGAAGGTGACGTACGGAACTGATTCTTCTTAGTTCTAAATAAGCAATCTTGCAAATATTTGAAACTTGTTTCTCAAGGGAGAGGGATTGGTCAAGAATGACCCCTAGACTGCGGACAGAGGTGGACACAGAAACAGTACAGTCATTGATAGTGACAGTTGAAGGTAGAGAAGGATGGTTACGTTGTTTTGTCACGAACATGAGTTCCGTCTTGTCGTCATTTAGTTGTAGTTTGTTGATAGTCATCCAGTCCCTTAGGTCTGCAATGCAGCCCTGCACCTGAGAAATCAGTGAGTCAATTTTAGCAATGGGAGCCGACTGATGAAGCTGTGTATCATCAGCAAAGCTCTCGTGCAACATGGCGTGACCACCAATGACGTCAGACACAGGACCGGCATACAGCACAAAAAGGACTGGCCCCAGTACAGAACCCTGAGGCACACCGTACCTAAGAGGAGAACTGTCTGAGTATCTGTCCTGTACACACACTGTCTGAGTCCGTCCAGTCAAGTAAGAGATAATCCAGTCGAGGGCTGTGTCTTTGAAACCAAAGGAAGTTTGAAGCCGTGAGAGAACAAAATATTATGATCGATCGTGTCAAATGCTGCGGAAAGATCCAACAACGCTAACAAGGAAACGTTCCCATCATCAAGCCCACAGAGGAGGTCATTGACTACACGGAGGAGTGCTGTCTCACAGCTATGGCCTTGTCTGTAAGCAGACTGATGAGGATTCAAGAGGTGATTCTTTTCGAGGTGTTCTAGAATTTGTTCCAGAACAATCTTTTCCAATAATTTTGATAGAAATGACAAATTTGACACAGGCCGATAATTCTTTAGAACGTTTTTGTCTAGTGAAGGTTTCTTGATCAATGGACGTACCACTGCAGACTTGAAGATTTCAGGAACGTGACCAGAGGACAGAGAGGTATTGATAACATGAGTTATATGGGGTAGAACGTCATCGATACACTGGAAGAGCAAGTGAGTAGGAATGGCATCAAGTTCACATGATTTAGGGCTGCATCGCAAACAAAGTTTTTTGACATAGTCTTGGCTAACAGGGCTGAAAGAAGTCAAAGGAGGTCCACAGTAAACTTTGTCATTCAGGGAGTGTACAGGTGCAGTAGAATCTAGGTTTTCACGGATAGTATCAATTTTGCCAATGAAAAACTCTAAGAATTTCTGAGGGAGCTCTTGAGCTTGGAAGATGGTGGGGAGGGTGGAGCAGCTGACTTTACCTAACAGACTATTTGTGACATTGAACAACTGCTTGGCCGTATTACAAGCCAATATCTTTGAAGAATAGAACAAAGTTTTTGCTTGATGAACAATATCAGTAACATGATTTCTAGCGGTTTGATATATTTCCCAGTACACAGTCAGACCCGTGGCGCGCCATCGCCTCTCAGCCCTCCTCCTCTCCTGCTTGGCCTCCGACAACTCAGGACCCACTGTGCTGTGCCATTGACACAATGAGCGATCAGAGATCAAGCGCCTGCTCACTGGAGCATGCTTATCAAGCATGGCACGGAGGGCAGAGGTCAGCTGAAAAGCCGATGGCTCACCCGGTATGGCCGTGATCAGATCAGATTTGAAAGCCTCTATGTCGATAGCAGAAATTTTCCTAACTTCCTTGTACGTCTTTGGAACGGCGGGGCCTAATGATGTCTAATTCATACTTCACAGCATAATGATCCGATGCTAAGTTAGTGTCAACAGTTGAAGACTTGAATAAATGATCACTGTCTCTGTAGACTACCCAGTCTACTGTGTTACCTTGTTTGTTCGTTTTTTCATTCACGGATTGCTGGAGTCCAAAAGTATCTAAAATTTCTAACACCTCAGGCGTGTATCCAACTGTGGGCTTATTGAAGTGGAAATTGAAGTCACCAACCAGTAACAATGTTCCCGGAAGGTCATTTACAAATTCAAGAAAGTCTGGAAGTTCATTGATAAACATGCTGGGAGTAAGATTGTTCTTTTTACTGGGTACTGGTCTGTAAATCCCGAAAATATTGGTGACCAGAAAGCTAGGTAGGGACAGCTTCAGGTGAACAAGTTCAAAGGTCCGGTGCTGAAAAGCAAAAGAAGAGTCAAAAGAGCAATAGGGCAGCAGCTTATCAGAGATGACGAAAGCGATTCCTCCTCCGCAGGTGGTGGTGGGGCGAGGGAAGGACTTGGATGTATAACCAGCCGGAGCTAGGTCTTGTAGCTTTGGTTCATCGCCACTTTCCTTGAACCACGTTTCCGTGACGCAAAGAATGTCAATATCATTGGACAGCATAAAGTCATTCACAGCAGATCGTTTCTTTTTACAGGTAGCACCAAGAGACTGGGCATTAAAGACAGTCAGTGTAATGTTTGTCGTTGTTGTCTGTGTGTGAGGAGCCATAGGCACATGAATCAAGTTGCGGCAGTTTACTGAGCGAGTGTGGTTGTGGCGAAAGTAGTGAGAGTGGTGGGAAACATTACCGACTGTAGGTATTGCCCTCCGTTTCCTCCTCCCTCCCCGTGCTGTGCGACAGTGAGGAAGGTCACGGCCAATCCTGAAACGCCGCAGTTTCACGTTGAGCGAGGGGTCAAGGGGCGAAGGTCGCTCACTACTCTTCAGCAGTTGTTCCCGCGTGTAGACTAGGCGAGAGGTTTGACGAGGGAGAGGGAGGCAGAGGTTGGGTGGTGGTGGAGGCTGGGGCGAGTAGGCATTGGCGAGAAAATGAGTCAGCAAGTGTTTCTGCCCGTGCAACACACAGGCCGAACGGAATGGCGCCTGTTGAGAGCATAGCGTGCTGGCAAGGTTGGCCAAGAAGAAAAACCAAATTATCCTCAAGTCCGTGGGGAGGGAGGCACAAAAATAAATCCAAAATGACAAACAATTCCTCACATACATCCTGGTATAAAACTTTACAGTCTACAATCACAAAAACAGCCGCAAAACGACGAAAAATGCACAGACACCACACTCAGCCTGCTAGGCGATTGACAGTTCACACATATCTTACTTTATCGTGTTTCAGTGTTGAAATAATAAAGAAATGTTTTAATCTGACTTGTTTTGTTGCCTTGTGCAATTATTCTATATCCTTTTGCATATCTCATATGAGATTATTGCTTATTGTTGGTCATGGCTGCCGAAGTCAAATATCTAGAAAGAGAAAAGTTTTCTTCAAAGCTTTAAACATTATTCTACAACTTTAATTTCATGTCAAGGATACAACAGAAATAAATGCAAAAGTTCTTAGCGAGAACTAAAGGTGGATTTTTCTTTGTGTTGTTATCTTATGAGCGTGATGACATAATACATAAAAACAATATTTCATAGATGAGTCAGAGAACAATTTCTTACCTTTCACACATAATCAATACTCAGTTGTAAATATCAACACGTATCAAATCGATTGTCAGTGCTGGCTGATTGCGTCGTTATACTGCGTAGTTTACTTGGTTCAGTTAATTTTTTGTTCTATTTTGTTTCATTATTTTACTATGTAGTCTGTTGCACTTTGTAGCGCTTCATTATTTTACTTCGAGTATGCAGTCTGTTGCAGTTTTTAGCACTTCATTATTTTACTATGTAGTCTGTTGTACTTTTTAGCGCTTCATTATATCACTATGTAGTCTGTTGCACTTTTTAGGACTTCATTATTTTATTGTGCAGTCTGTTGCACTTTTTAGCACTTCATTATCTTACTATGTAGTCTGTTGCACTTTTTAGCGCTTCGCTATTTTACTATGTAGTCTGTTGCATTCTTTAGCGCTTTTTCATGTTACTTCATTTGTATGCATAAACTTAATCACAATTTGCAAATTATATCACGTTGGTTTTCTTCTCCCATTTTGAATAAGGGAGATTATTTCATAACGACCAGATAGGAGTATGTGCACTTGTCAGTCTGTCTGTCTGCCTGTATATAGGTATGTATGTATGTATGTATGTATCTATGTATGTATGTATGTATATATGCATGTATGTATGTATGCATGTATGTATTATGTATGTATGTGTGTATGTATGTATGTACGTATGTATAATTATAACAAAAATGTATAGACACGAGTTTCGCCCCTCTTTCTGGATGGATCTTTACCAAATTTGGGTCAAAGATGTAGACCGTTCAGGATTCGCTAAAGGATAGATTTTGAAAGGTAAAACGCTAAGGTCAGGGTCACACGAACAAAAAGAAATCACACAGCCCAGCTGCATGGTGTTCTACAACTGTGGAGTACCAGCAAGATTAAATACAAACAGAAGAAGATAGCAAAAAGACTGATTTTGACATTCATATAGAAGAGAGAAGATATAGAAATTTAGATAGCCGGAGGATGAAAACAATTGCCTGAGGACTGAAGCACAGCAAAGAGATGAGCAAGCAATGCAGCTGATATGGAAGAGTTGGAAGAAAGGAAGAACAAAAAATGAGGAAACAGATGATGGAGTGAGAGATTGAAGAGAGAAAATGCGATGCATAAGGAAAACAAATTAATGGATGCCATGCGCAAAACAATACAATACAATGAAATATGATACAATCCTCCTTTACATATCCACATAGGAAAATTAAAATGTACATAAAAGAACTTGGTCCACGTGTAGATTATTCTCAAATCTACTCAAAACCGCAATCACAACTTGATGACAGAACTTATGAAAATAAACAAGCCTCAACAGTTCAAAGAAACCACAAAATAAAGAAAATAAAGCAGCCAATAATCTTGGCATATGCCATAACTCTGCACATGATACACTTCCAACCCCCAATCCTGTCTCCCCCTTTCCCATTTTCCACGCACACACACACACGTACAGAGGAAACCTACCATTATGAAATCACAAAATGGCAGGCGCGGAATCAAGCTGGTAATAAGAATGTCTGGGTTTTGTCCTTGCTGAGTACCTCCTGCCTGATGAAAAAGGGTGGAGAATTTGTTCAGTTCTCTGGTTAGCATATGTGCAGACCTGCCAGTGTCTGAACACCCACTGTTGTGTACGCTCATGCAGAAAATAAAATCACGATAAAGTAAGTCATGTCTTATGTGTTTGGTAGCTTATGGAAACATGAAAACTTGGCCAAGCAAGCATGCCCATCAAAGCAGAGAATGCAGACTGCACGAACAGACCGCCCACACAGTGTGGACAAAACTGTGCATACACACATCTGAGAAAATCTGAAGACTATAGAAAGAACACAAGTTTCTTCTGAAAAAAACAACAACACAAGTTGAGCAGATCTGTGTTACAAAAAAAGATAAGCAAAGATCAGAGAAAGGGAAAGTCCTCATGATTGTTTGTTTTCTATACGTTACTTTATTCTTTTTTAATAATTAATCATCTTCACTTTTATGATAGAAAAACACATAAAAGCAAAAAACTCTACATATCTCAAAACATAATCTTTCATAATAGTATTCAGGATTAATTTCATCACAATAAAGGATTCATGTGCGTGCGTAGCCTACGTGTGTGTGCGCGCGCGCGCGCGTGTGTGTGTACACAAAGACTGTGATTTGTTAAGCATAGTGCAAAGTGTGTACATTTAATTACAATCTGAATTTATAAACAATTCCAGTTATTCCTTGCCAGTATTAAATAAAAGTACAGGAAATATATATCTAATATAAAAAATTTGAGCAATCGCTGCAATGAGATACTGACACAGATGAAGCTTGCTGTACAGCGCACAGACACACACACACACACACACACACACACACACACACACACACACACACACACACACACACACACACACACACACACGACCACACACACACACGCGAACGCACACACATATACACAAACCATCAATAGGGTTCATTTCCTATGCCGTCATCACACTGAATATTGAAACAACCAAGTTGCTAGTGAGATAAAAAAGTAATTTGCTATTTTCCTTTAAAAATCCCAGTAAAACAGCTTAGTTTGTCGTCACATTGGTAGTATCAATCAGGACTCCCAATTTTCCGATTTTTCTCGGAAATCCCGAGGTTGCTTGCTTCCCGAGAAAATGAAAAAATTCGCCTGATAACTTTTATTTTCTTCTGCGAAACAGTCGGCTGTTTGTCAGTCTGTTAATCTCCGTAGCAGAAGACAAAACTTCGGGAAGGGGGATAAATCCGGTATCATTTTCCACTAAAGTCATTTCCGGTGTTTTTTTGTTTGTCAGGCACGGCTTGTGTTCAGAACCGAATGCAAGAGTGTGACCATGTCTTCAGTCGACATTTTGGAGAGAGTCTGCCACAGCAAAAACGTTCAACAAAGACTGCAAAAATAAGCGGTGTTGGGGGTGGATTTCCGGAAAAATTGATGTCATGGAATTGAGCACATGGCTTTAAAAATAACAGAGGCTGGCATAGACTACTCACAGCTACTTTCAAAGTAGCTGTGAGTAGTCTATGCCAGCCTCTAACTTTGTCTTGTGCCGCTGCGAAGTCAATTGAAATAACTATAGTCGAGCAGGAATTCACAAACTTTCAGACCATTTCGAGTCAATGAAGCGCCAGATGAGACAGAAACTGAGAAAGCTGTTCAGTCTAGATTGTTGTTCAATGTTTGTTGAAGCATACACTAGAAAAACATTAAATCATTTTTCTTGAAATCTGACACCAGTGTGTATAAATTATTTGCTTCAGTAAAAATATCATAAACATTCCCTAAGTTGTGCCATTTCACTGTTCCGTCTTAACATCATTGTTGTTCTGGTGGTGTCAGTATAGGATTAGATAAGTCCCCTTTAGCTTTCCCCCACTTCCCCGGGATGGTTATCCCCGTCGGCCATATCATCTGAGGTTGGGTGCCAATGTGAAACCTGAATAACAAAGAAGGGTGATTGACTTCTGTTCAATATTGACGACTTAATGGGGAAAAAATAACAAATTTCTCCGAAAAGAAAAAATCCTGTTAGTGTAGTCCATTTCAAAGCATGACCGTAACAACAATAACATTTAAAATCCCTTATGTACGGAGAACACAACAGACCGTCGTTTTGCATGTTCGATCAGCTTCTTTGTACTAGCCTACCGCAGTATGTATATCTCTTTGAGTTTAACCTAGCTTCTTCTTCAGGATTTTCTTCTGATGACTTGCAGATCTGATGCCTAAATCCACTAAGTTGATGAAGAGTTATGTGTGTGTGTGTGTGTGTGTGTGTGTGTGTGTGTGTGTGTGTGTGTGTGTGTGTGTGTGTGTGTGTGTGTGTGTGTGTGTGTGTTAATATATGAGAGGAGAAACAATATGAGTACTACAACCAGCATCGCCAATATCACTGCAAGTATGACATCTGTTATGTCAACATTGGTAAATGTATTTGTTGTTAGATGCATGCACATGTGATCATGTGCCATTGCATTAGGTACGTGTGTGCATACAAATATAAGCCTTTGTGTATATAATACTTGGAATGGAGACAAGTGCCAAGTGTTCTTCAAGTCCAAAACCAAAACTATGGTGAAAACACAACTGAAAGGAAATTCCATACCGGATCGGTCGCGGCCCGGTAATACAACGACCGCGCTACCCATTGGCAGGATGGGGGCAACAAATGTGCTACTGGAGCAACGCTTCCCACTGGCAGACTCCAGGGTGGGAGTGAAAAATATGCTACTGGAGCACGGACAAAACAAGAAAGAAGAAAAAGAATGAGGGAAACGTGCAAACAGAACCAGAAAGATGACAAAATCCGAACGGTTCTCAAAGAAATATTTCAGAATGTGTACCTGGAACTGCGCCAGTGCAAGAAAAAGGATATCAACCATTGAGAAATTAGCATACGACTTTGATATACAGGAAACTAGAACACACCAAGGAAAACCAATAGACTTTGAAGACTTTGCAGTAATTCAGAAACATGGTGGCAGAGGACTGGCTATCATCATCATCATCATCATCAGGTGCCCTGCCGCATGGCGTTGGCGACCATGGACTTCCAACCATCTCTATCTCTCATTGCTTCCAGCATCTCCCACACCCTCCTCATCCCCAGTCACTCTGCAAGTCCATCCAGCATTCTCTCCCTGGGTCTACCTGGCGCTCTCTTTCCTTCCAGCTTTCCCATTGTGACCAGGTGCTCCAAATCTCCCTTCCTCTTAAAATGGCCTATAAATGTCTTTTCCTAATCTTCCTTATGAGTGATCTACTTGTGTCTGCCTCCATCAAGACTGTCTTGTTTGTTTTCTTTGCTGTCCATGGAACTTTCAACATTCTTCTGAGAAACCACATCTCGGCTGCCTCAATCTTGCTCTGGCTTTGCTTGCTGACTGTCCACGCCTCACATCCGTACAACAGTATTGGTTCTATGTAACATTCAAGGACTCTCTTTCTGATGTTAATTGATAGGCATTTGTTGGTAAGAATGCTTGTCATCTTCTTGAATGCTGTTTTGGCTTGGCCGATTCTGCCAGCTGTATCTGATGTGCATCTGCCGTCTGATGAAATGACCGTTCCCAGGTATTTGAACTTATTAACCTATGTCAAGGTTGTGCCATTTGCTGTTATTTTGCATGAGGGGATTTCATGTTTTTTACTGATCACCATGACTTCAGTCTTCCTGCTGTTTAGTTCCAACCCCTTACCTTTGCTTTCTATTTCTAGTATATTCACAAGGTTTTGTAGGTCCCTTTCATTTTCTGCAATTAGCAAGGTGTCATCTGCGTACCGAATGTTGTTTATCATTTTCCCTCCAACCTTTAATCCAGGGTCTTCTTTTAGGTTTCTCATGATGTTTTCGCTGTATAGTGAAAACAGATCTGGTGACAAAACACAACCCTGTCTGACTCCTCTTTTGATGTTTTGGAAAGGGCTTATATTGTTTTCTATTCTCATTGCAGCTGTTTGTTCCCAGTACATATTCCTGATTATTCGTGGATCTTTTCCATCAGTATTGAGTCTCTCCAGTTGGTTGATCAATCAATTCTTCATGTTGTACCCGATCGAAAACCTTGGTATAGTCAACAAAGCATAAATACAAATCCTTATTCATCTCAATTGACTTCTCTGTGATAGTTCTTAGATGTATATGGATTAATAGTTTCCTTTCCCTTCCACAAATCCACACAGTCACTGTTCATCTGCCATTTCTCTCTTGATTCCATTCCTTGTCCTCATCATGATTATTCTTAACAGGATTTTTGTTACATGACTCATCAAACTGATTGTGTGATGGAGTTTGCATTCTATAGCCCCTGTCTTCTTTGGAAGTGCAATGAACATTGATTTTGACATGTCTTTGGGGATTTTTTCAGTCATAAATTTCATTTAGGAGGACTATTTATTTTTTCTATGCCAAATTCCTCCAGGGCTTCAATCATCTCTGTAGTAATGTTGTCTGGTCCTGGGGCTTTTCCTGGTTTAATCTTTTTCAGTGCTGCTTTAACTTCATCTTACATTATGGGTGGTCCTTCAAAGTTCTTTTTTATAATGTGTTCTTCGTTTCTGTCATCCTCAAAAAGGTCTTTAATGTGCTCTCCCCGTCTGTCTAATATTTTGTCTTTTTCCTTGATAAGCATAGGTCCCATCATCTTTCGATTTCAAGCAACCAGTTGATGTGCATGTATTTTTCCTGTGGACAATTTCTTCAATTCGTCTGTACATACCCTGAGGATCCATCTCGTGTCGGTCTTCTATCTCTTTGCATTTTGTGTTCAGCCAAGCTTCCTTAGCTTCATTGCAACTATACCTGATTTCTTTGTTTATCTTCCTGTATATCTCCGCGTTTCTCTTTGCCCTCCTCCTTTCCTCCATCAAGCCCAAAATTTCATTAGTCATCCAGTTCTTTTTTGCTTTTCTATCTGCCCTAGGGATTTCTTCACAAGCTTCATTTATAGAACTTCTGAACTTTGTCCATTGTTCCTCACTGTCACCAACGTCTTCCAGAGCACTGAATTTATTTTGAGCATGTACATTAAATTTTTTACGTATCATTTCATCTGTCTTTAAGAGTCCAAGGTTTAGTTTGATGTTGCTTTTGGTCTGTTTCCTTTTCCTCAATTTCAGCCTAAACCTTCTCACTACAGGATTGTGGTCACTGTTAGTGTTGCAGTCTGCGCCTGGTAGTGTTTTTGCTGACAGTAAAGAATTTCTAAATCTTTTGTTGATCAGGATGTAGTCAAAGTGATTTTTGGTATTATCTCCTGGATTCATCCAAGTCCATTTTCTTCTGTTAGGCTGCTCAAACCAGGTGTTTCCTACTATGAACTTATTCATCTGTGCCCATTCTACAAGCTTCCCTCCCCTTTCATTTTGTGTACCAAGGCCATGAGGTCCAACTATATCCTCCACCCAATCCTGTCCCACTTTAGCATAAAAATCTCCCATTATGACTGTAACTTCTTGTGATTTACATTGGACCTTGGCCATCTCTAAAACTTCGTAGAAGTTGTCGATGTCTTCCTGAGTACTAGCGGATGTTGGTGCATACACCTGTATAATGTTGATATCAAATGGTTTGCCTCTCAATTTGACCAGCAAAACTCTGTCGGACACTGCCCAGTATCCCTTAACTGCTTTTGGTTTGTCTTTGTCCATTATGATGCCAACTCCTCTTTCATGTGAATTACCACCAGAGTATATCACTGTATATTCTCCTGATGTTATCATGCCTGCCCCCTTCCATCTCACTTCCCC
This sequence comes from Monoplex corrugatus, assembly GCA_030674185.1. Lineage (NCBI taxonomy): Eukaryota > Metazoa > Mollusca > Gastropoda > Littorinimorpha > Ranellidae > Monoplex > Monoplex corrugatus. The sequence goes on from CM060310.1 coordinate 42,568,098, forward strand.
TAGTCCTAAAATACTGATGTTAAGCCTTTCCATCTCCATTTTGATGTTGTCTAACTTACCTTTCTGCAACAGTGTTCTGATGTTCCATGTTGCTATTTTGGTGTTTCTAAGTTTGACTTTGGGTTTAATTTTGGCTGAAGGTCTGGTGTCACCTGCGCCGCATGACAGTCCCTACTGGACGAAGGTGCTCCACAGGAGCACCTATTGACGTCGTTAACGTTCTTCTTCCTCTTTCCTTTGTCCATGTTTTTTCCTGGGGAAAACTACGATGGTGGTTTCCCCTTGCCTTCCATCGTTTTTTTTTCAGGGTTAACTCCCTTAGCCTTACTCTCTCCCGAGATGTCCACAAAGCAGTGGAGCTATTTTACCCCTAGCTTGGGGACTGGCTATAGTCATCAAAAAGAATCTAAAAGGCAAAGTGTCCTTATTAGATCTAGAATGATTGTGTACAAATTCATGTGATCTACTAGGTATATGCCTTCAAACTCCAAATATCGTACTTATCACTATCTGTGTTTATGTGCACCCAGGATCCTGTACCTCAAAAACAAAGTGGAATTTCTTAGAAGAAATTGAAGATGAACTAAGACACATTACTCTGGTATGTGGCGATCGCAATGCAAAATCTGCAATGTGGGATCAGAATGGAATTAACGCCCAGGGACATACTCTGGAAGAGATTGCTGTGCGATATCCAGTTCAGCCCCCTCACAACAACGTCACCAACCCATATGGGTGCAAGACAAAGAGACTCAGACAGCACCATTGATATAGCATTTCTCTCCTAACCTAACACCACTAATGAGTGCAGACACACTGAACACACATGGCAGCGACCACCTTCCAGTGGTTTTCAGTATAATGAAACATATATCACCTAGAAACTCTGTATTCCAACTAAGAAACCCACTTCTATATGATAGTATAAAATCTGATATTGTTTCTAAACTGAGAACTATGAAAGCAAAACGGAAAACAGGAAACAACTAAACATCTGACACAGAGACTGCCTGGAAAGAAAAACGAGCTGCTGTAAAAGCCTGGCAAAAACACATAGAAAAAAAGACATCGCTCAGACCAAGATAACATTAGAAAAATGGACAGGTATAAAAGAAATATGGATAAAAAAACAGAATGGTTTCAAACTCATACCCAGAAAGTAAAAGACAAGAAGTGGACACAGATGGCTGATACAACACAGTCATAATTCTGGCAGGTCTATCAACAAATGGAAGGAAAAACCACAAACACCACGATACCAGATATCACCAACATATACACATGGAAAAAAGTTAAGCAAGCCCAACATTTTTGCGCTAAGGAAGCGATATAATACTGACAAAAAGAAAGCAACGTTCAAGTTCACAAAATGGTCTTTATTACATGAAAGTATGACACTTGCATAAGACATAAACAAAAGAAATATGGTTCTGTGTTTGACAATTCACGTCAATAACATTGAAGACAGATGTGCATAATTTTTGGTTAAAAAAACGTGTCATGTTGAGTTTGGAAATAACGATTTCATACAGTTGGTCCAGAAATTAATAGTGGTATGAAACCAACATTTTACGTGTCCAGGTAGCATAACAGCAAACAAAAGTCAATACCGGGTGTATCCTCCCTGTGCATTGATGACTGCCTGAACCCTACGTCTCATCCCTCCGGTGAGGCGTCGGATCTGCTGAATGGTGAGCTGCTGCCACTCCCGATGCAATGCTGCTTCCAGTTCATGGAGATTTTGCACAGGAGGGTCCAGTGACTGTATTCGACGGCCAAGCAAGTCCCATACATGTTCCAGCGGATTGAGGTCCGCACTCATGGCAGGCCATGGTAATGTTGTCACCGCCTCTTGCTGGAGGTATGCTGCGACTGCTCTGGAACGATGAGGCCTGGCGTTGTCGTCCATGAACACAGGTCTGGTGGCTAATGGGTGGTCGTCAAAATGAGGCACAACAGCTGGCTGCAGGACCTCCCGGATGTAGCGATCTCCTGTCAAGTTGCCACGAATGGTCACCAGGTCCAGTTTGCAGTCGTGGGAGATGCACCCCCAGACCATGATGGAGCCTCCGCCGTGAGGAACAGTTGGTGTGATGTTCCTTGCAGCATAAGCTGTGTTGGGCTGCCTCCATACTCTCGCTCTCCCATCGGTAACATGGAGTAAGAAGCGGCTTTCATCTGACCAATGGATCTTCCGCCAGTTCCTCAGGTTCCAGTGCTGTCGGGCAAGACACCAGGCCAAACGTAATCGCTGATGACGCTCTGTGAGGAGTGGACGCTTGATGACCCTTCTTGCCCTCAGTCCTATAGCTCTCAAGCGATTTCTAACAGTTTTTGTGGACAGATGTCGATTTGGTAGCCACTGCCGTTTCAGATGGGATGAAGATGCGAATCGCTGTTGCCGTACCAGACGGTACAGCGCCCTGTCTTCACGCTGGGTAGTAACACGTGGTTTGCCTGCTCGTGGCCGGTCCTTCACAGTGTTCGTTTCAGCATGTTTTCGTATCAATCGGCTGATTACTGACGTTTGGTATCCCAGTTGACGTCCTATAGCTGTGCAGGTCATACCAGTAGAATGCATGCCAATAATTTGCCACCGTTGTTCTTCTGACATTCTCCTTCGTTCCATCTTGTAGGACAGTGACTATGCAGTGGGAAACTGCCTCAAACACGCACGTATCTGTGGCGTGAGCAAACTTCATTTTGGCGAGTGCGTGGATGGCGTGGTGCTCGTGCACGCCACATGGAGCCAGTGCCTCACTGTCACACTGGGCTGTTTTCATCATCGCTATGGAATACCAGTCTTGTCCAAAATGACATTTTGTGCCATGTTAATACTTACAGTAACCTGCGACAGTAGATCAAATTTAGGGTTGCTTAACTTTTTTCCATGTGTATAGATGGAACCATATTAAGAACAAACGAAGAGAAAGGACAAGCTCTGCTACAGCGTTTCACACAACAGAGTGACCAGAAACATCTTGAAGAGAAAAGAAATTTCATTGTGGACCTAACAAAAAAAACTGGCACAGACTGGACTAGATGATGAAATAACTGAACAAGAAATGGATGAAGCACTTGCACGGTGCAGAAAAGACACAGCCCCTGGTCCAGACAAGATTCGATACTTTGACAGCAAAACACGACAAAACTGAATTGTACATCCTCTATCAAGACAGTTTTGAGAAAGGTCAGGTTCCTGAGGACTGGACACACAGCTTCCTAAAAGTCCTACCTAAACCGGGTACAGATCATCGCAGACTAAATGGATATGGTATCATGACTATGCAAAACGTAATTAGGAACCTGATGGAAAACATAACAAAGAAATTAGCTAGAGACCTAGAAGACAGGAAAATATTCCCACGTAACCAAGGTTTTAGAACAGGAAAAAGTACATGAAAAAATACAGCTGCCTTTGCTCACGAAGCCTACGAAGGTTTTCAGAACAAACAAGAAACCCTAGCTGTAGGATGCATACAGTAAAGTACAATTCACATTACACATGGAACTACTTAAGTGATATGGTGTCAGTCACAAGATGGCTTGCTGCTACACTTCAAGAACGAATAGTAGTCCTTCAACTTGGAAACTGGTGATCAGCACCACAAAAACGCTCTATGGGACTGCCTGAAGGATCACCACTTTCCCCTGTTCTCTACAACATAATTATATACAAAAGGGTTTGCTGACCTAAATAACAACGGGCTAACCCGTATCCTCACTTTTGCAGATGACGGACTTATCTACAAGACAGGTGAACTTCATAAGGCTCAAAATGTCCCAAAATGCTGCAGGTGCCCGATAGCTGAGTCGTTAAGATACCCCATAAAGGTGACTTGGCTATGAGACGCCCAACCATCTTGGGAGACGCGGGTTCGTACCCAGTGGAAAAAGGGTGAGTGGGTGTAACAGCAGTGATACCCGACCATCCTGGAAGAGCGTGTTTGAATCCAGGCGTAAAAATAACTAGTTGGCGACAGCAGCAGGGCATCCAGAAGTCATGATCTGGATGTAGCCCAGTCCCCTTCTCTTATAATGTAAGGAATTTAAGACTGAAACACTTGCTATCCATTTGTCCCCAACTGTCCCTTTTTCAGGGCACTTCTGATGGTTTGCCAAAGATCTATCGAAATCCTCTGTTTTCTCCTCTTTTGTTTTGTTACCAGGCAGATTTTACTTTATCTGGGTCTGGCTGAATGTAGCTGTTAGTATCTGCCAGAGGTTTAAGCTGTTCTTCAGCTGTCTCACTCTTCACTTTGGCGTCTTGCAGTTTTTCCCATGTCAGTACATTTTTCCATGTCCTGATTTCTTCGGTTTCAGTTTCAGTGCCACTGTAACCAGATGAAGGTCACTGCCGACATTGATACTCTTCCTCACTCTGACGGTCGTCTGCTTTCTATTTCTTCCTTCAGGGAAACCCCAAGTCAGCTTGTGGATATTCGTAGTGAGCGAAGAGGATCTTTGTGATGTTGAGGTTTAAACTGGTACAACACTCCAACACCTTCTCTCAGTTGCTTTTCATGGTGCTGCAATCATCTCTTCCTTTATCGCTGTTGTCAGTTCTAATCTTTGTGGTGTATTTTCTAAAATCTGCAATTTCAGTTTCCTTATCACTGTTATTTGCTGGGGCATAGCACTAGAGGAATATAGTGTTGGTGACTCTGCTGTTTGCAGGTTTCTATTCGTTATTTCTTTTTCTGTTCCCCGTTTTTTGTTAATTTAAGATGATGGCTTACATCTCTGAGTACAGCACTCTTTCCTCTCTATTAGTTTTGTGTCTGCCAGATCCCATCCATCTGTTCTTGCTAATTCGTAAGATGTATGTATGAATTATGACATCTCAGTTTCTGGTGTCACTTGAATTAGTTTATATTGTATATGCATCATCATCATCATCGTGTGCTTTGTCACATGGCTTTGGTGATCATGGCCCTCTATACGAATCTATCTTTTGTCGCTGCAAGTATGTCTTCCACCGTTTCTGTCCTCATCCACTCTGTAAATCCAATATTTTCTACCTGTGTCTGCCTGGAGTTCTTTTCCTTCCAGCTTTCCTGCTGTGACTAGGCACTCAAAGTTTTCTTGCCTCATAAATGTTGCTTGTATTTTCCTAATTTTCTTCATTAATATTCTTTTTGTGTTTGCCTTTTTCAAGACCGTCTCGTTTGTTTTCTTTGCTATCCATGGAACTCTTGATGTTCTTCTTAGAAACCACATTTCAGCTGTCTCGGTCTTGTTCTGACTCTTTGTTTAATTGTCCATGTTTCGTATCCTATGCAATAGTATTGGTTGTTATAACATTTTAACAACATTGAAAATTTCAGTTCGTTCCTGGTTTAACGTTAATTGACAGGAAATTTGTTGGTAAGAAAGCTTTTCATTTACTTGATTGCTGTTTTAGCTTCGCCAATTCTACTGGATATTTCTGATGTGCATCTGCCGTCTGATGAGATGACTGTTCCCAAATTATCAATTTGTCTGAGTGTTGTGTCATTTGCTGTTATTTTACATGAGAGGATGTCTTGTTTTTTTTTACTGATTACCATGACTTCAATCTTCTTGCTGTTTAGTTCTAGCCTTTTATTTCTGCTTTCGATTTCTGTAGCTCTTTTTTCATTTTCTGCAATTAAGGCAGTGTCATCTGCATAACGAAGATTGTTTATCTTTTTTTTTTTTATCTCAGAAGTTTATCCCAGGGCCTTCTTCTACTAGGTTTCTTATGATGGTTACGCTGTAAAAAGTGAAAACAAATCTGATAACTGAACAGCCCTGCCTAACCCTTCTTTTGATATTTTGGAAAGAGCTTATATGATTTTCTACCCTCGTGCTGCTCCCACTATACACTCATTATTCTTAGATCTTCTTCATCGACATTCAAGCTTTTCCAATTGGTTGATCAATTTTGCGCATTAGTATAATCAACAAAACATAAATATAAATCTATAATCAACTCAATTGATCTTTCTATGATAGTTCTTAGGATATATATGGCATTGATAGTTTATTTTCTTCCAAAAAATAGACATTGTTCTCCTGCAGTTTCTGTTTTGATTCTCTTCTTTGTCATGGTCATCATCATTCTTAATAGAATCTTTGTCATACGACTCATCAAGATGATTAGTTCGTGGAGTTCGCAAGCCCCTGCTTTCTTTGGAAGTGCAAACAAAACTTGATTTTGACAGACTTATAGATTTCATTTAACAGGACTGTTACCTGTTCCAGACCAAATTTATTTAGAGCCTCAATCATTTCTATCGTGATAATGTCTGGTCCCGGGGCTTTTCCTGGTTTCAACCTTTTCAACACTGCTCTCACTTCATGTTTCATTACAAGTGGTTCTTCAATCTTTTTTATGATTTGGTCCTCCTTTTTGTCATCATCAAAAATGACTTTAATGAACTTTCCCCATCTATTATCTAATCTTTTGCCGTAATACTCGCCGTAATACTCGTACCATATTTAGATTTATAGCAACCAGTTGATGTGCATTTTGGGAAATTTCTTTGATGTTTCCGTACATAAACTTAGGGTCTGTTTTGTGTCGGTCTTCTATATCTTTGCACTTTTTTTTCTAGCCAAGCGTCCTTAGCTTCATTGCACCTATTTCCGATTTCCTTGTGTATTCTTGATCTTTTCCCTTTAACCTCCTCCATTCATCCATCAAGCCTAAAATTTCTTTTGAAATCCAGTTCTTCTTTGTTTTTGTTTGTACTCTGGGGACTTCTGCACAAGATTCATATATCAACTTTCTCAAATTTGTCCATTGTTCCTACTGTCACCAACGTCCTCCAAATCACTCTATTTGTTTTGAACGTGTGCACTAAATTTTGCACGAGTTGATTCATCTGTGTTAAAACGTCTGAGATTTAAAATATCAATCAAAGGACATAACTCTTGAGAGTCACGTAGGAATTATCTCCCATGTTGTGAAACTTCTCAAATCTAACATAGTTTGCGCTACCCATTCAGCTAGCATACAAGCACAAAAACTGTAAGCTCAGAACACTACTCTAAGATTTAGTTTGATGTTACTTTAGTTTCAACCTAACTCTTCCCAAGACAGGACAGTGGTCACTGATCGGAACCAGTTAAATATGCAAAACAAATACCTTGGATGGCGTGTTGTGCTTGTCATGTATTTTGTTGTGCAGGTGTCTTACGTAAAGGCCATTGACATCTGGATGGCCACATGTCTCTGCTTTGTATTCTGCTCCCTGCTGGAGTACGCTTTGGTCAATGTGCTGGAGAGAAAGTCACGGCGTCGGCGTGGGTCCTTTATGGAACCCACCTCTGAGCCTCTACAGAACAGACAGGTCTGTGCCAATAGCCTTTTTCCTTGGGGGTAAGGGGAGAGAGTTTCATGAATTTTGCCTGTTTCCTGAAATGTGAAGAACAGTTTAGTGGGTTTTGCCTGCTTCCTAGAAAGATAGAGGCTTAGTCTGCTTTTTGGAGAAAAAAAAACCCAGTGGTTGAGCCTGCTAATTTAGGGGAGAAGAGATAAGTGGGTTTTGTCTGCATTTCAGGGGAAAGAGATCAGTGGGCATTTTGGGAGGAAACGCATTAGTAGGTTTATACTGTTTTTAGGAGGAAAAACATCAATGGGTTTAACCTACTTCTCAGAGGGAAAGAGATTATTGAGTTGAACGTGCTGTTTGGGCAAGAAGAGATTTGTGAGCTCAGCCTACTTTTCAAGAAGAAAGAATTTAGTGAGATTGATGTGTTCTTTGGGGGGCTTAGTCTACTTTTTAAATGGAAAGAATGTAGTAGGTTTAGCACAATTTTTATTGGGAAAAGAGTTAGCTGGAAAGATATTAGCAGTTGAGTTTAGCCTGCCCCGTTAGGCGGAATGAAATTAGTGCGTTTAGCCTGCCTGTAAGCTAGAGAAAGTTAGTGGGATTAACCTGCCTGTTAGTTGGAAAGAGATTTGTGGGCTAAGTCTACTCTTTAGTGGAAAAGAGAATAGTGGGCGTAGCCTGTCTTTTATTGGAAAGATATTAGCGGGCTAGTCCTGCTCATCAGCGACAGAGATTATTTGACTAAGTATGCTTTATAAGGAGAAGGGGATTAGTGGGCTCTGCCTGCTCTATAGCAGGAAAGAAATTAAAGTCGTAGCCTCCTCATTAGTGGGAACTTGATTTGTGGGCTTATACTGCTCTTAAAAGAATCTTTGTCATACGACTCATCAAGATGATTGGTTCGTGGAGTTCGCAAGCCCCTGCTTTCTTTGGAAGTGCAAACAAAACTTGATTTTGAGAGAGATTTGTGCAAGAGAGAGATTTGTGGGCTTGGCCTGCTCTTCAACGGGAAAGAGATTAGTGAAGTTTTGCCTGCTATTACCAGGAAAGAGATTAGTTTACTTAGTCTCTTTGCTGGGAGCTAAACAAGATTAGTTGGTTCCAAGTAATTTTGGAATGATTTTTGGAAGGTGGGATAGTCCAATAAATGTGTAAATGTCTACTTACGGCACTATTTGTCAGAGTCTACGCATGTGTGTGCGGGCGAGAAGATTGAGTATGTTTGTGTGAATTGTGGTTGCGTTTACACTGATTTTGTTTACAAATCTGGTCACCTGATTACAGACTTGCTAATGTGTAGGTTTAATTAAATGTACTTATTTTTCCTGTTAGGTTCGAAAAAATATACAAATGAAGTAAAAGACTGGCAGAGATGTAGGGCACTGTCTTTCCAGTCTGGCTACGTGAGTTTGCATTGGCGCGAATCATGCCCAGGGAATTTTATATATGCTGCAGCCTCCAGTCCATCTAGCTGTGAAAGGGTACCTGACTTTCTTAAAAGTCAGAAAAGTTTTTATGCGGGCAAAAAGTATGTTATCAAGACAATAAAATCGCAAGAATCAGTCAGTAAAACGCGATCAGTCAATATCAAATTGTTCTATACAAATCGAATCAATAAAATCGATCAAAATTAATAACAAATAAATCAATCAAATACCCAATCAATCAATTCTAATAAATCTGCCTATCAGACCAACTCAAAAGAAAGTGAAGGGAGTGTCTGCTTGCATGAAAGATAAAGAGAGAGAGAGAGAGGGGGGGGGGGGGGATAATAAACAAGTGAACAAATACATTCATAAATTTCACTGAATATTTTCACGGTTATTTGTAAACAGATCATCGTGAAACATGGACCTATTAATGTTTGCCTCGGTGCTTACATTTTTCATTTTAAAACTTTTTTTTAATTCTTGTGTTGTTTTGTAATAACCACATATCAACATACAGTGTAGTAACGAAATGTGGTACTGATTCATACACATAGGAGGATCACTGTGAACATATGATACCGCATACAGAAAACTTAAAAAATATTTCATACACAGGAGGCTTCAAAATGAACATCAAGACTTAAAACATGTCATAAAGATGAATTTGTTCTCTGTTGAGAAAACAGTGGCTGATAGTTATTCAATGAGCATTAAAGACGGACAAGTGAAAGTCAGTTTTGAATCTTGTATCTGATAGTCTTTCGAAAGAAGGTTCATTCAGAACACATTTGTCAATCTTGCATGATTTTGCAAGCATTATTAATCAGATCAAATATTCTGTCTGTTTTTACAGTTGTATCAACACCTAACAAAACAAGGTTCCGTGTGATTTTGAAGTTAAAAGTATTTTCGATGTTTCAATGATTGAAAATCGTCTATAGAGCCACATTTCTGCTGCATTGATTTTTTTTCGTCTTTTCTTAGTGTCCTGGCTTCACAATCATACATTAAAACAGGCCAAATCGAAATTTTCATGATTCTCAGTTTTATCTCTTTGGGAAGCCCTCTGTCTTTTCATGCGTTGTTTAATTGGACCATTTTCTGTTTTGCATCCAAATTCTTGTTTTCACATCTTTGGTGCAGGAGCCGTCAGTTGCTTTCACAGATCCCAGATACTTAAAATGTTGGACTTAGGTCTGTTTTATTTGTTTGAATTCTTTTCTCGCTGTGTGCATGACTTTGCATTTTTTTAGCATTCAGTTTCAGTCGTGCCCTGCAACCTGCTGTATCTGCTCGGTAGAGAATCCTCTTCATGTTTGTGATGTTAATAGCTGTTAATGCAGTGTCGTCTGCATATCTCAGGTTGGTGATGTTTCTTCCTCCAATCTTTATTCCCATCTCTTCCAAATCTGCCTCTCTAATGACCTGCTTTGTATGTAAGTTAAAACGATGAGGCGAAAGGATGCAGCCCTGCCTGACTCCTTTTAATGCCAAAATGCTTGCGGTGTGCACCATTCCATCTCATGGTTGCTTTTTGGTCTTCGTATAATGCTGCTGTATGTGAGACCAAGTGTTTGGGGAAGCCCATCTTTGCCATTGTATTACACAATTGGTGGTGTATGACACCGTCAAAGGCCTTGCTGTACTCATTAAAGGTAATGAAAGCTTCTTGTTTGCTGTTCCCTGCTTTTTCAATCAAAATCTGTGAGAAAAATAACATCTCTGTTGTGCCTCTGTTGGATCTGCAACCAGCCTGACAGTCAGATAGTTCTTCTTCTACTTTTTGTTTCATTCTGCTCAGTATGACGATTAGCAGTATTTTACTGGTGTGGCTGATTAGGGCCACAGTTCTATAGTTACTGCAGTCCTTGGCGTTCCCATTTTTAAATAGCATGAGAAATTCTTGTACACTCCAGTGATCAGGCCATTGACATGATTCCTGTATTCTTGTACATAGATGATGTAAGGCAGCTACACCAGCTTTTCCAGTGTTCTTTAACAGTTTTTCTTTAACAGTCCAGGTGATTTACCTAACTTGAGCTGATCTATTGCTGCTCTGACCTCGCTGACAAATGGTTTTGGTTCCAATTCTTGAAAGTCAAGACAGGGAATATCTTTTGGGAGTTCTGGTGTATTGTGAAAAAGTTATTTGCCGTACTCATGCCATCATGATAGAATACCTTCCATTTCTGTTGAGGTTTCGCCCTCTTTACTGTCTGTGCTTTGATTGTTTTCCTTGAAAACTTTTTTCTGTTTGTTCAAACATTTTTGTTTTTCTCTGAACGTTTCCCTCTTTGATTTTTGAGCATTATTCTTCTATCTATGCCTTCTTATCTCTTCTGATTTTAGTTCTTATTTCTTTTTTCAGCCGTTTGTAATCTTCTGTCTCGTTGTTCCTTCATACTTAACTTTTCTCTTTGGCTAGCTGGAAAACTTCATCGCTTACATATAGCTTTGGTGGTTTGTTTGTCTGCCTTCCTAGTTTTGACTCTGCAATTGTAGTGTATACTTTTTTCATGTCCTCCCATGTATCGTTTGGAAAAGTTACAATTGCTGTCCAATTCTTATAAGAGAGCAGAAAAGCGGTTGTTTGTTTCAATTTGGTACTCAGCTTCGATTTCTGGATCTTTTAGTTGATCTAGATCGTATTTGGTTTGCTTCTTTGCTTTGTGTCGTTTGTATTCTTTCGTTCTTAGAGTTGTAGTTACCAAGCACGTGGTCTGTCTCACAATCCACTCCTGGTCTAGATTTTGCATTCATCACTGACGTTCTCCAATTCTGGTCTATCATGATGTAATCTGCTTGATGTCTGCTTCCGTGATGTCCATGTATATTTCCTTCTATTGGGATTTTTGAAGGTCTTTGTGATTGCGAGATTGTTGGCTTGAGAGAAAGTTGTTAGCATTCTGCCCCGTACGTTTCTGCTTCTAAGTCCATGAGGTCCTATGCTACGTTCCCTGTCTTCATTTTCATCTAGATCCCCCCCCCCCCCCCTATTTAGTAGCAGATTTTCAAGCTGGATATCTTGTTTGTTTGTTTGCTTCTTTCTTTCTTTCTTTCTTTGTCATTGTAGAACTTTTCACTTTCTTCTTCTGTGCTTTTGGATGTCGGGGCATGGACTTGGATATTTAATGAAGCTGGCTTGGTATTTAGCTTTGCCCTGACTATCAGGTCACTGATGGCATTGTGGGTTTTTAAGCATGCTGCGTGGTGATAGCTACTCCATTTGAGCCTCCTTTTTCATTTCCACTGAAAACTATTGTGTGATCTCATTTACTGTTCCATCTGGCCTCATTCAAGCCTACTATGTTGATTGTATGTTCTCTAATTTTTTCAGCAGTAATTCCAGCTTGCCTAATTCTCCTATCGTTCTGATGTTCCACGTTCCAATGGTGATGTACTTTCTTCTTGCTTTTGCTCCCTGCCTGAATTAGATTTTAAGGTGTGTCTGGGAGACTGCTTCCTACTGCTGCAGTAGCAATATTTCACGGTCGCAGACACTCTTTCCTCTGTAGCTTGGGGCCTGTCCATCCCTGAGGATCTCAGAAGGTCCAGTCCTATAAGCCTTTTCGTTTCTTTGATCTCATCTCACGTGGTTTTTGACAGAAATACAACCAGTCGTTTATCATTCCCTTCTGGATTCATGAATAATCTGAAACTATGTAGTACGTTTATAGTGCACGCACAGATCTTTCAAAAGAGGTTTTATCTCCTCCTTCTCATCAGGTGCCTTGCCGCATGGCGTTGGCGATCATGGACGATCTGTCTCTATCTCTTGTTGCCTCAAGCATCTCTTCCAACCTCTTTGTCTTCAGCCACTCTGCTAGTCCGTCTAGTATCTTCTCCCTGGGTCTACCTGGTGCTCTCTTTCCCTCCAGCTTTCCCGTCATGATCAGGTGCTCCAGTTCCCCTTTCCTCATAAAATGGCCTGTAAATGTTGCCTGCCTTTTCCTAATCTTCCTTAGGAATGAGCTTCTTGTGTCTGCCTCCATCAAGACTGTCTTGTTTGTTTTCTTTGCTGTCCATGGAACTCTCAACATTCTTCTTAGAAACCACATCTCGGCTGCCTCAATCTTGTTCTGGCTTTGCTTCTTGACTGTCCACGCCTCACAACCGTATAACAGTATTGGTTATATAACATTCAAGAACTCTCTTCCTGACGTTAATTGATAGGCATTCGTTCGTAAAAAAGCTTTTCATCTTGTTGAATGCTGTTTTGGCTTGGCCGATTCTGCTAGCTATTTCTGATGTGCATCTGCCGTCTGATGAAATGATCGTTCCCAGGTATTTTAACTTATCAACCTGTTTCAAGATTGTGCCGTTTGCTGTTATTTTGCATGAGGGGATTTCATGTTGTTTACTTATCACCATGACTTCAGTCTTCCTGCTGTTTAGTTACAACCCCTTACCTCTGCTTTCTATTTCTAGAATATTCACAAGGTTTTGTAGGTCCCTTTCGTTTTCTGCAATAAGCACGGTGTCATCTGCGTATCGAATGTTATCATTTTTCCTCCAACCTTTAATCCAGGGTCCTCCTCTAGGTTTCTTGTGATGTTTTCACTGTATAGTGAAAACAGATCTGGTGACAAAACACAACCCTGTCTGACTCCTCTTTTGATGTTTTGGAAAGAGCTTCTATTCTCATTGCAGCTGTTTGTTCCCAATACATATTTCTGATTTATCGTAGATCTTTTCCATCAGTATTGAGTCTTTGTAGTTGGTTGATCAATTCTTCATGTCTTACCCGATCGAGAGCCTTGGTATAATCAACAAAACATAAATATAGATCAATATTCATCTCGGCTGACCTCTCTGTGATAGTTCTTAGGATGTATATGGCATTAATAGTTCCTTTCCCTTCCACAAATCCACACTGTTCATCTGCTATTTTTCTTTTGATTCTATTCCTTGTCCTCATCATTCTTAATAGGATTTTTGTTACATGACTCATCAAAACTGATTGTGCGATGGAGTTCACATTCTATAGCCCATTTCTTCTTTGGAAGTGCAATTAATAAAATTGGTTTTGAAATATCTTTGGGGATTTTTTTTCCATTGTCGTAAATTTCATTTAGGAGAACTGTTATTTTTTCAATACCAATTCCTCCAGGGCTTCAATCATCTCTGTAGTAATGTTGTCTGGTCCTGGGACTTTTCCTGGTTTCATCTTTTTCAGTGCTGCTCTAACTTCATCTTTCGTTATGGGTGGTCCTGCAAAGTTGTTCTTCGTTTCTGTCATCTTCAAAAAGGTCTTTAATGTACTCTCCCCATCTATCTAATATTTTGTCTTTTTCCATGATAAGCGTACCATCGTTTGATTTTAAGCAACCAGTTGTGCATGTCTTTTTCTTGTAGACAATTTCTTCAGTTTGTCTGTGCATACACTGAGGATCCATTTTGTGTCGGTCTTCTATTTCTTTTCATTTTGTGTTCAGCCAAGCTTAATTAGATTCATTGCACCTATTCATGATTTCTTCGTTTATCTTCCTGTATATCTCCTCGTTTCTCTTTTGCCTTCCTCCGTTCCTCCATCAAGCCTAACATTTTTTTGTCATCGAGTTCTTTTTTGCTTTTTACTTCAGGGATTTCTTCGCAAGCTTCCTTTATCGAATTTCTCAACTTTGTCCATTGTTCCTCACTGTCACTAACATCTTCCAGAACACTGAATTTGTTTTGAACATGTAGGCCTACATTAGATATTTTATGTATCACTTCATCTATCTTTAAGGGTCCAAGATTTAGTTTGATGTTGCTTTTGGTCTGTTTCCTTTTCTATAATTTCAGCCCAAATCTTCCCACTACAGAATTGTGGTCACTGTTGCAGTCTGCGCCTGGTAGTGTTTTTGCTGACAGTAAAGAATTTCTTAATCATTTATTAATCACGATGTCAATCTGATTTTTGGTATTATCTCCTGGACTAATCCAAGTCTATTTTCTTCTAATAGGCTGCTCAAACCAGGTGTTTCCTTCTATGAACTCATTCATCTGTGCCCATTCTACAAGTTTCCCTCCTCTTTCATTGTGTGTACCAAGGCCATGAGGTCCAACTATATCCTCCACCCTATCCTGTCCCACTTTAGCATTAAAATCTCCCATTATCACTGTAACTTCTTGTGATTTACATTGGGCCTTGGCCATCTCTAATACTTCATAGAAGTTGTCGAAGTCTTCCTGAGTACTAGCGGATGTTGGTGCATACACCTAAGTGATGTTGATATCAAATGGACTGCCTCCCAATTTGACCAGCAAAACTCTGTTGGACACAGCCCAGCATCCCTTAACTGCTTTTGATTTGTCCCTGTCCATTATGATGCCTACTCCTCTTTCACGTGAGTTTCCACCAGAATATATTACTGTATACTTTCCTGATGTTATCATGCCTTCCCCCGTCCATCTCATTTCCTCTAGTCTTAAAATACTAATGTTAAGCCTTTCCATCTCCATTTTGATATTGTCTGATTAACCTTTTTGCAACAATGTTCTAATGTTCCATGTTGTGATTTTGGTATTTTTGAGGTTGGTCGCAGTAGCTTGCTGACAGTCTGATGTCACCTGCGCCGCAAGACGGTCCATAGGAGCACCTATTTACGTCGTTATCTTCATTTTTCTTCTTTTGTCTGTCCATGATTTTGCTGGGGAGAATACGTTGGTGGTTTCCCGTTGCCTTCCATTGGTTTGTTTACGGTCTCTCTGCTAGCCTTTGTCATTCCCACGACAACCTACAAGACAGTAGGGTGATTTTTTTTCAGGGTTACCTCCCTTAGCCTTATCATCTCCAGAAATATTCACAGGGCAGTGGAGCTATTCACCCATAGCTTGTTGATCTGGGTTGTAGGGACCAAGGCATATCCACACGCCGGTGGGCCTGCGTGCCGCATGTCTGGGGGCCAGACTTCCTCCGAGTCCCTCGAGATTTAGCCTGAGTCTCCTTGAGGTGCACAGTTACCGCATGTCGCCACGAGGAGGCATAACGTAGGACTTGCTGATGATGAGGCAATGTGCTGACAGGAAGAGACTTACGCATTCTGCTCTTCTTTTCGCATAGCTGCAAGCAGCAGTGCTAGCCAGCGGTGCAGTCTGAAAGTGAGAGGTGACAAGCACGCAGTCACCAGCCGAAACACTAGACGCATCACATCAGCCTTGATTTTCATAAGGAAACGGAAACTTTTTGTGTTCTACACTGAAAATCTGGAATCCGTTTATTGATTCATCCTTTCTCATTATTATAGCCAGAATCTTTGTGCAAAGAATGAAAAGGTAGGATGAGATTGGATTTCCTTGCCTGTATCCCCTTTCTGCCCAAACCATTCTGTAGTCAACCATCTATATTGACAATCATTTCTATGTTTTTATTGTTTTCAATCCAACGACAAAAACTGGTTAAAAACCCACAGGTTCTCATATCTTTGAGCATAAACCCCCGATTAAGTGAAATCAGAACAGAATAGCAAACTTAGTATGTTCTTTAGATTTAAATAATTTATCAATTCTTGCATTTTCTCTGACATGTTTGTTTGCCATAAAATCTCTGAACTTCATCGATAAATGTTGGTAAAACGTTTTGATTATGTTTCAAATATATGCCAAACACAAGAATTTACACACACACACACACACACACACACACACACACACACACACACACACACACACACACACACACACACGCACGCACACACACGCGGGCGCGCGCGCGCGCGCACACACACACACACACACACACTCACTCACTCACTCATACACACACTACACACACACACACACCCTACACCACACACACATATTCACACACACACACACACACACACACACACACACACACACACACACACACACACACACACACACACACCACACACACTCACACCATCACCACTCACTCACCACCAACTCAAATCGCACACGTATGCACGACAAATGATACTCTCCTCTGCCTTCACATCATGATAATAGACATGTTTGTATATGAATACGTAAATAGTAACCATGCACGCATAATCATTTAACTAGGATACTTTATTTTGTAAGCATAAGTATGCACATCTGGACATCCTTTCAGATACCAGGTCATTGATTTGTACACACACGCACACACACACACACACACACACGCACGCACGCACGCACGCACACACACACAAACACACACACACACGTGTAAATCTGCACATGCATGGTACGCAATTGTTCACTTATAACAACACAGATATCCTGTTACAGACGTAAAAGCAGAAAATTTGGAGCCATCGCCCTTCTAAAAGCTCGAATCATCGGTGCAAAAACTATGAAACAAGAAATCTCCAGGGACTGTGCATACCAGCAGAAAGCTGATCAAGGCAAGTGGTAAAACAGAAATCCAACTCAGCCATGGCCTCTGCTGTAAAATATGGACTATATGCAAATGGCCGGAAGATGGAAACAACGGGAAGCAGACCACATACAAGAATGTAGAAACTATAGAAGGATTGCACTGATAAGCCACACAAGCAAAATGCTGCTAAACATAATTTTAAACAGACTCAAAGCAAAGGTTAAAAGCCTTGCTAGTGGTAAAAATAGCGGGTTTTAGACCAGGAAGAGGAATCGGAGACATGATTTGCACCCCAGCAGGTACTCATGGAAAAGATCGTAGGGGAGGGTACATCATTTTTATCGACTACAGCAAGGTCTTCAACAATGTAAACCATCAAAAGCTGTTTGCCACCTTTAAGACAATGGTCTTTCCGACACACTTCATCGCCCTCGTCTCTGTATGAAGATCAGAAAGTCAGAATCAGATGGGACAACAATCACACTGAACGTCTCGAAAGGTCAGTGCCCAGGACCCAAGGATATATCCTGTCACCACATTGTTTAGTACATATATGGGACAGATTATGAGGGATTCCAACATGGCATAAAAACCTCAAACCTCAGGTAAACTGACGACACAACACTGTGCAAACGATCACCAGGAGGCATCAATTATGATAAATGTCCTGAATAAGTTCACGGAAGAGAAGAACCTTAAAACTGAATGCCAAGAAAACCAAATTTTTACACACTGGCCCTGGTCCAACCAAATCTATCTACATAGGTCAAGATAAAGTGGAAAATGTCTTCCAGTTCAAATATTTAGGATCGATCAAATCAAACGATGCAGAGTGTTCCACTAACATCAGCGCTAGAATTGGAATGGCAAAAAAATGGATGATAGACCTCATGAAGATCTGGAAAGATAAAACGATAGACTCAAAATTAAAATTGAGAATAATGAGATGTCTGGTCTGGACCATCATGACATACGGAGCTGAAGGATGGATCTTCAAAAAGAAAAACACATGAAATAAATCCAGCTGAAATGCGGTTCTATAAACGTCTCTTATGGGTGAACTGGAAAGACAAGAGAAGTAGCAAAAGCATACTCGACAAGCTGAAAACACGGGAAAGACTTGTAAAACTTAAAAAACTTGAAAAGAAATTGACCTTCTTTGCACATGTGTATAGGAACAAAAATAATAGTACTCTCATGAAAGATGCCATCCAAGGAAAATTCAAGGGCAAAAGAGGCAGCAAAAGACTACGAAGAAATTATTTAGGAAACATCAAGGAGGGGACAGGTCGTATTGATATTTTCAACCTGGTTGAGGAAAGGTAGATGTGGATGACGGAGACCCAGAGAACAATGCTTATGTCTGAATCATTTATGTAACAAAATGAACATCAATGTGTGCATGGTAGAGACAGCATGAATCATCTCTTATCTGTTTATATGTACACACACACACACACACACACGCGGCGCGCACGCGCGCACGCACGCACGCATATACATACATACATATATGTGTGTGTGTGTGTGTGTGTGTGTGTGTCTGTGTGTGTGTGTGTCTGTGTGTGTCTGTGTGTGTACACTACAGTACGCGTAAGAACATATCATACATACATGTGCCCTCACGCATGTCTGAGTTTAGCAAGCATGCTCATTAATAGTTACATAAGCATCAAAATCCTCTACATCATCATCATCATGTGCCCTGCCACATGGCGTAGGCGATCATGGCCATTTCAACGAGCCGATGCGTCTGTTTTTAAGAGTCCAAGATTTAGTTTGATGTTACTTTTGGTTTGTTTTCGTTTCTTTAGTTTCAGCATATGCGCTTTTACTGTCAGCAAGGAATTTCTAAATTTTTTATTGATCAGGATGTAATCAAATTGATTTTTGGTATCATCTCCTGGACATCCATGTCCATTTTCATCTGTTAGGTTGCGCAAATCAGGTGTGAATTCATTCATCTGTGCCCATTCCACAAGTTTCCCTCCCCTTTCATTTTGTGTACCAAGGCCATGACTCCACCCTCTCCTGTCCCACTTTAACATTAAAATCTCCCATTATTATTGTAACTTTTTGTGATTTACATTAAGCCTTGGCCATCTCCAATACTTGTCAATTTCGTCCTGAGTACTTGGCACCTGGATGATGTATACACCTGGATGATGTTGATCAAATGGCTTTCCATTCAATTTAAACAGCAAAACTCGGTCTGACACAGCCCAGTATCCATTAATTGCTTTTTATTTTGTCCCTGTCAGTTATGATGCCTACTCTTTCTACTGTTTCCACCAGAATATATGGTTGTATGCTGTCCTGATGTTATCATGCCTGCCCCCTTCCATGTCTCTTCCCCTAGTCCAAAAATATTAATGTTGCATCTCAATCTTGACATTCTCTAATTTTCCTTTTTCCAGCAAATGTCCTCACATTCTATTTTGCGATTTTAGTTGTTGTTGTTTTCAGTTTGATCACAGCAGCTTGCTGACGGTCTGATGTCATCTCAGCAGCATGACGGTCCCTACTGGGCAAAGGTGCTCCATATGAGCCCCTATATACGTCGTTATCCTCATTTTTCTTATTTTTGGTTGGCCATGAATTTTCTTGGGAAAATAGATCGTGGTTTCCCGTTGCCTTCTATCGGTTTGTGTACGGACTCTCCGCCAGCCTTTGTCGTTCCCACAACAACCTCCAAGGCAGTAGGGGTGATTTTTCTTTCAGGGTTTACTCCCTTAGTTTTGTTCTCTCTCGAAATAACCACAAGGCAGTGCATAGCTGGGCGTCTGGTTCGTGGGGTACAAGGGCATGTCCACCCGCCTGCGTGCCACACGTCTGAGGGCCAGACCTCCTCCGAGTCCCTTGAGTTTTAGCCTGAGTCTGTGAGGTGCTCATTTACCACATGTCGCCAGGAGGGGCCTTGCTGATGGAGAGGCTATGTACTGACAGAGAGAGACTTACGCATTCTACTGTCCTTCTGGCATAGCTGCAAGCAGCAGTGCTTAAGCCAGCGGTGAAGGCTGAAAGCGAGAGGTGACAAGCACACAGCCACTAGCCAACACTAGACGCATCACATCAGCCATTTGACATCATGCAATATTCAAATATGTATGTGTTCATATCTTGGTAGAAGAAAACCTGGCAAGAATACCAGCCATCTCTGTTCATCTTTCATAATGAAAAAAAACATGGCTCGAGAGTAATATTTTGACCTTGTAGAAGTAACGATTGTTCCATAAAACACAGTGTACAAAGATTTTATGAATCAGATTTGAACTCGTACAGATTGGGAGACAGGAGCTCGGCAACCACGTCAATCTGTGAACAGGAGTATTTATTACTTCTCTTTGCATTTCCCATTTTATACATGGTTACACCTACATCATCATATGGCGATCATGACCCTCCAAACAAATCGATTCCTTGTCGCTGCAAGTACACCTCCCACTCTCTCTCTCCTCAGCCATATTTACATTTCCAATCACGACATGGGAATACTATTACTACTACTGCCACTACTACTACTACTACTACTACTACTACTACTACTAGTACTAGTACTACTACTACTACTCTGCTGCTGCTGCTGCTGCTGATGATGATGATCTCATTTATGATGCGCCAAATCTTGATTCAAGAATCAAATCAAGGTGTCTACTCTCGTCCTTCACCAAAACAGTCACCAGGTACAAAAAGCACACGCAAAACCGAGAGTGGAAAGACAGGAGAATAAGGTGTATGAGCTGTGACCCAAGCCGTCATCATCCCTCTGTTTCCATCTCTCTCTTTCTCACACACACACACACATACACACACGCACGCATGCACGCTCGCACACACGCACACACACACACACACACACACACACACACACACACACACACACACACACCACACACACACACACACACACACACTGTTCCAACATATTTTTCTGACCAAGAAGTCTAATTGGGCTGCAAGGGGACAGACCTGGGAAATAAACCTATCTGTCCAATATGTTTTATGCCAGGGCAGCTGGGCAAATGTTCGTCACAAATTTCAACTACCGTGGGATCTTTTAGCGTGTGCAGGCTAGAAGGTACACAGGCCCGACTCTCTCTCTCTCTCGATATATTATGTATATATATATATAGACCTATACATATATCTTCACTGTCTTGTTCATGATTTCCCAGAATGGCGAGATGTCCAGACAGAAGTCCAAGCTGCTAGCCAAGCGACGAGCTCAGGCCCTGGATAACATCTCACGCTGTGCCTTCCCTACAGTCTTCGTTTGCTTCTGTGCCCTTTATTTCATTGTCTTCAGCCTGTGAGCACCACTGACTTCTTCCTTTTCTTATTACCTCACCACCATCTCTACTGAGAACTGTGTGCGGTGTTGCTGTGATGACGTTGGTTATTGCGTGCATTTTGTTTTTTGTAATTTTCCCAAAACGTAAGGGAAGGGTTATTTATTTATCTATTCCTTTATTCATTCGTCTACTTATGGTTCATTTATTTGTCTATTTGTACATTTATTTTCTGAATGTCTTTGGTGGCGTCCATATTAATCGGCCAGTTACGCAGCCCAGTGAGCAGTCATTCACTATGCAGTTGTCTAATCAAGAGGTCTTCTTTCTACACTTTCCTCATCATATTTGTCACAAACAATGGAGACAATCCGTTGTTTTGTTTTTTCAGAGGATAGGGAGTGTGTATCGAAAGTTTTTTTGTGTAGTTGGCCTTCCTTAACTCCTCTTTTTGTAGCTAGTGAAATGTGTGAGGTGGTTAACGCAATGGACTTCTGACCAGGGGGTCAAAGGTTCAGATCCCTGATAGGCAAAAAGTCAGTATGGGATTTTTGAGCCTGATCGGATCTTACCTAGAGTAAAGCATTCTATAAGATCCTTAGGAAGACTGGTTGTAACACAGTCTCGTCCACTTTTCAGATACGCCCGAAAGGGTGTTCTGACCAATGTCTGTATTTCTCAGGTCTAGCTGACACCAGGATGCACAAGTGTTATGAAAGAAAGCATAGACTACGCGCAATATGACTACTTGATGGAAGTCACATGGCCTACAATCACTGTCATCCACATTCTCATCACTATAACACTGGAAAAAAATCCAGTTTCTGTGGCCCATCAGTGCCTTACTTTCATACCAAGATGAGTGATATAACAGTGGAAGGGGGGGGGGGGGGACAACAACAACAAAACCTCAAATCTTTCATCAACTCCCAAGGCTCTGTAGCGAACAATATTTTATCAGAAAAATTTACTTTTACTGCAGATATCATATAGAAAATATTTTAACTGAAGTTGTTCGGTCCATCCATGATCAATCTCTAAACGTGTTTGCGGTACCAGCAAAGCAATTGCACAGACACTTCATCGTGAGGAATGTTACTGTAGAGCCCCACAACATCTGTCGTGGTGATCAGTGCTTCAGGTGGCAGTGGTTGGTACTTCTCCTTCCAGTTCTCTACTGTTCGAAGAAAATGGGTGGTGTCTTTCAGATAGGATGGAAGACGTTGTACCAATGGTTTTGCAACCAAAAGTCCACTAATTTAAACAGCTTCTCAGTGGGTCCTCCACATCCTGACACGATGGGCCTCCCTGGTGGTCTCTCTTTACACATGTGGACTTTTGGTAAGTGGTAGAAAATGTTCGTTCTCGTTTCATCTTCAGCGAGTAGGGCCCATCTGTAGTTCCTCCACAATGTTATTCGACTCTTGTGTAGGGGATTGAGATGTTACCTACACAACCATCACGGTAGCTATGAAGACCAGCCTGGGATATTCTGAAACGGCTGATTAATGAGGCTCTGGTGAAATTTCGACAGGCCTAGCAAGCCGGTAGTGGATCATTAATTGTTTAAGAAAATAAAAGAAGAAAAAAGAGATGGATGAAGACAGAAAATGAACTGGGACTGAAACTACCCGTCAAAGTAAGAATTTAGT
This sequence comes from Monoplex corrugatus, assembly GCA_030674185.1. Taxonomy (NCBI): domain Eukaryota; kingdom Metazoa; phylum Mollusca; class Gastropoda; order Littorinimorpha; family Ranellidae; genus Monoplex; species Monoplex corrugatus. The sequence goes on from CM060310.1 coordinate 42,591,078, forward strand.
ATAGATTGCCACACTCTGCTTTCAATGTCAGAGTACGAGGTCTATGCCAACGTGTATATCAGAACTCCTGCTCTCCAAAGCTCTCAGGTCTCTCTTAATTGCACCTCAGTTCTCACAATGAACTTGCGAAAAAAAAGTCTTTCTCTATTTTTGACCCAATAACAATATCATTAAGAGAAAACATTTGTCTGTTTACTTTTCAAAAAGCAGCTGAAAACATCACTTTCAGAAATATCTCCAAAAACTATAAAAATGTTTATGGCTCATCTAAATTGCAAGTGTATGCGAGTGTGTGTGCGAGTGTGTGTGTGTGTGTGTGTGTGTGTGTGTGTGTGTGTGTGTGTGTGTGTGTGTGTGTGTGTGTGTGTGTGTGTGTGTGTGTGTGTGTGTGTCTGCACGCCCGCACAATTGCACGATGGCGTATGCATGTGTTTGTAATTCTGTGTGTATACGTGTGTATGCACAGGGTACGTGCGTAATGCGTGCTCATAATGTGTGTATTTTCATACATTGAAAAATTAATATTATTATTAATGTTATGATGGACAGCAAAGAAAACAAACGAGACAGTCTTGATGGAGACAGACACAAGATCATTGATAAGGAAGATTAGGAAAAGATAGGCAACATCTGTAGGCCATTTTATGAGGAGGGGGAATTGGAGCACCTGGTCACGATGGGAAAGCTGGAGGGGAAGAGAGCACCAAGGTAGACCCAGGAAGAAGATGCTAGACGGACTTGCAGAGTGGCTGAAGACAAAGAGGGTGGAAGAGATGCTTGAGGCAACAAGAGATAGAGACAGATGGAAGTCCATGATTGCCAACGTCATGCGGCAAGGCACCTGATGATGATGATTAAAATTGTTATTGTTAATGTTAGTGTATTTTTTATCTTTTCGTTCAGATTTAGTTAGTTAGTTAGTTAGTTGGTTTGCTGGTTTGGTTGGTTTGGTTGGTTGGTTGGTTGGTTGGTATCTTACTTAGTTTGGTTAGTTTAGTTTAGCTAGTTGTTTGGTTAGTTTAGTTACTTTAGTTAGTTACTTTAGTTAGTCACTTTAGTTAGTAAGCCTACTGGTTGGTCAGTCAATCAATCAGCCAGTCAGTCAATTAGTCATTCAGTTAGTTGGTTGGTTGGTTGGTCGGTCGGTCGGTCAATCATTCAGTCAGTCAGTCAGTCAATCAGTCAATTAGTTAGTTAGCTAGCTAGTTAGTCAGTTGGTTACTTGGTTGCTTCTTTTTCTTTGGTTAGTTGGTTGGTTGGTTAGATTTTTTTCTCGGGGGTGGACGGTAGCCTGGGTGAGCTACGATAAGGGAGACGTCAATTTAATCGTGTTGATAGTCAGATGCTGGAATGTGTTGTATTGATTGAGGGTGCTTTCTGTGATGTTCTTATAAAACGTTGGTGAGATACATTTATACTTTGTGGCTGATTGGGTTTTCCTTGGGTGTTTTGTATTTGTTCTTGTTTTTGTTTTTAAGATGAGATAAATAGATGTACATGGAATGACATTAAAGCCAAGATTGTTCCAGTGACAGACAAATGTATTGTACAATACTCATATGCGACGACCTACATGTTCATTGGAGAGGTTTACCATGTGCAGGCTTGTGCCGTGAACATTTGTGATCTCTATCACATCGCACCTGGCACCAGTAACGTCAGTGCATACGAAATTCGTTCCCAGCACAATCTCAAAATAATACACCCCTGAAAATATCACTTGCCTTATCTCAGAACCCAAAAATGAATTGGTCGCCCACGTGTGTCTTTGGTGTGTGTGTCTGTCTGTGTGTGTGTGCGTGTCTGTGTATGTGTGTCTGTGTGTCCGTGTCTGTGTATGTGCGCGTCTGTGTGTGTCCGCTCGCGTTTGTGTGTGTGTGTGTGTGTGCATGTGTATGTGTGTGTGTGTGTGCGTGCGTGTGTGTGTGTGTGGTGTGAGTATGTGTGTGTGTGTGTGTGTGTGTGTGTGTTGTTTCAAAGACGGAAGGAAGGTTCATGGAGCCTGTCCTGTTCACCCTTTATACTTCATCCCTTGTCAACATGAAACCAGCAACACATGAAACGCAGATGATTCACTGCTTCAAAATAGCACCACTTCTCAAAATAATACTTGCCTTATTCAGGAGCATCCACCTGCTACGTTGATATCCAGAAGTGGATGATACAAAATAAAAAGGAAATCATGATTGTAGGTACCAAAATTAATTTGTCTATCACACTGCATATTATCCGGCTAGATGACAACATCATCCCTCTATAACAAGAAGTGGTTGGTGTGTATAGCAAGAAGGAGGGTTGCGTGTTGTCATCTATAACAGGTAGATGAATTGGGGATGTATATGAAGAATTGTTTCTCTACTTAGAAGCCACACACACACAACAAGGAAGGAGAGTGACGAGAAGAAGTGCACTAACCACACTAGACATGATTCTCATAAGCAGTCCACACAGATTATGACGTATTTATTTAAGCAGTCAACTTCAGCATAAACGTGATTCACCATTCCTACTATCCTGGGTCCTAATATTCCTAAAATCCTAAGATGCACTACGAATCATCAGAACTTGCATATTCACTAGAATGCTGAACACTTTCTTATGTCCTACTCTATTCTTTGCTTTGTGGAAAATCAAACATACTACCTACTTCTATCCCTACCCTAACTAAGGTATAAAATGAGACGTGGGATTACATACCTCTAAGATAGGTTGGAAGGTCTCTGGCTGGGTGGCAATCGAATGGGTGAATGCTTATAGTGATTGACTTTCTGGCCTTTATACAGTGCGTTTCTGTCACAAAACCTTCCCATCTGTCTTTCATTGGACATTGAAATTTGAATAACTAACCTGTCTTTCATTGGACATCGAAATTTGAATAACCAAGCAATCTTTGGCACCTGGTGGCCCTGGCTGCTATTCAACCCTCTGGACTTTTTGCTTGGACATTGGTATTTGCTGCAACCTTTTGTGTACTAGATAACCTACCCTCTATAGTTGGATAAGACCAATGTGAGCGTTAGATCCTGCTCAGTGGAAAATGTTGAGTAACCAGTTAATTCATGGATGGCGTGCTCTTCATTACGCAAACCTTATGTACCCGTGTAACGATACGGTCTGAGGGGGACTAGGTCGGTGGAAAATGTTGAGTAACCAGTCCAATCATGGATGGCGTGATCTTCATTACGCAAACCTTACTTACCCGTCTAACAATGCGGTGTGAGGGGGACCCTGTGATAATATGTCCCCTCCCCCGCAAAAAATGTCCTCATTTTTTTTTGTAACAGTATAGGGGGAATGGGAACGTAATGAAATAAGGTACAATGCAACACATATTCTCGTACATGATTGACAGGCAATAGGAAGGTTTGGGAATAAGGGAATTTATCAAAGAAGATTTATGGGAAATAGGATGAATCCGAACACCCATGTGCATGCTGGTGGCAGCACTGTAGCAGCCGGGCTGGGCAGGTCAGTTTCCAGGAAGATGTCATTCACCAGTTGTGGTAGGCAAAGTTCGGTTTACACAGTCAAGACTCTCACACGTGTACATATGTCGTATTTGCACCTCGAGAAACACCATGCACACATAGTTCATGTCCATATGACGTATGCAGAAGGACGTCCATAGAAACGTGAATGAGGGAGGTGAACTGGTTTTTCAGCAAGCAGTCAGGCTGAAGACAGAAGAAATGCAGACTGCCTGATGACGGAAGATGTGAAGTTGGCGATACATGTGGCAAAGAAATGTGTCTCGTATGCAAACTGGATGAAGCGGTGAATACCACAGTGAAGATGAAGGTGTGTGAAAGGAGTCCACTTACGTTGGAGTCAAATGAAGGATGGCTTCAGTTGTTGAGCTGAGATGACTGGAGCAGAGACCAGCTGCAGGACACTGGGATGATGAGCAGAAGTAGTTGTGTGGAATCATCCCGATAATAAAGACCAGTAGCTTCTTGCACATTGTGTTCTGATTCATGAGACTTTGAGGGAATGGGATGGGAAAACATAGCGTTCAAATAAAGCAGTCGCTTGTCATCCATGTCAAGAATAAGTTGACTTGGCAATGCATAGGGAAAAGAAACCACAACTACAAGATAACTGAAATTTTCTGTAGTAGCATACAGTCATACTATGTCGTACTATAGAATAAGGATATGTAACGCATAATAGAAGGCATGGCATGAAAAATGCAAAATAAGAATACCAGGAAAATGCTATTCCAAAAAAACAAAACAATGTAGCTTGAAAACACAATGCATGTATGGAGAAATATCCTGGAAACACAAGATACACCCAGAAATGTAGGCTGAAAAAGAAACTTAATCATGAAAATGACCAATACCTGAAAACACACTTCATAATGTAAACAACCATAATAATCATTTCAGAAGAATGAGTGATATGCAGTTATATATCATTGACATGGTGATACTTGATATCCTTACAAGATTGCAAGTGGTAAGCTGCACTGCACCGTGAAGTCATTATGACAATTTAAATTCATTGCAAGGAAGTGAAAAGCTTTCATCAAAGAGAAGTGCCACTTCAACTATCAACAGAAGCACGAATACACATTGTTGAGTCTCACGAATAAACAATGGTGACGGAGTCAGTGTACTTGTAGCACGTATAATGTTCATCACATAGGAAGAATCTGCGACTCAGTGTGTCACGTAGGAAATGTTCAACGTTGGTAACGTTCATTTTGCCAGTTGTGAAGATCATCGGAAATGGTGTGCACACAGTAATTAAGTTATAGCACTTGAATACACATGTTCGAAGCACCTTGAAAAAGTAAGTGAAGTAATATAAAGTGGCATGTCTCCTTGGTACGGGATAGGGTATAAGAAGTCTTGCAAACTTGTAACTGAGCTCAAATGAGGTTCATCATACCAATTGTTTTTAATTGCATATAATTACATGATCAGCAAATGAATGATAATGAAATAGAACATGTTGGTCTCATGAAGCTAAAACTCAAAATCAACTGAACAACAATCGTTAGAAGGATTAGTACGGATTAGGAAAAAAATTCAACACATGTGTTGTTGTATGCAGTAGACACCAGTGTAGTTCTCGGAAGCATAAGAACCCCCCCCCCCCCCCACATGGAGACAACAATGATATGGTGCCGTATGACGTGAAATAACATGAACTGATACCTTGGATAAAAGATAACACGATGCGATACGAAATGATACAAGATGATGCTGTATAATTAGATTATAACGTATGATACGCAAATATACCAGAGGATGAGAGGACAACATATGATTCGCAATGGTAATAATGATACCCAGTGATACGCACTGATATGCAATGATACACAATGATACACGATGATACCCCGGGGTTGCATGAAAACAATGAGTAGATACAAAATATGCAGATGACCGTTTTATGAAGCAGGATTGAGGAGTGCAGATGAACGCAGGGTAGGCAGTATGGAGATGAACGCTTATGAGCATGATAATGAAATTATGCAAAGGTATGGGAAAGTGTGCACACAAAATAAATGGGCTGTAGCATGCGAGCAATCATTCTGAGGACGGTGTGGCCATACATGTAGTAACGACTGTGTAACGTAACGAATAAGAATAACGCAAGGGGGGACGATACGGGCAGTAGGGCGCTGGCCCTAGCAATCAGTAATGGGTTTCCATCGCGATATTGCTCAGAACGGTAGGGAAACGTTGAAAATACCGTGTAACGGTTGATTAAATATCTCGGAATATTTAATCATAAACAATCGACGGTCCGGATTTAAAGGCGGCAAGAGCGACGGACCAGTGAACTGATTGACAACCGTTATACAACCGAACATGAACATCTGGAGTCAACTTACGATGGTCTCAGGGTTATAAGGAAGATTTACCTGCAACAAAAGAAACACGTTAATACCAAGACACACACAATACAAAGAAAACATTGAGTCACATGGAAAATGCGATGCTCGTTAACAATTTTCTCATTTAGAACTATCGTAATAGCTCAAAATTACAGAAGAACATCATCGAGTAGCTTCAATATTGGACCCCAGAGAAGGAAATGTCTGCCGACATAAAACGCATTGTCTACTTATTGAAGCCACATTATATCCAATAAACATCACACATTTACAAGTCTCTGACATTGTGTGTCACACGATGTTAATTTGTAAGTTCTGGAGGATGACACACACAGGTTCGTACACTGTTGGGTCCTAAAGCGCGGCATCATGTGATGGTTGATATATCAGGAAAACGTTGTTTTAGCAGACAATACTGAGGTAGCCATCACCTCACCCTGTTGTGTACGACACACCATACACATTCTGTGGTACAAGAAGTAACATGAGGCCGACAACACGTGACCTATGACGTATGCAATATAACATGAAGCAAAAAGCTGTATAAAAGATACACAATATGTGGCATTGAGGCATAATATAGTTGCATACAAACCGTAGAAAATATGAAGTATTTGCTATTAGTTATCAATGAATAACTCCTGAGACAATGGGACAACATATCCAGTGTAATACATATCAGTTATGAACATAAGTGGACAACACTATCAACAGATAAGAAGAACTATGGCGTGATAATTAAGCTGTAACGGACAGGGAGGCTACCAGTGTTAAGCTTCTGTGTTGACCTTATGGATTTATTATTAACATACCAACGCCGTAGGAGACGAGGAAAAAAAAATGATTCACCTGGCAACATGTGCACCTGTTACCAATAGTCCATATGTATCGTTTGCAGAGGTGGATTCCAATGTAAACTACACAGACTACACGGGAATATTTTATCTTTACCATGGCCAATACAGCTGTCAAACATGCCAGCAAATAGTAGGGGTGACATGACAGATCATCAATGTGGCTCAGTGAGACGTGAAAACAATCCAAACTAACGTCAATGAACAGCAGTAAAGAACACCGGCCGATCGTAGATATCCAACCGTACATTGTACCGTAAGGGAACCAATATATACAAAGTGAACATGGTATTCGTACTAACAATCAAGTGGCCATAACAATCAAGTGACCATACAAAGCAGACCGACATCAGTCATATCATTAGTTTACACGATATGTAGTGAATAGCATTAGACTCAAAAAGGACGTAAGTGTGAAGACACAACGACATAACAACAGAGTAGTGTCGTTGACCAAGCAGACTATCGTCGTTGTCTTCGGCCTTTGACAGTATTGTTGACGTGAAAGTCACGAATGAGTTCGCCGGTATATGTGACTCGGGCTCCCACGTTGTGGCTTTGTAACCCTGCCACTTGATTCTGTAGTGGCGGACTTTGTTAATGACCTTACTAGCGATGATCTTTTCTACAAAGTATATCTCTTTGTCCGACTGATCCTCACGTTGATCCTCAGAAGTGGAGCGGCTAGCAGCAACAGGTTCTGATTGACTGAGATGGTCTGGCTGAGGCTTTGAAACAGTGGTAGGCTCTGTATCAGCAGTTTGTCCCGGCTGAGTGGACCCAGTGTTGTCCATATCCGCTGTCTGCACTGGCTCATGCAGTGGGTTAGTGGGTCTGTCTTCAGGGGAATAATAGGGTCGCAAGCGCATCGCGTTGATTGGCGATTTGAGTAGCTTGTTGTTCTGGCAATGACGGAGCACAAACACATTGTTAGGCAGGATTTTGGTAATGTAATACGGTCCGTCATATTTTTGCTGCAGTTTTGCAGAGACCCCTGGGAGCTTATGTGAACACTGCACCAAAACACGTTGACCTTCCCTGTACTGGGGAGGGCGGGCTTTTTCATCATACTGGGCCTTGTATCGATGCTGGGCCTTTTGTATGTTTTCACTGACCAGTGTTTTGGTGAGCTCTGCATTTTGAATGATATCTTCCATACATGGCTGTGCAGAGGCTGGAAGATCATCAGAGCGTAAAGCTGTGTCAATGGGAAGTCTACACTCTTGTTTGAACAGAACAAAGAAAGGCGAAAATAGTGTAGACTCCGTAGAAGGCACTGTACGAAGTGCGGCAGCAATACCAGGCAGCAGAGAAGGCCAGTTGTGTGGGTTGTTAGCACAGTGTGCCCTGATAGACTGAGCGATAGTGGAATTTGTTCGCTCACATGTGGCATTGGTTTGGGGATGGTAGCTGCTGGTGTGCAAACGAGTGATCTGAAAGATTTTGCACACTTCAGTGACTACTTTGGACAAAAAGTTTTGTCCCCTGTCTGACAGTAAGTGGTCAGGAGCACCATAACAACAGATTATGGTCTCGTACAAATGCCAAGCAATGGCAGAGGCTGTTGCATCCTTCAAGGGAATCAGTTCCACCCACTTACTGAATGAACAAACAAACAACAGAATGTATTTATGGCCTTCTTTGCTTGGTGTAAGTGGACCCAAGATGTCACAATGCCACCTGGAAAACAGCTTGTTTGGGGCTACCGGCAAGGGGGTTAACTGCGGATTTTGAGGGTGGATAACCCGTTTTGCTTTTTGACAGGCCTCACACGACTTGACATACTCCAAGATGTCGGAGTACATAGCGATCCAAAAATACCTCAGCCTGACTGACTGGTAGGTACGTTCAGTGGCAAAGTGGCCGCCCAACAGAGAATCATGAAACGACAGCAGGATATCGTTTCTAAGTTCGAAAGGAACCACTAACTGTCTGACCATGCGTTCAGTTCTATGACCGTGACCACGTGGATAGTACAGACGGTATCTCTCTGTCGAAACAACTGCAAAACTCGTTCTCTCCTTCATAATGTCTCGCATTGACTATTGCAATTCACTCCTGTCTGGTCTTCCTGCCTCCACCATTCACATCCTGCAGCGCATTCAAAACAATGCTGCACGCCTTGTACTAAAAAAGAAAAAAGCTGACTACATATCTCCTTTCCTGGCACAACTTCACTGGCTCCCTGTATCAAAGCGCATACAGTACAAACTAGACACCATGTGCTACAAAAGCCTCAATAACGCAGCCCCCAATTACCTGTCAAGCCTACTTGAGATCTATGTTCCCTCACGTACCCTCCGCTGTGCCTCCGATCCTCTGACTTTTCGCTTTCTACGCACTAAGCTCAGTACCTATGGTCCACGAGCCTTCTCTGTTTCTGGTCCACTTTCCTGGAACAAACTTCCTCTCTCAGTCCGTCAGCAACCTACTTTTGTCTCCTTCAAGTCCGCTCTCAAAACTCACCTTTTCTCCTCTGCATAAAATCCTGACCTCACTCAATCCCCTCTGCAGCCTGTCTCCACTTGGAGGGGAATCACATTGTAATATACTAGTCACAACAAGTTAAGCACAGGTCCTTGGACACAGGGGGCTGATCCATTCCTTCAGAAAACATTATTTTCTTTTTGTTATGCGGCAACCAGTGATGGAATCTCAAACAGCAGTGTTTGGGCGAGCCTGTGGCAACTTGTAGTGCGCATGGGGGTCTTGGTGACCTCGTTGCCGCGCGGGATAAAAAGTGCAAAGTTGCGGTAAATGTGCCTGTTTTGCAGTGAGCTTGCTGGCGACACAAGATGTGTAAAATGAAAAATTCGTTATACCCGTGCAAGAGCAGTCTTTCGAGTGAGTTTTATGCCCCTTCCTTATGCTTTATAAGCGCGGGCTTGGTTACTGTCAGCCCGTTTCTCACCATGCCACCAAGAAGAAAACTTAGCACCTTTGACAAAACCAGGGCGATTGCGTGGATGCAAGATGGCATTGCCAAGGCTGAAGTGGCGCGACGACTTGATGTGCATCATTCAGTTATTGTTAGACTGAACCAGCGTTTTAGGGCGACCAACAGCGTTGAAGAGAGGCCACGGTCAGGTCGGCCTAGGCAGACGACTCCAAGAGAAGATCGGTTCATCGAGAGGCAGGTCCTACTGCAGCGGGATGCCACCTCAACCAGCATCAAACGGCAGCTTCGTAGGGCAACTAACACCATCCTCAGCCGTCAAGCCATACGAAACCGTCTTCACCACTTTGGCCTCAGATCACGTCGTCCAGCTGTGCGACCACGACTGCTAGCAGCCCATAAGCTGGCTCGCCGAGCTTTCTGCCAACGTCATGCGAGATGGAACCAACAACAGGTCCTCTTTTCGGATGAATCGCGGTTTTGTCTTGAACACAATGATGGCCGAACTAGAGTTTGGAGGCGTGTTGGTGAACGTTACATTGATGCAGCTGTTCGTGAGACCCGGGCCTTCAGGGGAGGATCTGTTATGGTATGGGGTGCCATCAGCCTCCACCACAAGACACCACTCTACCACATTGACGGAAACCTCACAGGCCTCCGCTATCGGGATGAAATACTGGCGCCTTTCGTTGTTCCGACCATGCAACGAATCGGACCCATGGCAGTCTTCCAAGACGACAATGCTCGGCCACATAGAGCCCGGGTGGCCTTAGAATTCCTTGTGCAGGCCGGTATCAACAGGATGATCTTCCAGGCGTATAGTCCCGACCTCAATCCCATCGAGCATCTTTGGGATGAGTTGGGGAGACGTGTAAAGGAGAACCATCCACCTCCCAGGGACCGTCAGGATCTCTTCCGAATGCTGCAACTGGAATGGCAGGGAATCCCACAGAGGGTCATCAGAACACTGGTCTACTCGATGAGGAGACGCTGCATGGAATGTCTCGCCAATCGGGGTGGTCACACCCATTATTGAAATGATTTGGTGAACTGGACAGATTTGGCAAACTTTGATTTCGACCCCTCCTCTGTTTAATTGTCTGTATATCCCAAACCGTTTGTGCGATCACAATGAAATTCAATGTACGTTTGAACAAGATTATGAAATAAATCTGTTCCCAATTGGAAAGTCATGGCTTTGATATTTGTTGAAAATATGCGGGTCCATGTAAACTGTGCTTAACTTGTTGTGACTAGTTTATATAATTGTATATAATATGCTCTCTATAATTTTCCATTGCTTTTATTCTTTCTCCCCATTTATAGCCGTGTGCGTGTGCGTGTGCGTGTGCGTGTGCGTGTGCGTGTGCGTGTGCGTGTGTGTGTGCGTGTGCGTGTTTGTGTGTGTGTGTGTGCGTGCGTGCGTGCATGCATGTGTGTGCGTGCGTGCGTGCGTATGTGTCTGTTTTAGCGCTTAGATTTGATTTTATCAAGATTTTGCGTTATATAAAATATTGTATATTATTATGGTACAAAATGCCGTTAGACATCAGACTCTCCAGGATGAGACGACGAGCAATCTTATCATCCTGGGGAAGCTGACCCTTTTCCGTGTAGTCGATAAAAGGGCGACACTAGCACTGAGAGTCGGCCAGCTGCATTTGTCGCAAATCTGTATTATCCACCCTGTCTATCTGACAAACAACCAAATCTCTCTCACCCATGGCAGTCGGCTGACCAGGCAATGTGCTGGCGGGCCGGGTGTTGTGGTCAGTGACAGTAGGAGACTGATTCTGTGTGCTCAAACTAGATTGTTTGACTAGGGGTGTGGGTGACATCGCACCTGGCACCAGTAACGTCAGTGCATACGAAATTCGTTCCCAGCACAATCTCAAAATAATACCACCCCTGAAAATATCACTTGCCTTATCTCAGAACCCAAAAATGAATTGGTCGCCCACGTGTGTCTTTGGTGTGTGTGTCTGTCTGTGTGTGTGCGTGTCTGTGTATGTGTGTCTGTGTGTCCGTGTCTGTGTATGTGCGCGTCTGTGTGTGTCCGCTCGCGTTTGTGTGTGTGTGTGTGTGCATGTGTATGTGTGTGTGTGTGTGTGAGTATGTGTGTGTGCGTGCGCGCGTGTGTGTGTGTGTGTGTGTGTGTGAGTATGTGTGTGTGTGTGTGTGTGTGTGTGTGTGTGTGTGTGTGTGTGTGTTGTTTCAAAGACGGAAGGAAGGTTGATGAGCCAGTCTGAGCCTGTTCATGGAGCCTGTCCTGTTCACCCTTTATACTTCATCCCTTGTCAACATGAAACCAGCAACACATGAAACGCAGATGATTCACTGCTTCAAAATAGCACCACTTCTCAAAATAACACTTGCCTTATTCAGGAGCATCCACCTGCTACGTTGATATCCAGAAGTGGATGATACAAAATAAAAAGGAAATCATGATTGTAGGTACCAAAATTAATTTGTCTATCACACTGCATATTATCCGGCTAGATGACAACATCATCCCTCTATAACAAGAAGTGGTTGGTGTGTATAGCAAGAAGGAGGGTTGCGTGTTGTCATCTATAACAGGTAGATGAATTGGGGATGTATATGAAGAATTGTTTCTCTACTTAGAAGCCACACACACACACAACAAGGAAGGAGAGTGACGAGAAGAAGTGCACTAACCACACTAGACATGATTCTCATAAGCAGTCCACACATAGATTAATAACTACGACGTATTTATTTAAGCAGTCAACTTCAGCATAAACGTGATTCACCATTCCTACTATCCTGGGTCCTAATATTCCTAAAATCCTAAGATGCACTATGAATCATCAGAACTTGCATATCACTAGAATGCTGAACACTTTCTTATGTCCTATTCTATTCTTTGCTTTGTGGAAAATCAAACATACTACCTACTTCTATCCCTACCCTAACTAAGGTATAAAATGAGACGTGGGATTACATACCTCTAAGATAGGTTGGAAGGTCTCTGGCTGGGTGGCAATCGAATGGGTGAATGCTTATAGTGATTGACTTTCTGGCCTTTATACAGTGCGTTTCTGTCACAAAACCTTCCCATCTGTCTTTCATTGGACATTGAAATTTGAATAACTAACCTGTCTTTAATTGGACATCGAAATTTGAATAACCAAGTAATCTTTGGCACCTGGCGGCCCTGGCTGTTATTCAACCCTCTGGACTTTTTGCTTGGACGTTGGTATTTGCTGCAACCTTTAGTGTACTAGATAACCTACCCTCTATAGTTGGATAAGACCAATGTGAGCGTTAGATCCTGCTCGGTGGAAAATGTTGAGTAACCAGTTAATTCATGGATGGTGTGCTCTTCATTACGCGAACCTTATGTACCCGTGTAACGATACGGTCTGAGGGGGACTAGGTCGGTGGAAAATGTTGAGTAACCAGTCCAATCATGGATGGCGTGATCTTCATTACGCAAACCTTACTTACCCATCTAACAATGCGGTGTGAGGGGCACCTTGTGATACCTCTATCAGATTCTGTCAAGAACCTTGGCCAACATTGTCTGTGCAGAAGTTTCTGCCAATCATGCTATTATCAGATTCGGTGCATTGGTTACATTCTAAGATATCTTTCAACTGAGGCTGAATCTAAGCTTATGATATCTCCCATTTGTCTCATCTTGATTACTGTAATGCTCTCCTTACTGGACTACCATCTTCTTCTCTCCTGTATCTGCGACGCATACAAAATACAGCTGCTCGTCTCGTCCACCTACGCTTTTTGCTTTTGGGGACGTCTCGATTCGTCCCAGGTTCGATACGCCCCAGGTTCGATACGTCCCAGGTTCGTTGCGGCACACACACAGAGACACACACAGACACAGACACAGACACACACACACACACAGACACATACACACACACACACACACACACACACACACACACACACACACACACACACACACACACACACACACACACACACACACACCTGCCCGCTCGTGCGCGTGCACACTCCAAACACACGCACACACATCAAAGGAGGTTCAATGATGCAAACGGCAGGGCCGAGTTTTGGACTGCAAAATGTGGACACAGTTCCGTAAGTAGATATCTCATTCAGTGAATGCGAAGCCAGGGGAACACAGACTCGGGATACATTCTGTGGGAACATCAGTGGCCTGAAAGGTGAAACACATGAGCATTCTCACTCTCACTCTGTCTCTGTCTTTCTCTCTCTGTCTTTCTCTCTCTCTCTGTCTCTCTGTTATACACTCACACGTGCGCACGGTGCTCGTGCTATAAAAATACGCAGCACACGCACGAAAAGAAGACGTTTTGTACCTGGGACGTACTCGTATCGAACCTGGAATGCATTGAACCTGGGATCTATCGAACCTGGGACGTATCGAGACGTATACCTGCTTTTAAATTCAGTTTAAAATCCACCTCTTTTCCCACCATTTAATTCTACAACTACCCTTTTGTGTCAGTCTATGTATTATTTTTAATATTAAATATTGTATGGTGGAAAATACCAATGTTAAATTAGTATTTTAGGACTAGGGGAAGTGAGATGGATAGTAATATGCTCTGGTGGAAATTCACATGAAAGAGGAGTAGGCATCGTAATGAACAGGGACAAATCAAAAGCAGTTAAGGGATACTGGGTTGTGTCTGACAGAGTTTTGCTGGTCAAATTGGGAGGCAGACCATTTGATATCAACATCAACCAGCATCCGCAAGTACTCAGGAAGATATCGACAACTTCTACGAAGTATAAGAGATGGCCAAGGCCCAATGTAAATCACAAAAAGTTACAGCAATAATGGGAGATTTTAATGCTAAAATGGGACAGGATAGGGTGGAGGATATAGCTGGACCTCATGGCCTTGGTACACACAATGAAAGGGAAGGGAAACTTGTAGAATGGGTACAGTTCATAGTAGGAAACACCTGGTTTGATCAGCCTAATAGAAGAAAATGGACTTGTATGAGTCCAGGAGATACCAAAAATCAGATTGATGACATTGATTAATAAAAGATTTAGAAATTCTTTACTACCAAAAACACTACCAGGCGCAGACTGGAACAGTGACCACAATCCTGTAATGGGAAGATTTAGGTTGAAATTACGGAAAAGGAAACAGACCAAAAGCAACATCAAACTAAACCACGGATTCTTAAAGACAGATGAAGAGATACGTAAAAAAAATTGATGTACATGTTCAAAACAAATTGAGTTCTCTGGAAGACTGTCACAGTGAGGAACAATGGACAAAGTTGAGAATGAAGCTTGTGAAGAAATCCCTGAAGCAAAAAAGAACTGGATGACAAAAGAAATTTCGGGCTTGATAGAGGAACGGAGGAAGGCAAAGAGAAACGAGGAGATATACAGGAAGATAAACTAAGAAATCAGGAATAGGTGCAATGAAGTTAAGGAAGCTTGGCTGAAAACAACATGCAAAGAATTACAAGACCGACACAAAACGGATCCTCAGGGTTATGTACAGACAAATTGAAGAAATTGTGCACAGGAAAAAGACATGCACATCAACTGGTTGCTTAAAATCGAAAGATGGCACGCTTATTATGGAAAAAGACAAAATACTAGACAGATATTAAAGATCATTTTTGAAGATGACAGAAACGATGAACACATTATAAGAAAGAAATAACCAACTTCCTATTTAACTAACTATCTAACTAGCTAACAAACTAACTCACTCACTAACTAACTAACTAACTAACTAACTAATTAACAAACTAACTAAATAACTCACTCACTCACTCACTCAATAAGTAACTCACTAAGTAATTAACTAAGTAAGTAACTAAGTAATTCACTAACTAACTAACTAAACTGACTAACTAAGTAACCAATTAACTAACGATCTAACTAATTTATTAACTAACTAACAAACTAACTACTAACTAACTAACTAAGTAAATAACTGAGAAATTAACTAACTAACTAACTGACTAACAAACTAACAAACTAAATAACTAACTAACTAACTAACTGACTAACTAACTAACTATTTAACTAACTAATTAAATAATTAACTAACTAAATAACTAACAAACAAAATTACTAACTGACTAACTAACTAACTAGCTAACTAACTACCTATCTAACTTACTAACTAACTAACTAACTAACTAACTAACTAACTAAATAACTAGCCAACTAACTAACTAACTAACTAACTAACTATCTAACTAACTAACTAACTAACTAATTAACTAACTAACTAACTCACTCACTCATCTTATAAGTAAATAAGTAATTAACTAAGTAAGTAACTAAATAATTAACTAACTTACTAACTGACTAACTAACTAACTATCTAACAAAGTAACTAATTTTTTAACTAACTAACTAACTAAACTGACTAACTAACTAACTAACCAACTAACTAAGTAACCAACTAACTAACGATCTAACTAATTTGCTAACTAACTAACAAACTATCAACTAACTAACTAACTAAGTAACTAACTTACTACTGCTCATGAAGACATGGGCATTCCATTTGGTCCCCTTCTTACCAACTGGACAATGCGGTAGGGAAGTTTTTAGTCCCGTTTTTATTATCCATTGTTTGGTGTTTGTGCTCTGTTTGTGACCGTGCGTTCGCGCTTGACAAAGGCTAGTTGGCCGAAAATTTGCGCTTGTTTTGTTTTAACTAACTCACTAACTCACTAACTTACTAACTAACTAACTACCTAACTACCTAACTACCTACCTACCTACCTACCTAACTACCTATCTAACTAACTAACTACCTAAGTACCTAAGTACCTACCTACCTACCTACCTAACTAACTAACTAACTAACGAACGAACATAACTAACTAAATGACTAACTAACTAACTAACCAACTAACTAACTAACCAACTTACTAATTAACTAACCAACTAACTAACTAACTAACCAACCAACTAACTAACTAACTAACTAACTAACTAACTAACTAACTAACTAACTAACTAACTAACTAACTAACATAACTAACTAACTAACTAACTAACTAACAACTAACTACTGACTAATTAACTCACAAATTTTGTAACTAACTAAGTAACGAAAACAGTAACTAACTGACTAACTAATTAACTTACCAACTAACTATTTACTACCTTAACTAACTAACTAACTAATTAACTAACTAAACTAACTAACTAACTAATTAACTAACTAACTAACTAACTACTTAACTAACTTACTAACTAAACCAACTAAGTATCTAACTAACAAACAAAATTACTAACTAACTAACTAGCTAACTAACTACCTATCTATCTAACTTACTTACCTACTAACTAACTAACTAACTAACAAACCAACCAACCAACCAACTAACTACTTAACTAACTAACTAAATAACTAACTAACTAACTAACTAACTAACTAACTAACTAAACTAACTAACTAACTATCTAATTAACTAACTAACTAACCAACTAACTAACTAACTAACTAACTAACGAAAGATCGAAACGAACGAAGGAACGAACGATCGAACGAACGTACTAACTAACTAAGTAATTAAGTAACTATTTAACTAACTAACTAACTAATTTTCTAACAAACTAAGTAGCGAAATAAGTAATTAACTGAATAACTAACTAATTTACCAACTGACTATTTACTAACTAAACTAACTAACAAACTAACTGACTAACTAACTAACAATATACCTAACTAACTAACTAACTAAATAGAAAACTAACGAACGATTCAATTCAATAACTAACTAACAATCTAACTAGTTATTAACTAACAAACAAACTGACAAACTAACTAACTAAACTAACTAACTAATTAATTAACTAAGTAACTAAGTAACTAACTAAGTAACTAACTAACAAACTAACTAACTAGCTAACTAGCTAACTAACTAACTAAGTAATTAACTAAGTAAGTAAGTAACTAACTATCTAACGAAATAAACTAACTACCTACCAACATAGCAAGCAAGTAACTAACTGACTAATTAACTAACTAACTAACTAATTAACTATCTAACTAACTAACAAACTAACTAAGTAATTCACGAACATAACTAACTAAATGACTAACTAACTAACTAACTAACTAACTAACTAACTAACTAACTAACTGATACTAACTAACTAACATCACTCTACTCATTCACTCACTCACTCAGTCCCTCACTCACTCAACTCACTAACTAACTGACTAACTAACTAACTAACTAACTAACTAACTTAAATAATTAATTAACTTACTTACTTACTTACTTACTTACAAACTAACTAACTAACTAACTAACTAACTAACTAACTAACTAACTAACTAACTAACTAACTATCTAACGAAATGAACGAACTTCCTACCAACATAGCAAGCAAGTAACTAACTAACTAACTAATTAACTAACTACCTAACTAACTAACTGGGTATAAAACTAAACTAATGCACTAACAACCAAAATAAGTAAGTCAGAAGTATTCCTATTTAACTAACTATATAACTAACTAACTAACTAGCTAACTAACTAACTAACTCATTAAGTAAACTAACTAACTAATTAACTAACTAACTAACTATCTAACGAATTAACTAACTACCTACCAACATGCAAGCAAGTAACTAACTGACTAACTAACTAACTAACTAACTGGGTAACAAACTAACTAACTAAATAACTAACTAACTAACTAACGTAATGCACTAACTACCAAAATAAGTAAGTGTAAAGTTTCCTACTTAACAAACTAACTAACTAACTAACTAACTAACTAACTAACCATCTAACTATCTACCAAACTAACTAACTAACTACCTAACTACTAACTAAACTAAACTATCTACTAACTAACTAACTATCTACTTAACTAATTAACTAACTAATTAACAAAGTCACTAAAAAATTGACTCACTCAATCAATCAATAAGAAACTCACTAAGTAATTAACTAAGTAAGTAAGTAACTAAGTAATTCACTAACTAACTAACTAACTAAACTGACTAACTAATTAAGTAACCAACTAACTAACGATCTAACTAATTTATCAACTAACTAACAAACTAACTAATAACTAACTAATTAAGTAACTAACTGAGAAATTAACTAACCAAACTAACTAACTAACTGGCTAAGAAACTAACTAACTAACAAACTAACTAACTATTTAACTAACTACCTAATTAACTAACTAACTAACTAACTAACTAACTAACTAATTTAAAATCTAACTAATCCCCAAAAACCAAAATAACTAACTAACTACCAAACCCACTAACTAACTAACTACTAAATAATAACAACTAACTACTTAACTAAAACTAACTAATTAACAAAGTCATAAAAAATTACTCACTCAATCAATCAATAAGAAACCACTTTAAATAATTAACTAATTTAAATAAGTAACTAAGTAAATTTACTAAATAACTAAATAACTAAAATAAATA
>CM060310.1:42610208-42826127 GCA_030674185.1 Monoplex corrugatus
TACTAACTAACTAACTTACCGACTATCAAACTGACTAAGTAAGTAATTGACTAACTATCTAATTAACTAAATGACTAAATAACAAATTTACTAGCTAACAAACAAACAACTACCCAACTAACTAACTAACGTAACAAACTGACTACCAACATAAGTAATTCAGAAGCTTCCTATTTAACTATCAAACTAGTTAACTAACTAACTACCTAACTACCTAACTACATAACTAACTACCTAACTAACTAACTAACTAACTAAGACTAAGTAACTAAGTAACTACCAACTAACTAACTAACTAACTAAGTAATTAACCGAGTAACTAAGTAACTAAGTAACTAAATAACTAACTAACTATACCTAACTGACTAACTAACTAATTAACTAACTAACTAACTAACTACCTAAGCAAGTAATTAAGTAAGTAACTAAGTAACTAGGTATTTACCTAAGTAACTAAGTAACAAAGTAACTAAGTAACTAAGTAACTAAGTAACTGAGTAACTAAGTAACTAAGTAACTAAGTAATTAACTAACTAACCAAACTAACTAACTAACTAACTAACTCTATTCCTAACTAACTAACCAAATAACTGACTAATGAAATCAACTACCTACCAACATAAGTAAATAACTAATTAACTACCTAGTTAACTAATTACCTACCTATCTAAGTAACTCAATAACTAACTAACTAACTAACTACCAACCATCCAACCAACTAAATAATTAAATAGCTAACTACCAAACGAACTAACGAACTAACTAACTAATTAACTAACGAACGAACTAACTAACTAACTAACTAACTAATTAACTAACTAACTAAGTAACTAACTTACTAACTTACTAACTAACTAACTAACTAACCATTCAACTAACAAACTACATAACTAACTGACTTACTAACTAACTAACTAAATATATAACGAATTACCTATCTAACTAACTAACAAGCTAACCAGCTAACCAACCAATAAACTAACTAACTAAGTAAAACTATCTAACTAACTAACTAAAACTAACTAACTAACTAATTTAACTAACTAACTTATTGACTAACTAAACGACTAACTAAGTAATTCACTAACTAACTAACTGATTAACTAAATATCTAAATAACTATCTTACTAGCTAACCATCCAACCAACCAACTAACTAATTAACGTAATAAACTGACTACCAACATAAGTAAGTCAGAAACTTCCTATTTAACTATCAAACTAGCTAACTAACTGACTAACTAACAAACTAATCAACTAACTAACTAACTAACTGACTAACTAACTAACTACTCAACTAACTAACTAGCTATCAAACTAACTAATTAACAAAGGTAATGAACTAACTACCAACATAAGTAAGTCAGAAGCTTCCTATTTGACCATGCAACTACCTAACTCACTAAGTAACTAAGTAAGAAACTAACTTACAGTCTGACTTACTAACTAACTAACTAACTGAATACCAAACTACCTAACATACCTACCTAACTAATCTAACTTACAAACTAACTAACTAACGAACGTAATGAACTAACTACCAACATAAGTAAGTCAAAAGATTCCTTTTTAACTATCCAACTAGCTAACTAACTGACTGGGGGGGAGGAGGAGGGATAAATGTAGCTGTGTGCACGTGCGTGTATATTGTGTGAGTGGAAAACTTGGACATTGCTTAGTCTGTTAGTGACCGTACTTAGAATGTGTGTAAGTAAGTGGGAATGTATTTTATGTGCTTGTGTGTATAGGATGCTGACGTATGTGCGCATGTTAAACACGGTATTTTGTATCGGTTTGCTACCCTCTGTTGTCTAATGACTAGAGTGTTTGTGTCGATTTTGTAATGCAATACTATTTTGTATGTTATTGCTCATGTCATGTTTCTTTTTGACTACAATTCCATGTCTATGTCCACGTAATGTGCTACAATTGTGTATAGATCTAGCATCGATTTGTGAAGCACCTTGAGCAGTTTGTCTGGATAGTGTGCTCAAAAAGTACCCATTATTATTATTATTATTAAACTAACTAACTAAACTAACTAACCAACCAACCAACCAACTAACTAACTTACAAAAACTTAACGTAACACTAACGAACTAATAATAACTAACTAATTAACTAACTAACTAACTAACTAAGTACTAACTCTTAACTAACTAACTAACTAACTATCTTACTAACAAAGTAACTAACTAACTAACTATCTTACTAACATAACCAAATAACTAACTAATGAAATCAACTACCTACCAACATAAGTAAATAACTAAGTAACTATTAACTACCTACCTACCTATATAAGTAACTCACTAACTAAATACTTAACTAACTAACCAACTAACCAAATAAATAACTAAATACCTAACTAACTACCGAAATAACGAACTAACGAATAACTAACTAACTAACTAATAACGAAGGAATAACTAAATAACTAACTAATTACCTACTAACTAATAAATAAATAAATAAATAAATAACTAATTAATTTAAGAACTAAACTAACTAACTAAGTAAAATAATTAAATACCTACCTAGCTGACTGACTAACTAACTTTCTAACGAATTAACTATTTAACGAATTAACTATCTAACGAATTATCTAACTAATTAACTAACTAACTAACTAACTAACTAACTAACTGAACTAACTATCTTTTCTAACTAAACTAACTATCTTCCTAACTAACTAACAAAATAACTAACTAATGAAATCAACTACCTACCAACATAAGTAAATAACTAATTAATTAACTAGTTAAATAACTACCTACCTAAGTAAGTAACTAACTAACTAACCAACCAACCAACTAAATAACTAAATAGCTAACTAACTAACAAACTAACAAACTAACTAACTAACTAACTAAAACTACGAACTAACTAACTAACTACACTAATACATAACTAACTAACTAAACTAACTAACTAATATAGAACTATTACTAAACTAACTATTATCTAAACTAACTTAACTAACTAATTAACTAATACTAATTAACTATACTATTACTAACTAAGTACAACTAACCTATTAACTATACTTAACTACTAACTAATCTAACTAACAACTAACTAACTAATAAAGCTACAACTAAGTAAGAGACTTATTTAACTATCAACTAGCTAACTAACAACTACTAATTAACTAACTATAACAAACCAAAACAATACAATAATAATATAGTACTAATACCAATATAATAATATAACTATTAATACAAACTAACTACTGACTACTAACTATACTAAAATAACTAACTAACTAACTACTACTAACTAACTAACTATATATATACTAACTAACTAAAAATAACAATTAAACAATCCTCAATAACTAATAATAATTAATAATTAAGTAAGTAATAAATACAATCTACTAAATAACAATAATAATAACTAACAAACTTATTACTAACCAAATAATAACATAAGAACTAATAAAAATAAAACACCAACAACTAATATAAGTAACTAACTACGATATTAATAACTACCTAACAAACTAGCTACTAACTACTACTACTAATAATAACTAATGAATAACTAACCAACAACCAGAAACAACTAAATAACGATGAATTATAAACAATATCGAACTAATTTAACTATCAACTACTAACTACAACTAACTACTAATACAAACTAATAATACCTACCTAACTAAATAAATAACTAAGAACTAACTAACAACCAACAACCAACCAACTAACTAACTAACTAATAACTTACTAAAATAATAATAGAATTTATTAATAGAACTAGTAACTAATGAACAACTAACTAACTAATACTTACTAACAACTAACGACTAATAACTAACTAACGACTAATAACTAACTAACAACTAACTAACTAACTAAACAACCAACAACTAATAATAACACTAAACAATGAACAAATACTAAAACTAATAACACTAACAAATAATAACTAATCTAACAACTAACAACTAACTAACTAATAATAATAACTAACTAACTAACTAACTAACTAATAACGACGACTAACTAACTAACATAATATCTAATATTAACTAACTAACACTAATTAATAACAAAACTATTATAAAATAACTATACTAATATTTAATAATAACTAACAATACTAACTACTACCAAATATATATAACTACATTAAACTAATCTAAAAAAATTAACTAACAACTAACAATACATATTACCAACCGAAACTAACTATACTAATAACTAATACAACTAATAACTAACTACTAACATAAAACTAACTAACTAACTACTAACTACAATAATAATAACAACTACTAACTAACTAATATAATTACTAACTAATAATTAATAACTAACTACACAACTAACTAACTAATAATAACTACTAACTAAGTAAGTCAGAACCTACTACTATAACACTAACTAACTAACAACTAACAACTAACTAACTAACAAGACTAACTAACTAACTATATACCTACTACCTAACTATAACTAACTATAATAAAACAACAACTAACTATATAACTACTAAAACTAACGACTAACTAACTAACTAATAACAAAACTAACTAACTAACCACACAACACAACTAAATAACAATAACTAACTAACTAACTAACTAACTAAAACTAACTAAACTAAAAAAACTAATATAACAATTAACTAACTAACTACTATCAACTAATACCAACTAACTACTAACAAACTACTAATAACTACTAAATAATAACAATAACTATAACTACTAACTAACTAACAAACTATTAACTAAAATAATAACTAATACTAAATATTAAATAAATAATAACTAATTAAAATAACTAACTAACAATAACTAACTATCCACTAAGTATAAGTAACTAACTAACTAATACTAACTACTACAATAACTAACTAACATAACTAACTAACTAAATACCAACACCACTAACTACAAAAGTAATGCAACTACCAACATAGGAATCAAACTTCATTAATATGAACTAGCTAACTAACTATTAACTATAACTAACAAACTAACTAATAACTATTAACTAACTAACTAATTAATAACTAACTAATTAATCAAATAAATAATAACACAATAACTAACTAACTAACGAATACTAACAACTACACAATAGTAATAATAACTAACTAATAACTAACTAACTACAACTAACTAAATATTAACAATAACTAACTAAATAACTAACTAAACAAACTAATTAACTAATACTAAAATAATAAAACTAACTACTAACTAACTACTAAATGAACTAACTAAACAACATATGTAATCAAAGCTTCCTATTTAACTAACCAACTATAACTAACAAACTAACAACTAAAACTAACTAAACTAACTAACAAACTAACTAACTAACTAACTAACATAAGTACTAACTAACAACTAGAAATTAACTACTAACTAACTAACTAAACTGACAATTATAACTATATTACGAATAATTACTAAACAGTAACTAAATAAACTAAAACTAACTAACTAATCAGAACTATATAGAAAGTAACTAACTACTAACTATAACTAAGTACAAACTAACTACCTAACTAACTATAACTAACTAACTATACTATAAACTAATAAATAACTGAGAACTAAACTAACTAACTAACTAACTAAATATACGTAACTAAACTAATACTAATAACTAATAACTAATAATAACTGATCAACTAACTAACTAACTAAATAACTACTAACTAACACATAACGATAACAATAACTAATACAACTAAATATAAACTAACAATATTCCTAACTAACAACTTAACTATCAAATACAACTAACTAATACGACCTAACTAACTAACTAAACTAAACCAACTAACTAACTAACAAACCAAATAACACAACCAACTAATACAACTAACTAACTAACTAACTAACACTAACTAAAACTAACTAACTACATATAATAACTAACTACAATACTACTAATAACTAATAACAACAACACTAACTATAACTAATAACTAACTATCTATAATAACTACTAATATAACTAACTAATTAACACTAAATCTAACAACCATAACAAACTAAAAACTCTAACCTAAAACAACTAACTAACTAATTAATAAATAACTAACTAACTATAATAAGTAATAACTAACAATAACTAATACTAACATAATAACTATTACACTAACTACAATATAACAACACTAATAACAATAACTAATAACATAACTACAACAATCCAACAACAACTACTAACAAATATACTAACTACAACTAATAATCAACTCCTAATTAAGTAACGAACGAACTAACTAACTAACTAACTAACTAACTAAATTACTAACTAACTTACTAACTAACTAACGAACTAACTAACTAAATAACTAATAAACTAACTAACTAACTAACTGACTGACTAACTAACTAAAAACTAATTATATAAATATTTAACTAACTAACTAACAAATCAACTAATTACCAAACTAACTAGCTGACTGACTAACTAACTAAATAACTAACTATCTAACTAATTAAGTAAGTAAATAATAACTAACTAACTAACTAACTAAATACCTTACTAAATAACTAAATAACTAATAACTAACAAACTTATTCACTAACCAAATAACTAACTATTTAAGTAACTAACTAACAAAATAAACTAACTACCAACCAACATAAGTATGTAATTAACTAACTAACTAACTAATCAACTAACTACTAACTAACTAACATACTAACTATCTACTAATTAACTGCTAAGTAAGTAAATAACAAACTAAGTAACTTACTAAATACTAAATAACTAACAAACTTATTAACTAACCAACTAACTAACTAAATACATAATGAATAATTAATAAATAATAACTAATTAAGTAACTAACTAACAAAATAAACTAACTACCTACCAACATAAGTAACTAACTAACGAACTTATTAACTAACTACCTAACAAACTAACTAACTGACTACGTAACTAACTAACTAACTATCTAAATAACTAACTAACTAAATAACCAACCAGCCAAACAAATAACTAACTAACTATCGTAATGAACTAATCTACCAGCATAAGTAAGTCAGAAGCTTCCTATTTAACCAACGAACTAGCTAACTGATTGACTAAGTAACTAACTAACTAATTAATTAACTAACTAACTAACTAATTAACTATCTGACTAATTAACTAACTAACTAAGTAAATAACTAACTATATCCAAGTAACTTACTAAATAACTAAATAACTAACAACTACCTAACAAACTAACTGACTACGTAACTAACAAACTAACTAACTGACTACGTAACTAACAACTAACTAGACTAACTACCTAACTAAATAACTAACTAACTAACTAAAACTAACTAACTAACTAACTAACCAACAAACCAACCAACTAACTAACTACTTACTTATGTTGGTAGTTAGTGCATTACGTTAGTTAGTTGGTTAGTTACTTCCAAGGCAGATAGGTAATACCAAAGAAATAAGAGGGAAGCAGGGAGAATTTTTATAATATTAATCAAAGGACACAACTCTTAGGAATTATCTCCCATGTATTGCAGAACTTCTCAAATCCAAGTGCTCTGTATCTGCTTCTATGCTAGCTGAATGGGTAGCGCAAACTGTGTTAGATTTGAGAAGTTCTGCAATACATGGGAGATAATTAACTGACTAACTAACAAACTAATCAACTTACTACTTAACTAACTGACTGACTAACTAACTAATTATCTAATTAACTATGTGTGTGTTTGGTCAAGTTCAAGAATAAAAGACTATGTCAATCTTGAACATAAGACCTATATATTGTATGTCTTTCTCTAGTCTCTCATAGTTGTGTGTAGGGTAGTTGCAGAGTATAGAAGTAGGCTTGGGCGCTCCTTTTTTGAGGAGTGTTCTGAGCTTACAGTTTTTGTGCTCTGTATCTGCTTCTATGCTAGCTGAATGGGTAGCGCAAACCGTGTTACATTTGAGAAGTTCTGCAATACATGGGAGATAATTCCTAAGAGTTGTGTCCTTTGATTAATATTATAGAAATTCTCCCTGCTTCCCTCTTATTTCTTTGGTATTAATTAACTAACTAAATTACTAACTAATTAATATTAATAACTAACTAACAAACTAACTAACTAACTGACTAACTAACTAACTAACTACTTAACTAACTATACTAACTAACTATAACTAATAATAACTTATTAATGAACGAACTGAACTACCAACCAACATAAGTAAGAAGTCTCCTAACTAACTAACTTTTTTACTAACTAACTATCTAACTAACTAATTAACTAACTACCTAACTAACTACCTAACTAACAAGGTAACTACATGTAGCTAACTAGCTAACTAGCTAACTAAGTAACTTACTGACTAACTAACTGACTAAGTAACTGACTAACTAACTTATTAACTAACTAACTGACTAATTAACTAACTAACGAATTGAACAACAACCAACATAAGTAAGACGTCTCCTACCTAACTAATTAATTTACTGACTAACTAACTAACTAATTTACTAACTAACGAACTAACTAACTAACTAACAAAATGAACTAACTACCTACCACCATAAGTAAGTAAGTAAGTAACTAACTAACGAACTACTAACTGGCTACGTAACTAACTAACTAAATAAATAACTAAATAACAAACCAACCAACCAACCAATTACTGTAACTAACTAACGTAATGAACTAACTACCAACATAAGTAAGTCAGAAGCTTCCTATTTAACTAACTGACTAACTAACTACTAACTAACTAACCAACTAACTAACTAACTAATCAACTAACTAACAAACTTACAAACTAACTAACTAATTAATAACTAACTAACAAACTAACTAAATAACTACATAACTAAATAACTGACTAATTAACTAGCTAACTATCTAACTAACTAACTAAGTATCGTAATGAACTAACTACCGACATAAGTAAATCAGAAGCTTCCTATTTAACTATCCAACTAGGGATCTACAAAACCTTGTGAATATAATAGAAATAGAAAGCAAAGGTAAGGGGTTAGAGCTAAACAGCAAGAAGACTGAAGTCATGGTAATCAGTAAAAAACATGAAATCCCCTCATGCAAAATAACAGCAAAAGCACAACCTTGAGACAGGTTGATAAGTTTAAATATCTGGGAACGATCATTTCATCAGACGGCAGATGCACATCAGAAATAGCCAGCAGAATCGGCCAAGCCAAAACAGCTTTCAAGAAGACAAAAAGCATTCTTACCAACAAATGCCTATCAATTAACATCAGGAAGAGAGTTCTTGAATGTTATATAGAACGATAATGTTATACGGTTGTGAGGCATGGACAATCAACAAGCAAAGCCAGAACAAGATTGAGGCAGCCCAGATGTGGTTTTTAAGAAGAATATGAGAATTTCATGGACAGCAAAGAAAACAAAAGAGACAGTCTTGATGGAGGCAGACACAAGAAGATAATTCATAAGGAAAATCAGGAAAAGACAGGCAACATTTATAGGCCATTTTATGAGGAAGGGGGAATTGGAGTACCTGGTCACAACAGGAAAGCTGGAGAGAAAGAGAGCACCAGGTAGACCCTGGGGAAAAAATATTGGACGTACTTGCAGAGTGGCTAAGGACGGAGAGGGTGGAAGATGTGCTTGCGGCAGCAAGGGACAGATGCATATGGAGGGCCATGATCGCCAACGCCATGTGGCAAGGCATTTGATGATGATGAGATGCCAATCACAAATGCATTGCTAACTCAGTCCCAGCTAAGATGGTCTGGACATCTCGTGCGCATGCAGGATAACAGGCTTCCAAAGCAGCTCTTCTACAGTGAACTGACAAAGACCCATCGACCAAGAGGACGGTCAAAGCTTCGCTACAAAGACACCCTGAAAAATCCGTCCAGAAATGTGACATTGATGAACAACAGTGGGAAATCATGGCCACTGATGGGCCTGAATGGAGGCAAGCTATTCGTAAGGGAACAGAAGCTTATGAAAATGAAAGACGAAGCAGCCAAGTGCAAAAGCGTACAGCAAAAAAGGCCAGTACCAACTCTGCAGAGCATTCCATTGAGTGTCCTGTATGCGGTCGCCTATGTGCATCAGACTTTGACCTGAGATCCCACATGAGGGTACACAAATAAAGTGCTAGGTTGGACTTTATCGACCACGATAGTCGACTATATATATATATATATATATATATATATATATATATATATATATATATATATATATATATATATATATATATATATATATTATCATTTCTTGTTTGTTTATCTACCTATTCTTTTATTCAGTCAATGTTTTTATTTATTTTTTCTTATCTATTTTCTTTTCTTTTTTTTCCCTGGGAAGTGGACAACAGACTGGAAGGGCTATGATTTTAAGGAAATATTGTTTTTTAATCTTGTTGATAGGCTGTGGATGCTTTGTGTATTAATTGGGGGGCTTTCTGTGATGTGAGACAAGTTTATACTTACTGGATACTTGTGTTTTGATTCAGCCCTTTATTATTTGTTTTAAATAACTAACTATTAACAAACCAACAAACAAACCAAGTAACAATCTAACTAACTAACTAGCTAGCTAGCTTACTATCTAACTAACTAACTAATCAAATAAGTAACCAACAAACTAAGTAACTAACTAACTATGTAACTAACTAATGACTAACTAACTTATTAAGTAACTAATTAACTAACTAACTTACTAATTAACTAACTAACTAACTGTACAACTAACTAAATAACTAACGAACTTACTAACTAAATAAGTAAATAATTAACTAACTAACTAACGAACTGAACTACCAACCAACATAAGTAAGAAGTCTCCTAACTAACTAACTTTTTTACTAACTAACTATCTAACTAACTAACTAACTTACTAACTAATTAAGTAACTAACTAAATAACAAAATGAACTAACTACCTACAAAATAACTAAGTAAATAAATAAATAAATAACGAACTAATTAACTAACTACCTAACTAACTACCTAACTAACAAGTTAACTAACTAGCTACCTCTCTAGCTAACTTTCTGACTAAGTCACTGACTGACTAACTGACTAAATAACTAACTAACCAACTAACTGACTAACTAACTAACTAACGAATTGAACTACCAACCAACATAAGTAAGAAGTCTCCTACCTAACTAATTAACTTACTGATCAACTAACTAAATAACTAACTAACTAACTAATTAAGTAACAAACTAACAAAATGAACTAACTAACTACCAACATAAGTAAGTAACGAACTAATTAACTAACTACCTAATTAACTAACTGGCTACGTAACTAACTAACTAAATAACAAACCAACCAACCAACCAATTAACTAACTAACGTTATGAACTAACTACCAACATAAGTAAGTCAGAAGCTTCCTATTTAACTATCGAACTAGCTAACTAACTGACTAACTACTAAATAACTAACCAACCAATTAACTAACTAACTAATCAACTAACTAACTTACTGAGGAACTAACAAAATAACTAAGGAACTAACGAACTAACTAAATAACTACCTAACTAACTAACTGGCTACGTAACTAACTAACTAAATAACTAAATAACAAACAAACCAACAAACCAATTAACTAACTAACGTAATGAACTAACTACCAACATAAGTAAGTCAGAATCTTCCTATTTAACTATCGAAATAGCTAACTAACTGACTAACTAACTAACTACTAACTAACTAACCAACTAACTAACTAACTAACTAATCAACTAACTAACAAACTTACAAACTAACTAACTAACTAACTAATTAACTAATTAACTAACTGAGGAAATAACTAACTAACAAAATAATTAAATAATCAAGTAACTAACTTATTAACCAACTAAATATCGAACTAACTAACTAACTAACTAACTAATTAACTAAATAACTAACTAACTTACTAACTAACAAACGAACTAACTAACCAAATAACTAACACCTACCTAACTAACTAAATAATTAACTAACTAAATAAGTAACTAACTAACTAACCAACTAACTAACTAACTACTTAACTAACTAACTAACGACCGAAATAACTAACTAACCAACTAACTAACTAACTAACCACCCAACCAACCCACCACTAATGAAACGAACTACCTACCAACATAAGCAAGTAAATAACTAACTAAGTAACAAACAAATTAACTAACTAACTAACTAACTTACTAACTAACTAACTTACTAACTTACTAACTAACCAACCAACTAACTAACTAACTAATTAACTAACTAACTAACTGACTGACTGACTAACTAACTAAATAACTAATTATCTAAATATTTAACTAACTAATCAACTAACTACCAAACTAACTAGCTGACTGACTAACTAACTAAATAACTAACTATCTAACTAATTAAGTAAGTAAGTAACTAACTAACTAACTAAATACCTTACTAAATAACTAATAACTAACAAACTTATTCACTAACCAAATAACTAACTAACTGACTAGTTTAAGTAACTAACAAAATAAACTAACTACCTACAACATAGGTATGTAAGTAACTAACTAACGAACTAATTAACTAAATACCTAAGAAACTAACTAACTGACTACGTAACTAACTAACTAACTGAATAACTTACGCCAACCAACCAGCAAACCAACTAAATAACGTAATGAACTAACTACCAACAAAAGTAAGTCAGAAGCTACCTATTTAACTATCGAACTAGCTAACTAACTGACTAACTGACTAATTAACTACCTACCTACCTACCTACCTAACTAACTAACTAACTAACTAATTAACTAACTAACTAGCTAAGTAACTAACTAACGAACGAACTAACTAACCAACCAACCAACTAACTAACTAACGTAATGAACTTCCTACCAACATAAGTAAGTCAGAAGCTTCCTATTTAACTATCGAACTAGCTACCTAACTGACTAACTCACTAACTAACTAACTAACTAACTAACTAACTAACTATCTAACCAAATAACTAACTACCTACCTACCTGACTAACTAAATAATTAACTAACTAACTAACTAACCAACTAACTAACTAACTAACCACCCACCCAACCAACCAACTAACTAACTAACCAATCAACTAACTATCTAACTAACTGACTGACTAAATAATTAAATAACTAAATATCTAACTAATTAACTAACTAACTAACAAACTAACTAATCAACTAACTACCTAACTAACTAACTAACTAACTAATTATCTGACTAATTAACTGACTAAGTAACTAAGTAAGTAAATAACAAACTAAGTAGCTTACTAAATAACTAAATAACAAATAATTAACAAACTTATTAACTAACCAACTAACTAACTAACTAAATACATAAATGAATAATTAAATAAATAAATATATAATTAAGTAACTAACTAACTAACAAAATAAACTAACTACCTACCAACATAAGTAAGTAAGTAAGCAACTAATTAACGACATAATTAACTAACTATCTAAAAAAAACTAACAAACTAATTACATAACTAATTAACTAACAAACTAAATAACCAACCAACCAACTAACCAACTAACTAACAAAAGTAATGCACTAACTACCAACATAAGTAAGTCAGAAGCTTCCTAATTAACTAAGGAACTAGCTAACTAACTGATTAACTAACTAACTAATTAACTAACTAACTAACTAATTAACTAACTAACTAACTAATTAAATACATAAATAAATAAATAACCAACCAACTTACTAACTAACTAACCAACTAACTACCGACCTAACGAACTAACTAACTAAATTACTAACTAACTTCATTACTAACTAACTAACTAACTAACTGACTAACTAACTAACTAACTAACGACCTAACTAACTAACTAACTAACTAATTTATTAACTAACCAATTTACATGTACTAACTAACTAACTAACTAACTATCTAACAAACTAACTAACTAACTATCGTAATGAACTGACTACCAACATAAGTAAATCAGAAGATTCCTATTTAACTAACCAACTAGCTAACTGACTAACTATTTAACTCACTAACTAACTAACTAACTACTAACAAACCAACTAACAAACCAACTAACAAACAAACAAACTAACTAACTAACTAACTACCTAATAAACTGACTGACTAACTAACTAAATATGTAACTAACTAACTAATTAACTAACTGACTAATTGAATAATTAACTAACTAACTAACTTACTAACTAACTAACTAACAAACTAACTAAATTACTAACTATGTAGTAGTAGGCCTCCTTCGGTCATGACTGACCATGAACAAAGTACATCCGTTCTAATGTCTAGATGGGCTGTCTGCTTGGTCCAAGCAGCGTCGCCTGTGACTGTACAGACCAATGCGAGAGAGGCAGTCTCTGTCGCAGCGGTCGCATGTATATGCTGATGCTGGTCTGTTGGCTGTCATCCCTTTTCTGCGAACTCGCTTTTCTGCTGCAGCAGCTGACAGTTTGTCCTCACCAATCCGCAGCTGTTTCTTGAGAGTAGTTCTCCAGCTGTTGCGGTCGTCTGCGAGGTCCTCCCAGGACTCAGTGTTGATCTCAAGCGCCTTCATGTCACGCTTGCAAACGTCTTTGTATCTCAGCTGTGGGCGGCCAATGTTTCTCTGCCATGTGGCAAGCTCACCATAAAGGATGTCTTTTGGGATGCGACCATCTTCCATGCGGCGAACGTGGCCCAACCAGCGCAGCCGACGCTGTCTCAGCATGGTATGCATGGTTGGGAGGCCAGCGCAGTTAGGACTTCGGGGTTGGTCACCTTGTCTTGCCAGGAAATGCCAAGTATGCGCCGTAGGCTTCTCAGGTGGAAGGTATTGAGCCTTTTCTCCTGATGAGCATGCGTGGTCCATGCCTCGCTGCCATACAGCAAGGTGCTGAGGACACAGGCGTTGTATACAGCCGTCTTTGTCTTTGTGGTCAGCTTGGGATTTGTCCACACCCTTTGTGTGAGGCGGGCTAGTGTTGTGGCTGCCTTCCCGATCCTCTTGTCGATCTCTGTGTCAAGGGAGAGGTTATCGGTGATGGTGGACCCAAGATATGTGAATTGATGGATGGCTTCAAGCTCGTAGTCATCAATGGTGATGGCTGGTGGAGATGGCGTGTCTTGGCCCAGGACGTTTGTCTTCTTAAGACTGATGGTCAAACCAAAATCTTTGCAAGCCTGGGAGAAACGGTCCATTAGTGACTGCAAGTCCCGCTGAGTATGGGTCACAACTGCGGTATCGTCGGCAAATAGCATGTCTCTGATGAGGGCTTCGCGGACCTTTGTCCTTGCTCTGAGGCGGGCGAGGTTGAAGAGCCTGCCATCTGATCTGGTCCGCAGGTGGATCCCTTCTTGCGCTGTGCTAAACGCATGTCTCAGGAGGAGAGCGAAGAAGATTCCAAAGAGGGTTGGGGCAGGACGCAGCCTTGTTTCACACCGCTGCGTACGTCGAAGGGCTTGGAGAGGTTTCCGTTGAACTGCACCATCCCTTTCATGTTTGAGTGGAAGGACTCAATTAAGCTGTGCAGTTTGGGGGGGCAGCCGATTTTTCGGAGAGCCCTGAAAAGGCCATCCCTGCTGACTAGGTCAAAGGCCTTGGTGAGGTCAATGAATGCCACATACAGGAGCATCCGCTGCTCTCTGCACTTCTCCTGGATTTGGCGAAGGGAGAAGACCATGTCTACCGTGGATCTCTCTGCTCAAAACCACACTGTGATTCCGGGTAGACGCGTTCAGCCAGTTTCTGCAGGTGGATTAGGAGGACCCAAGCATAGACTTTGCCAACAATGCTGAGGAGCGAGATACCTCTGTAGTTGTTGCAGTCGCTCCTTTCGCCCTTGTTTTTGTACAGGGTGACGATCTTGACGTCCCTCATGTCCTGTGGTACAGCTCCCTCATTCCAACACTGACAGAGAACTGCGTGCAAAGGGTGCAGAAGAGAAGTCTTGCAGTGCTTGATGAGGTCTGGGGGAATTCCGTCGTTGCCAGGTGCCTTCCCTGATGCCAGGCTATCAATGGCCTTGCTGAGTTCGTCCGCAGTTGGCTCTGCGTCAAGTTCTTCCATTACCCGCATGCACTTGATGGCATCGAGGGCTGAGGGGGACACCATGTTCTGTGTGGAGTAGAGGTCGGAGTAGTGTTCCGCCCATCTTTCCATCTGTTGACTAGGATTGCTGAGTACTTCCCCAGTGGAGGATTTGAGGGGGGCGATCTTGCTCTGTGTTGGTCCCAGTGCCTTCTTGATGCCATCATACATTCCTCGGATGTTGCCTCTTTCAGCAGCACTCTGTATCTCTTCGCTGAGCTCTGTCCAGTACTCGTTTGCGCAGCGCCTGGCGTTAAGCTGAACCTTACTTCTGGCAGCCCTGAGGATTTGCAGGTTCTTCTCACTTTGTGACCGCTTATACTTGGTGAGTGCGGCACGCTTGGCCTCAACAGTGGGAGTCATCTCTGATGATTTGGCCTCAAACCAGTCGTGGGACTTCACAGTTTTTTTTCCCAAAGGTGGCCATACCAATGCGGTGCATGGTGTCTCGTAGCGTTTCCCATCTCTCAGTGGCAGAGTCTCTGGGCTGCAATGCATCGTATTCTCTCTGAAAGGCCTCTGCGAACTGTTCTACAAGATCTGGCTGAGACATCTTGCTGACGTCAATGCGAGGGTTCCCTTGTTTCTTTGAGCAGTGGAACTTCTTTGGTTGTAGCCTGATCTTGCAACATACCAGAGAGTGGTCTGTGTCGCAGTCTGCGCTGTGATAAGAGCGAGTGTGGAGAACGTTTTTGATAGCGGCACGTCTTACTAGGATCAAATCCAGTTGGTGCCAATGTTTTGAGCAGGGATGCCTCCAGGAGACTTTGTGCTGAGGCTTCGTCTTGAAGAAGGAGTTGGCGATGCACAGTTCATGGCAGGCGCAAAACTCAAGCAGTCGCTGTCCATTCTCATTCATTTTCCCCACTCGAAAGGAACCGAGGCAGAAGGGCCATGAGTCATTGTCTGCACCCACTCTGGCGTTGAAGTCGCCCAGGAGAACAAGTTGTTCTGTCCTGGGGATGTTCCTTATGGTTGATGCAAGATTTTCGTAGAACTCATCCTTGGTGTCTGGAGAGGCGGACAGAGTTGGGGCATAAACGCTGATGAGAGTGACATAGCCTTCGGTGGTGTTGAGGCGGAGAGTCAAGAGTCGTTCTGAACCGCCGCTGCCTGGTTCAATCATGTTCAGCAGGCTGTTCCTTACTGCAAAGCCTACTCCGTGCTCTCTTGGGGCATCAGAACTCTTTCCCTGCCAGAAGAAGGTGTAGTCCCTTTCCTTTAGTGTTCCTGAGTCAGCCAGCCGTGTTTCCTGCAGAGTGGCAATGTCCACATTGAGCCTCTTTAGTTCGCTGTTTATGACGGCGGTTTTTCTGGCGTCGCTGATGTCTTGCAGATCTTGGGAGAGCCCAGGCATCATTGTTCGGACATTCCAACAGCCCAGTTTCACTGCTGATCCTTTTCCTGATCCGTTTCTTGAATTTGAATTTTTCTTTTTGTTTGGTGCGGTAATTAACGACCTGCTTGTCAGATTTTCTCCTAATCTTCATGCACCCAATGAAGAAGGCAGGTCGTGGCGGGACAGCACCTAACTGGCTGGGGGCTGCCCAGCTTAGGTGGGCGGTAGCTGTCCAGTAAGACACGAAGGTCTCTCCCACCGTCAAAAGCAACCCCTGGCGTCAGCTCTACGCCAGTTGAGCAATGACTTATCACCGGTATCTGTTGCTTCCCGTGTTGTGCCGACACTAGTGTTAGTAGCGAGGTTGGAGTGTCCTCTCCAGGTCGTAGGTGCAGAGTGTTTGTGGATGAATGGACGAATGTAAGCCTGGGCAGTGTAATATGGAAGACAGGCTGTTGCCCATGCAACTTGTCCCCCCTCTCCACCTCGCTGACAGATCCAAAGGAACAGCAGGGCTGTTACGTTTTGGTGCCAACGCGGCCGCAGGAGCTGCCGGAAAGTGAGAAAGTTTGCCATCCAACCGCCTAACTAACTTACTAACTAACCAACCAACCAACCAACTACCTAACTAAATAATTAACTAATAAACTAACTAACTAACTAACTGACTGACTAACTAACCAACTAACTAACTAACTATTTATCTAACTATTTAACTAACTAACTAACTAACTAATCACATAACTACCAAACTAACTAGCTGACTGACTAACTAACTAAATAACTAACTATCTAACTAATTAAGTAAGTAAGTAATTAACTAACTACCTAAATACCTTACTAAATAACTAAATAACTAATAACTAACAAACTTATTCACTAACCAAATAACTAACTAACTAATTAAGTAACTAACTAACAAAATATACTAACTACCAACATAACTATGTAAGTAACTAACTAACGAACTAATTAACTAACTACCTAAAAAAAACTAACTAACTACGTAACTAACTAACCAAATAACTTATACCAACCAACCAGCAAACCAACTAACTAACGTAATGAACTACCTACCAACATAAGTAAGTCAGAAGCTTCCTATTTAACTATCGAACTAGCTAACTGACTAACTAACTAACTAACTAACTAATTAACTAACTAACTAACAAACTAAATAATTAACTAACTAACTAACTAACTGACTAACTAACTAACTGACTAACTAATTAACTGACTGACTAACTAACTAACTAACTAACTAACAATTAAGTAAGTAAGTAATTAACTAACTAACTAACTAAAAAGCGACCTAATTAACTAACTAACTAATTACTAACTAACTTATTAACTAAGTAACTAAGTAACTAACCAATTAACCAACTAACTAATAAATTAACTAACTAACTAACTTATTAACTAACTAACTAACTTATTAACTAATAACTTGACTAAGTAACTAAGTAACTAAATAACGAACCAACTAACTAACTAACTAACTAACTAACTAACTATCATAATGAACTAACTACCAACATAAGTAAGTCAGAAGCTTCCTATTTCACTATCGAACTAGCTAACTGACTGACTAAATGATTAAGTAACTAACTAATTAACTAAACAACTAACCAACAAACAAACCAACTAACTAACATAATGAACTAATTACCAACATAAGTAAGTCAGAAGATTACTATTTAACTATCG
This sequence comes from Monoplex corrugatus, assembly GCA_030674185.1. Lineage (NCBI taxonomy): Eukaryota > Metazoa > Mollusca > Gastropoda > Littorinimorpha > Ranellidae > Monoplex > Monoplex corrugatus. The sequence goes on from CM060310.1 coordinate 42,629,270, forward strand.
AACTAGCTAACTAACTGACTAACTGACTAACTAACTAACTAACTAACTAACAAACTAACTAAGTAACCAACTAACGATCTAACTAATTTATCAACTAACTAACAAACTACTAACTAACTAAGTAACTAACTGAGAAATTAACTGCCTACCTACCTAACTAACTAACTAACTCACTCACTCACTCACTCACTCACTCACTCACTCACTCACTCATTAAGTAACTCACTAAGTAACTAACTATGTAACTAAGTAACTAAGTAATTAACTAACTAAAAAACTTACAAACTAAAACTAACTAACCCACGTAATAAACTAACTACCAACATAAGTAGGTCAGAAACTTCCTATTTAACTATCCAACTAGCTAACTAACCGACTAACTAACTAAATAACTAACGAACTATCTATCTAACTATCTAACTGACTGTCTAACTAACCACCTAACTAATTAACAACAACTAACTAACTAATTAATTAGCAAACCAACTAAATAAGTAACTAACTAATTAACAAACTAACTATCTAAATAATTAACTAACTAACCAATTAACCACTCACCCACCCAACCAACTAACTAACTAACTAACTAGCTTTCAAACTAACTAACTATCGTAATGAACTAACTACCAACATAAGTAAGTCAGAAACTTCCTATTTAACTATCCAACTAGCTGACTAACTAACTAACTAACTGACTGACTGACTAACTAACTAAAAAACTAACTATCTGACTAATTAACTAACTAACCAACTAAGTAACTAACTAACTAACTGATCAACTAACTGCCTAACTAACTGACTGACTAACTAATTAAATAACTAAATATCTAACTAATTAACTAACTAACTAACTAAGTAACTATCGTAATGAACTAACTACCAACATAAGTAAGGGAGAAGCTTCCTATTTAACTATCCAACTAGCTAACTGACTAACTAAGTAACTAACTAGCTAACTGACTGACTAACTAACTAACTAAATAACTATCTAACTAATTAACTCACTAACCAACTAACTAACTAATTAACTGACTGACTAACTAACTAAATAACTTAATATCTAACTAATTAACTAATCAACTAAATACCTAACTAACTAACTGACTGACTAACTAACTAATTATCTAACTAACTAACTAAGTAAATAACTAACTAAGTAGTCTACTAAATAACTAAATAACCAATAACTAACAAAGTTATTAACTAACTAACTAACTAACTGACTAACTAACTAACTAACTAATTAAGTAAATAACTAACTAACAAAAAAACTAACTAACTACCAATATAAGTAAGTAACTAACTAACGAACTAATTAACTGACTACCTAACAAACTAACTAAATGGCTACGTAACTAACTATCTAACTATCTAAATGAATAAATAATTAAAAAACCAACCAACCAACCAACCAGCTAACTAACATAATGAACTAAATACCAACATAAATAAGTCAGAAGCGTCCTATTCAACCAACGAACTTGCTAACTGATTGACTAGCTAACTAACTAACTAACTAACTAACTAACTAATTAACTAACTAACTAACTAACTAAATAACTGACTAACTAACTAACCAACGACCTAACTAACTAACTAACGAACTAACTAACTAACTTCCTAATTAACTAACTAACTAAATAACAACAAACTAACAAACCAAAAACTAACTAACTTGTAACTAATTAATTAACTAACTAACTAACTAACTAACAAACTAACTAACTAACTAACTAACTGACTGACTAACTGACTAACTGACTAACTAACTAACTAACTACTTAATAACTAACTAACTAACTAATTAAGTAACTAACTAAATAACAAAATGAACTAACTACTACCAAAATAACTAGGTAAATAAGTAACTAACTAACGAACTAATCAATTAACTACCTAACTAACTACCTAACAAGGTAACTACATGTAACTATCTAGCTAACTATCTAACTAAGTAACTTACTGACTAACTAACCGACTAACTAAGTAATTGACTAACTAACTAAATAACTAACTAACTAACCAATTAACTGACTAACTAACTAACTTATTAACTAACTAACTGACTAACTAACTAACGAATTGAACTACCAACCAACATAAGTAAGAAGTCTCCTACCTAACTAATTAATTTACTGACTAACTAACTAATTTACTAACTAACGAACTAACTAACTAACTAATTAAGTAACTAACTAACAAAATGAACTAACTAACTACCAACATAAGTAAGTAAGTAAGTAACTAACTAACGAACTAATTACCTAACTACCTAACTAACTAAATGGCTACGTAACTAACTAACTAAATAACAAACCAACCAACCAACCAATTACTGTAACTAACTAACGTAATGAACTAACTACCAACATAAGTAAGTCAGAAGCTTCCTATTTAACTTATCGAACTAGCTAACTAACTGACTAACTAACTAACTAACTAACTAACCAACTAACTAACTAACTAATCAACTAACTAACAAACTTACAAACTAACTAACTAACTAACAATCTAACTAAATAACTAACTAACTAACAAACTAACTAACAATATATATCATTTCTTGTTTGCTTATCTACCTATTCTTTTATTCAGTTAATGTTTTTATTTATTTTTTCTTATCTATTTTCTTTTTCTTTTTTCCCCTGGGAAGTGGACAACAGACTGGAAGGGCTATGATTTTAAGGAAATATTGTTTTGATCTTGTTGATAGGCTGTGGATGCTTTGTGTATTAATTGGGGGGCTTTCTGCGATGTGAGACAAGTTTTTACTTACTGGCTAGTTGTGTTTTGATTCAGCCCTTTATTATTTGTTTTATTTTTCTATTGTTTATAGTTTGTTTTATTTTTCTGTTGTTTTCTTTGAAGATAAGATACAGAGATACACACGTCGTTTACTTGTAAACAGGACTGTTCCAATGATAGACTGATATTGTGATAATAGTATAAGATTAAAAACAAACAAACAAAGCAAGCAAACACAAACAAACAAATATAAGCTAGGTAGGACCTCAGGATCTGGTCAGCTGATGAGTTTATATGCAGGTCTAAGATTTGTGCCATGATCATTCTGGATCATTTCCATCACCTGGCATTTGTGATGTTAGTGCGTATGGCATTATTCCGAGCGCGGAGACGTCATCTTGAGAAAGTGAAACTTCCTCCACTTTCCTCTCTCTTTAATGTATTTGTTATTAAGTTCGGTCATGTCCGACAATTTTTTTTTTAGAACGATTCACACAGGGCAGGATACTGTATAAGTTTATATCTTTTATGCAAAATAGTATTTCGTTACAGTTTATTGTCGGATTTTATAACGGTTTCCACCGAGTTATACGACAGTGAGAGCGAAAAGTGAACACAATTTCATCACACATTCACAGTCTCAGAAGATTACCCTCGAGCCTTTAATATCACTGCCATTGTGTTGTTCTTGTTCTTGTTGTTTAGTGTCCACAATCAACACGTTGTTAGTTACAAGGTTCTCTTGTGGTTAGAATTCTCTCTGTGAGCAACACTTAAAGCCAAACACGCACGTTCGCATTCTTTCATGTGTTAAAAAAGCTGTTCTTTATACTGTGCGTATAGTCTTCAACCATGCTCTCTCCCCCATCCCCCCTCCCCAATCCCCATTTCCCAGCAAGCATTTGCCCCGACTTCCGGTGTAACGTATTCTTTCCTGTTGTAGATGTGAGCATGGCGAAACCACAGTCGAAGAAGCACAAGGTTAGTTTTTTATGCGATAACATGTTCATGTTTGTTACATGATCAGACCTAAAGCACGATCGGGATAGTTCAAACCGTTGGGTGATAGAACGACGACCGATTGAGCTTAGATGACGTCTTTATTGTGAAGAAACCTCAGATTTTGTGTTCACTTGAATTAGGTTGCTGCATGGTTAAAAGTGGCATGTTGTTTGGTGAGGACTGTTAGCCGTAATAGGTTTTATGGCCGTTCTTTTACGTACCATCAGTTCCTTTTATCAAAGTTTGTGCAGTTTACGTGTTGCTTGATTTCATTCTACAAACATCAAAAGAGGAAAATTGCTGAAAGTTTCCCAAGATCACTAGATGGCTAAAGGCAGCTAATTGTAGCAATCATGCAATGCCGCATGAAAAATTGAAATTGGGTTTTGAGTTAAAAGATTTAGGCCTAGCCTATATGGTTTTGAAGATAGTGTTGTAAACCATATAGGCTAGTAAAAAAGCATTTAAAATTTTCAAATTGTTCTGAGTAAAAGCAGTTTAAATTTTTCAAATCGGACTAATAGTTCACGAGATATTCCAATTTGAACCGTCAAAAATTTCTTAAATTTTGGTACCACGTTTTAGTGGGACAAAGATTGAAAGAAGGACCAGCTGTCACAGAACAAACCCATCAAATGGCATGGTATGCTGATTTTGCTGGAAATGACATTCATTTTGTAATTGTGAGAGACAGACAGGATCAAATGTCATGAAATTTTGATCGGTGGTGTATTTTTGTATGCCGAATTGAATGAAACCATTATCGTAAATCTGCGATGAGCCATTTTTGTCTTATTACAGGAAACGTGATATTTGGCATGTTTTATCAGTTTTTCATTAATAATTGCCCATATTGTATTAATAACTGACAAAAATGAAGCTAGAAACGAAACGAGGATATATAATCATTTCATGAGATAGATATAAAATCATTTTGCTCATCGTTCAAGTGTCTTATTACTGCAAATCAAACCAAAAAAGTCATGACTCGCTACTCGATGGTGTTAGCGCATGCGTCAAGATGGCCGGCTATTTCTTGAGCTCCGTAAAAAAATCTTTAAAAAATTTAGGAAAATGTGCCGGTCCTCAATGATTAGGCCTATTTGTCAGTAACTCACACAGATTGGTGTAGGCCTATTTTTTTTGTACTATGTGATAAAAATTCTTGAAATTTGATTCATACTTTGATTTAACTACATTCGCGCAATTGCACTTTCGAGTTTCGTTTTTTCCTGTGTTCTGAGCACTTTTCTAATTCTTGTTACTGTGGTCAGTGAAGTGTTTCAAGGTAAGGTAATATAAAGTTTTCATCTTATTTTGCATTCTATTGATGTTCTGAGCATGGAAAGAAAGAAAGTTGTGAAAAAAAATGGTAGTTCTAATAGTGCTAGTGACCGAAAATCGCCAGTACTCCCTGTAGGCCTACTGGCACATTTGAGGAAAGGAGACAGATTAAATCTATGTCTGCATGGCAGTGCACCTACTGCGACAATGCAATAGAAGAAGAAAAAGACTGCATAGAATGCTTCGTATGCAAGAACTGGAGCCATTTTAGGTGCACTGGCCTGACTGGAGATATTTTCGATACTCTTTCCAACCTGTTGCAGACAAACCTGCAGTGGGTCTGCCAGCCCTGCATGAATGAACAAAAAGAAATCCAATCAAAGCAGGATGCTAGACTAGACAAACTTCTGGACCTTATTCCATTAGTCCACTCAATTAGTGTCGGGATAGAGAGGATGGGAAAAAAACATGGGAGAAAAGCTGGAAGAGAGGATTGAGGAGGTGGTGGACAGAAAACTGGAGGAGATGATGGAGGAAAGACTAGAGATAGAAAAAAGGAAAAAGAATCTGGTTATCGTCAATCTAAAAGAGCAAAAAAAAACGGACAATGAAGAAAAAAGGAAAGATGACCTGGAGGCTGCTAAAACAGTGATAAGGAAGATAGTAGATCTAGAAGAAGATGTCCTGGTAGAGCCCATAAGGCTGGGGAAAGAAGGGGGTCATAGACCAAGAATGCTTAAGGTGACAGTGATAGGGGAGGAAAAGAAGAAAGAAATTATGAAAAAAACTCCCCAACTGAATAAAGATAAATCTCCCAGAGATACAAAGATTTATAAATATCAATCCACGACCTCTCAAAAAACCAGCGAGACAAATACAAAACATTGAGAGAAGAAAAACAAAGGAGAACTGAGGCAGGAGAACTAAACTTGGCTATTAGAAACTATAAAATAGTAACACTTAAACCAGGCGCAAAAACCCAATCACACGCTGTCGAGGGCGCTGAGGCCACCCCTAGAGCCGGTTCTTCTAGCAATTGACTACAAGGCAAACATGTATATAGTGTAAATAACAAAAGTTCAGATTTTTTCCAGGTGTTATATTCTAATGTTGGTTTCTTGAATAAAAAAGAAGAGTTATTTTCTAGGATTGATAATATTCATCCAAGTGTAATTGCATTAGCTGAATTAATACCTAAGAATTTACAAAAATTTCGTGAGAAAGAGTTTTGCATCCCTAATTTTGACATGTTCATTAATAGGGATCACCAGCGAGGTGTAGCCATATATGTCGATAAACACCTGAATGCTCGAGGGTGTGATGAATTTGATGAGTATAAGTATCAAGAAAGTGTGTGGTGTACTTTTGATTGTGTGTGTAATGGTAAAGTGTTGATTGGATGTGTGTAGCAATGCCGTGCGAACCGAAACACGACGTAAAATTTGTGGTACCAAAAACTGGGCAAAAACGGGGGCCGGGCGCAAAACTGGGGGGGTCTTCAGTTCAATCAAGTATTACTGCCTCTTTAAGCGGCGTTTCATCCTTATTTTTTATCTTATATGAATCAGAAATGAATAAAGATTTGAATGATTGCCATTTTATGTACTTACAGCGGAAATGGAATTAGTTATTTGATGAGAAAGTCGAAAATCCGCGTTTCGGGCGTAATTGCGGAGATGGTATGCGTTTAGAATCGAAGTTTGTTTGGGGTGCTTCACTATTTCGGTCGGTATGGCTATATTTGTGAACCAATCACATTGTAATTTCGTGGGGTGAGCAGATCTACACTATGACATGCAAATAGCATGATCTCGAGGAGGAAATGGTTGACGAACCTAGCTTCGGCTGACAACTCCGAATCGAGATCAAACACAGTTGTCCTTTTCTTCAAAAATACAATGTCACAGATAAAACAGAACTTGATCTGTTGATTGCTAGATCTAGTCTTTGTCCAACAACGTAAAACTTGCCGAGCTGAAACTTACACAGCGTTCTGTTACGCCGGTAGTAGGCCTATGGCGTCGGCACATTCCGACGTTGTTTTGCTACTGATCTGGAACAGATCCTCATGTAAAAAGTTGGCGTACGGCCGTATTTTACATCAAATTGATTTCATATTACACATGCACATAGAAAAAAGTATGCAAAATCGAATCCCGCCGACGAGAAGTTCCAAAAATGGCGACTTGCCTGCAAACTTTTCCGATGAAAAAAAGCAAAACTTTGGAAGCGTCGATCTCGGTTCAAAACTGGCACACATAGCTCTCGACGGGATATATCATTTTGTTACATTGATTCTCATTGGTTGCAAAATTACAATGTGATTGGTTCACAAATATAGCCGTACCGACCGAAATAGTGAAGCACCCCAAACAAACTTCGATTCTAAACGCATACCATATCCGCGATTACGCCCGAAAAGCGGATTTTCGACTTTCTCATCAAATAACTAATTCCATTTTCGCTGTAAGTACATAAAATGGCAATCATTCAAATCTTTATTCATTTCTGATTCATATAAGAAAAAAAATAAGGATGAAACACCGCTTAAAGAGGCAGTAATACTTGATTGAACTGAAGACCCCCCCAGTTTTGCGGCCGGCCCCCGTTTTTGCCCAGTTTTTGGTACCACAAATTTGACGTTGCGTTTCGGTTCGCACGGCATTACTATTAACTGATTCATCTGATGAAAGTGTGACCACATTGTAAGAACTGTGAAGCCGAAAGTACTGCACAAGCTCAGGTCACGTGACTAAATAAAACCCTTCAATCCTTGAAATGAATGCTTTTCTTTACTAGATATATGAATGAAATAAATGAAAAGTCTTTTTCTTGTAATACTTTTATCATGAAGGTGAGTTAGCACCAATAAATTTAAATGTCAGTCATTTTTCGGACCAGCCCACAACATCGAGTTTGTGTTGTTGGCGCAATTCCACAGCATCTTGTTTCAAACAGTGTCGGCTCATAAAAAGTACACAGAACAACAAAATATTCGTAAAATCAAAAACAATAAAGAACTAACTTACCAACTTGCACGAACAGTTGATCTGACTGCGGTACTGAAGCAGTCGGTGTCACATTTCGGTCACTACTGGTGACCGACAATTCAGCGTGCGCGTCGGCCATGGTGGCTAACAGTGTTCGTGACGAGCGGTACACTTTGGTCTTTTTGTCGCTTACTGCTTCGCATGGAAGTGATAATCAAACAACATTTTGGACAAATATTGTAGAGGGAAGTCTGATCTACAAACTGATGTATTATGAGCTTGAGCAATCAGATCTTTATAGTAGAAATTCTACTTTGAACAGTTTATTGCTTGAATTTTTACACATTGACCGCATGGATCATGACAAAACGGGCATGAAATAAGGATCTGGATGTCTTCTTTCATTTCATTGGGCGATCTTTTTAGATCTAGCCACTCACGCGATGCGACAGAGCATTAACCCATATACCCCCATGTCACCCAACGTGAACCATACTACGAAATCCTATGTCAAGGAAAGTAACTCTTGCAATTTTTGATAGTTACTAACTAAAGAAATCAATTAAAAGTATAATTACCTTTTTTTGTTTCAAGGAATCATTTTTTTGGCATTGTGCATACAATGAAGTACTCACAGAAAGAGTTTTTTTTCCAGGTTCATTACTTGCAGAAAAAATTATAAAGTCGGATTTGATGGTGAATGTTATCAAAAATTTACTGGTGTGATAGTTCAAAGTCAAAGATGCAGTCCAGAAATGCTTCTTAATGGCCTGCAAATGACCCAGAGGACCCAGAACAAAGTCTACTGCAGAAGCTGAGCATGAAACTGTGCAAAGCTTGCACCAATAATAATAATAATAAGTAGCTTTTGTACAGCACTATTCTCAGTTCGACTAACTGCGCTGTTACATAAACAAATAATCTCACTCATACCAATAACATCATTTTTTAATCACACACACACACACACACACACACACACACACACACACACACACACACACACACACACACACACACAAAAGGGGGGGGGGGGGGTATACTTATGAAAATGCAGATCAACAGGCAGATCATACACAACACGAACATTTTCCGAAAATTCCTTTACTGAAACCGAGCCTAAAACGTCCTGCCATTTTCGATTTGGAGGTCAGGCAATCGATCGACACTCGACCCACCTTCGCTCTCACTCTCACTATCGTCGAACTCGGCGGCAACAGCTTCCAAGTCGGTATCTAGGTCACTTTCCACATCACATGGATCAACTTTATTAACAAGATCCTCAATCGTAAAACCTTCAAATTCTTCTCCGTCATCATTCAACAGACTCTGCGCGCCATAACTCATCGGTCATGAGACTCATTTTCCAAACTTTGAAAATTTGTAGCACCGTGAAAACTTGATCGATTTTGACACTGAAAAGTTCTAAATGCGGGGCAGGAAGTCGCCAAAACAAGGCTCTCACTCTCGCGGGATTCTCGTTTATGTAAACAATGATGGCAGCGTCCATAGTGGCCACGTGTACAGCGGGCACTGATGGGCGCTCCGGGGTAAACGCTATTATGATTTACAGCGGGCATTCTACGGGTAAAAGGGTTAACCCTTATCCTGGTTATAATTCGTACCTATGTAAACACTGTGTTTGGTCATATAACGAACAGAAAAAAACCAAAAAAACGGTAGTAAGTTTAAATGAGCTATATCTCAAAAACTATTTGTTTTTGAACAATAAATGTTATACAAAATATGTTCAGAAATGAATGAGGAATACTGCTCATCAATTCATTATCAAATATAAATCAACATGAAGGTAAATACCTCTGCCAAACAGGTGAAATGTCAGGTGAGGACAGGCGTGTTGATGAGACTGTCAGTGGTCCCCAGAAGGACCAGGGGCAGGCTCACCAGGCTGCTGCAAAACCCTCTTGTAATCCACCCTGCTGTGGTATATATTGAAGCATTCTGGCACACACAAGGTTACATCACACTGCTCACACTTGAAGGCCGACTGTTTGCGCTTGAACCCAGCACGATCTTTTTTGGGTCTGTTGCATGCAACACAGTCACGCATGGGGCGTTTCCTCTTGGCTCCTTCTTTGGCAATGTGATGTACAGGCTTGTGCATGCCAGTCAGCCTCAGTGGGGGGTTCAGACTCTTCTTCCCTCTGCCAACTGGCTTTGGTGCATCAGGAGATTGGAGAATCAGCTGACGCACAATCTCTCTCCGGAACTGATAGTGTGTCAACGTATTGTTGGCAAACTTCCGGTGGAGACAGTAAGCATTGCAGAGTGCTACTGTGAAGAGATAGAAGAAAAGTTTCCTCCACCACTTCACAGTTTTCCTCAGCAGGGAATAATTACCAATTATTTGGTCAGAAGTGTCCACCCCCCCCATATTACGGATATAGTCCACAATGCAGGTTGGTTTCCAGATGGGGTTGCCTGCCTCATCCCGCTTGTCCAGCTTGACTTCAGTGGGGCTGTGGATTGTTGTTAGCATATGGACATCGCGCTTATCATGGTACTTCAGGGCCAGAAGATGGTCATTCTTCCTGAAGATGCTCTGTCCCTGGGTCAGCTGAACTCTATCTGCCCTCCTCTTCGCCTTCTTGAAGACACGTGGCATACCTTGCCTGTTTGTACGCACTGTACCACAAGCATAGGTGTTCAGCAGATAGAGTTGGGTGAAGAGCTCTGGACTGGTGTAGTAATTGTCCATGTAAACGCGATGCCCTTGGTCCAACAATCCACTGTAGCTGAGAAGGCCGAGGACAGTGCGGGTGGTGATGTTCAGCTCCTGCTCGATGCCCAGTGCCTCGGAGAAGTCAGTGCCTCGTGTGGAACCCTGGTATATATCCATGCCAAGCACATACCCTGACTTGGCCTCACATGCCTCATACATTTTGATGCCAAACTTGGTAGGCTTGGCAGGATTATACACCCGGAAGCGGAGTCTGCCTTTCCAGGGACATGTCGCTTCGTCAAAGCTGATGTCCCTTTCTGGCGAGTAGACCAGGAACTTGGCCCGCAGGTGGTTGTAGAAAGGCCTCACTTTGAAGAGGGGGTCGGTGAAGTCATCCTCTGTGTTGTCCACAAGATGGAAGTTACTGAGGATGGCTTCAAAACGCAGAGATGTCATGTTTTTGGCGAAAAATGGCGTCTCTGTGATTTCATCCGCTGACCAGTACTCTGGGATGGTAGGCTTGATGACGAGGCCTGTTGAAATGCAGAGTGCCAGAAACACCCTCATCTCTGCCCTGGTCAGAGGTTTCCAGTGATGCAACCTGGGAATAAACCCACTTTGTTACACACAGAGAAAGAGAAAAAAAATAATAAAAGCATAACATGTAAACACACACACACACTCGCATACACACACACATATGCTTGCATAAAATATTTGCTAGCATACACATGCACACTCTGATACAATGCTTCACTAAAACAATCAAAGAACATGCAATTATTTATCTAGAACATCACACACAAACACACTCATACAAACACACACAACCACATTTTTTTCATTCAAGGCAAAAAGAGAAAACCAATGATAGAGAGGGATTGTAACAAGTTCATTTACAGTGAGGAGAAAAACAAAATCTGCCATTGATGTAGAAAATCATCACAGAGAAAAGCTCACACCCCTAAGTCTCCTTTCTAAATTACTCAAAAGAAACACATGAATTGCACAGAGAGGGAGCTAGGAGGAGCAGAGACAGAAAAAAACAGAAGAGTGGGCAAATCAATGGAGGAAATAACTATTTCAGCAAAAAAACAAACAAACAAGTGAGCAAACGAGAGATGAAAAAAGAGAGGAGAGAGTGTAGAAAGAAAGAGAACGGGAACGAGAGGTAAAAAGTGAGAGAGAGAGAGAGGTAAATAGAGAGAGAGAGGAAGACGTGAAAGGGGGCGTATACGAAACAAAAAATGGAAACTTACCTAGAGTGTGGTTTCAGGTTGCCAGCATCGATCTTTCTTTGGGCGTAGAGGTTAGTCTGCTCAACTAAAAGATCGATGATTCTCTCATCAATGAATAGAGAGAAGAAATCAAGAGGTTGGGGATTATCGGGGAAGTTGTCATCAACGAGCAGTCGCGACTCTCTCGCGAATGGCATGTTGACGAGTTCGCCTTCCTCGCTCATCCACCCCTCCGCCACATCATCGTCAAAATTTCTGTTGGATGGGCCTGGTCGATCTGCCTGGCATCTCCAGGAAGCATAAGACCCTCCAAGACATCTTGCAGGTCTTCACCTTCCCGGGCATCGGCGATTTCGTCCGCAAAAAATTCGTTCAAAAAATCTCTAAACTGGTCGCGTCGTCGTCTGCCAGCCATTTTGAGTGTCGCCACGCCCTCTGGATAAAAGGACTCCACAAACTCAAACTCTCAGTCAAACTGCTGAATATACATGTTACAGGGCGCTTCAGTCAAGCAACTACGCACTTGACACGGTCAGTGGAATTTTCCACTGAGGGGACGCGTCCTTGACCTCGCGAAAGTCGGTCACTGACCAGCGCGCCCATTGTCGCGACTTCCCTGTGCTAGCAGTGAGAAAGGGGCGCAACTATTGTCGCGACAACCGCGATCAGGGTTAAGTAAGGGTAGTGTAAACAGAAGGCAATCGGCGTTACGTCAAGACAGCTGGCCGAACTCGCTAGGGTAGGGCGAATGAACATGTAATAAGACATACGAAAAGGAGTATTAGTCTAAACAAGTACATCATTCAAACAACGAAACACCAATCTTTTTATTGCTGTAAATTTTATTACATTTTCTTTCACACATTGCAAAATATGACAAGTTGAAAAACACCAAAAAGTAGGTCAAATCTGCAGACTTTCCGCCTGACATACGCTGTTTGGAGTAGCTGATATTATGGTGAGGAACTTAGGGTCATTGTTTGCACTTGTAGTTTGTGATATATAGTATGAAAATTTCACATGCATGCACAAACACAAGCACGCACGCACACACACAACAAAATCCAAACGACCAATGAAGAAGAAACGAACAAAAATCATGGAAAATTCTGAACCCAGAAACTGGCCAACATATTTTATTTTGAAAGCTGAAAAACAAAGCGTTCTGGAATCAAAAGTGTCATGCTTTGTGAATAAGGTTAAGAGGGGTTAAAAATGCATTTTTTGGTAACTGAAAAGTGGAAGTTTATTTTGTTGAATCTTGTGAATGTTTCAGTTTGTGCAAGATGGTCTCTTTAAGGCCGAGTTGAATGAATTTCTTACCCGTGAACTGGCTGAGGATGGGTACAGTGGTGTGGAGGTGCGGGTGACCCCAACACGCACAGAGATCATCATCCTGGCCACCAGAACTCAGAATGTACTTGGTGAAAAAGGGAGACGCATCAGGGAGTTGACATCAGTTGTGCAGAAACGCTACAACTTCCCAGAAGGAACTGTAGAGGTGAGCAATAAAATAGTTGAGTTGGGTTACAGTTGATAACAAGGGCAATCTACACTAAAATCTGTGATGCTGCTGTAACAGTCATGGTGTATGAAAATGTGGATGTGATCATTTTGAAGTAATATCAGTGGTAATGTGTTCAATACACTGAAGTTGTTGATACAAACCTGCCAGTCTTCTTCCTTTACCAGAATTGTAACTCTGATTCTGACATTCCGGACTTGGCAAGAAAATCCTGGTTAAAAAAAAGTTTGATAAAAGTTAGTACAGTTGTATGATTTGGTAAAAGGCATGCCAAATTGAGCATGCAGAATTCATCAGTTTTTTGCCATCTTTGGCCATAAATGCATTTGGTTGAAAACTTTTCCGTGGGTGAAACTGTGCCCTCAACGGACGGAAATCCATTTTTAAAAAAAATTTTTTTAGGAAGGCAAAAAAATCTTGGTTGTTTGCATGTTAACACAGAGTAGGAGACAACAGATTGAAAAACCAGAAACAGGTGCTGGAGGAGGAGGAGGAATAACTACTCCCTCTGTAAACACCCGTTCCCACCCACCCATAGCACCATTAACTCACTAGCTACGCTCAGTTATGCCCCTTGCCGTTCCCCTGAAACACATCATTTGTATAGGTTGTGAGAAAAATTCTCAAACAAATGGAAACGGAGAACTTTGAAATTTGACAGGTTATATATTGAAAGATTGATGTACAATATGCTGAAATTTCAACTGTTTAATTCTCATGGTTGCTGAGTAATGGTACAAGTAAAATTAGAGAAATTTTCAGGTGAAAAATGTCTTCCAAAATACACATTCAGGTCAATATATCAGTTCCTAACGTCACATTGTGAATGAAATTTCATAAATCCAACTTGCACACTCTCTAAGTATCATGTCCAAAATAAGTTCAAATGTTATGATGTTGATCATCTTCAGAGGATCAGTCTTGGTGGTGAGAACATGAACAGGCTTCTTTTCGACCCACTGCAGGACTGCAACACTCCCTGTAACAAATCCAATAAGTGCAGTTCAGTTGCACATCGGTTTGATTTATTATCATTTTATTTATGTATGAATGCTAAGCTGTTGACACAGTTTTAGTCTTTCCCATGCATCATACTTGTTTCTTTTATTGATGGAGTTATATTTTGAAGTTCAGTGGTTGCTATTCTTTTATCTCACCATTATCTTAAATTCCCACCACATGCATGTATACTCAGGACATATGCACACATATCTGCGCGCGCGCGCCACACACACACACACGTATGTATATACACACGCATACAGAAATATTAGTTTCATTTGTATAGCACAAATGTGTGCGCGCGCGTGTATCACACACACACACTTCACACACACACACACATACACACGCATATATATCAATGATGGTGTGTGTGTAGGTAGGTCCAGCCTCTCTATGCTAATGGCTAACATGCAGCAGGACTGGTAAAAATTGCAGATTTTAAATTGCTTCAGCTCGTCTTACCATTCATAATTGGAAGATAAGAAATTACGTCGACACATTAACCAGTTCAGTGCCTATAAGCCGTCAGCTGACGTTGCACAAAAGGTGTTGCTATATTGCCTAAGAGCCGTCCACTGATTTTTCGTTCCACAACTGTGTGAGCCAGTCAGCACACAGGAACGCTGCACACTGAGCTATATGTGTCTACAATATAAAAATAGGATGTAAATTAGGATACGTCATAGGGAAGACACCTTTATTGTCGCTAATGATTTGGTAACTGGACCACGTGAAGTGGAGCACAATGGCGACGCAACCTTCGACAAGCCGAACGGTGGCTCACGTCAGCGGACTTTCACCACTCTAGAGGCCGTTCAAATGATTTTACAACATGATGACGATTGAGAGAATTTGTTATCTGATGATTCACTTCAACATGAGGGTGGAGAAAGTAACAGTGACCACGCCGACATTCAACGCTTGCTGGCTGAATCGATGCAAGCAGACGAAAACAAGCACGAGTCAGACTGCGACTGCCGTGGTCAGTGCGAGTGGCGAGCGCGCAGGCCGTGACACTTCGGACTTTGGACCCAACAACAGTGAACGTGATGGTACATGGTGAGATGGGTCACGCACGTGTTCGTGGTGTGGGAAGGGGGGAAGATGAGAAGGGGGAGAGGGACAGGAGAGGTGCAGAGGAGCTGTGCCCCAGTTAGACGGCATGGCAGGGGGCGTGGCGATCAGCGAAGTGTTTCGCTCACTGAAAATCTGTTGGCCTCCAAATGGACAACAGTCAGACAGTCCTCAATTTTTATGAAATCCAGGGTTGAAAGTGGGAACTGGTGACGTGTGCTATGCTTTTTCAAGCTGTTTCTGACTGATGAGCATGAGCTGATTGACTTATTTGAATAAGGATTCTGATTCTGGGCTTATTTTCTCTTGTTTTGATTGCAGAACCTGAAGAACAGAGAGAACCAATTCATGAGTGTCATGTAGTTTGACTGTTCAGTGTCTGAGTACACTGACTGTCATGTAGTTTGACTGTTCAGTGTCTAGTACAATCACTTTTATGTTTACCGAAACCAGGTCTATCATTGATGGGATGGTTACTACTTATTTGTCTGCATGGGTTTAGTATCGTTTCATGAACATTTTATGATGTCATATGTTTTGTTTTCATTTATGTATGTAAACTGACAACAAACAAGTCATTTTCAGCTGTTTTTTTGTTTGTGAGTGTGTTGGGTATCAATCTGTAGAGATGGAAACTTACTTTTTAGACAACACAAAAAAATTATTTCCACTTTGGAATGCCTGGACAGGTCTTTGCGATCAAGCTAAGAGAAAAATAAGCCCAGATTCAGAATCCTCATTCATTTTCCTTCAAAAAACACTTATGCTTCTTTGTTGTATCTCTTATAGTTTTTGCACTAGAATTTTTTGTTAATTATTACCCTCGAATCCTCAAAATTCCCCGGCAATGGGGAAGCACATGTTTACATTTTTCTCTGGCACTGAAAGGGTTAAATGAGCTTCTGGCATGAAACCTGTGTCTTTATTTGTGGTGTGAAAGAAGTGTGCTTTGACCCTGAGCAGTCTAAATATGCATACCGAATGCAAGGTTGGCGGCGACGTGCAAAGTTTCCGTGTGCGGTTTTCCTGGGACGGATCAAGACCAGTTGTCGGAAATGCTGTTGGAACTTTTACAAACGATATGCACAGAGGTGATTTTGGTACCAAATTAAAGGGGACAGCCTGAACAATCCAGTGTTACAAATTTCGTCATAATTTCTTTAACTGAAGACTGTTTTTTCATAGCCGAAATACAAACGTATTGTAAAAGGCACAGTGAAGTCAACAATTCTACACACACACTGACACAGTGTTGTATTACCATTCATTTTGTAGAGAATTCAATGGTTTGTGCAAGCATGCAAATAATATAAAACAGGCTGCTGCTTGTAAAAGTTCTGAAAGCCAATACGAAAGGTACTGGTACAGCGGACTGGGTTCAACGATGTTGTCCGAAGCTGATGCAGTTTCTGAACCGAGGAACGACTTTGACTCGATAGATCTAAAAAATCTTGAACGTGATCTTGGTAAGTATGTAAGCGATGGTTAGTCTAATCTTTTTACTATTTTTTTTTTCAATGGGACTGATGTTTCATGAATCATTATTACAATTTTTAATATTTTCTTACCAGGCATGTCAGTCTAGAATAGTTTATCTCCCTTGATAGAAAAATAAGTAAAAGAATAGATCTATATCTTTCTGATACCAATCAAAGAAATGAAAATTGTAGTTTTGTAAAAACTTCTTTGAAAGGTTCATGATTTTTTTCAATGAAGAATATGATGAATAAGCATCAGAAATTTGGCAAAAACGCTTCAACAAGGATGATAAGTATGAGAATTGCATACAAGCGAAAGTAGAAATGTTTTTCGAACTCTTTTCAAGACCAAATGTAGATAAACAAATAAATTGGAAAAAAAAAACATTAAAAATGTTTTAATCTAAAAGTTGTCATCAGGACACAGTAAAAATGTTTTAATCTAAAAGTTATCAGGACATAGTATAGTTATCATTTCAATCAGTGCATATTGAAAAATTTATTGCTCTGCTAAGGGGTACAGTACAGTTTTTGACATGTTTTGTCAATACATCAGATCTAACCAGTGTTTGTTAAAATTTGGTAGATTCCTGTGTGCTAGAGGTTTGGTTGAACTGTGTGTGTGTGTATGTGTGTGTGTGTGAATTTCAGAGGATGACCGGTTCCAACTGCTTGTTAAAAGAATTGGACCAAAGAGGAAGGGTCGGCACATAATTGCCAAACATGTATGTGGACAGACATTTATTGCTTCACTCTACATGCTGAAGACATGAGGGGGCACATGGAATGAGTCCAGACTCTCTTCACTGACATCTGCAGACACCAGACAGAACCTGTGTCTCGTAACGTAGAGCTGCTGCGAGTGCTGGTCTGCACATGTTTTCATCAATTTTCCAAAACATCATCGTTACATCTACAAGAATTTCTCAATGTTGACAAGAACATTGAATGGATCGGCCCTTTTTCTAAACAGCACCAGGTGTTCAAACCACTTCTTTTATCATACACACCATGTTGGGTGGAGAACCTTGACAACATTGCTTGGGGTTACTCCAGAAATTATATATATTTCACGTCCAGCAAAAACTGGAAACCAAAAAACTGTCTTTGTGTCAGGTATTTGTGTGAACATCTCAACTTTATTAGTACTGCCCAGGTTAATTAATATGTGTGACGAAGTAAAGAAGAAACAGGTCAAATGAAAGAAAACATGATGGTGAGACCATAGTAAAAATTTACACAGATGTTCCCCGTGAATTCAGAAACAGTTCAAAACAGGTTCCCTCTCATCAGCCATCCCACTATCCAGAAAGATTTGATATTTGTGTCCCATCATTTATACAGTCAGTAGCACCACCACCATCTCTACTGAATTCTTCACAGTCATATCATCTTATACCTGACCAGGCTGAATGTCAGTGTTACAGCATAGTCAGTTTACTGAAGTGTATCAATTTCAGGCTGGAAGCAGAAATGAATATAGAGAACGCAGAAGCAGAAGCCCTTAGCTGTCACAGAAAAAGAAAGATTTTTGCTTTAGAGAAGCATATTGCTGAACAAACACAATTTTCAAGCTTCATGCATGTTTGAGAAAATCAGTCATCTGAAAAATGCAGAAAACAATACTGGCAGACAGAAGACATGGATCACAGTACAAAATGATAGTATAGCAACTTGGAGTGGGACAGAGGAACAGGGTGAATTTCAAAACGTGTAAAGATCATAGGAAATTAAACTCATTTATTACTTCTGGATATGCATTTAATTTGGAAATCATTTCCCTGAGGAGATGTCAAAGCATTTTGGTTTTCCCCTCCAAATAATGAGAAAATATATCAGATTTGATTTAGTTTAATCTTATTATGTGAAAAAGATAAGGTTGAACACTTCTTTTTCACAAGTTTTGCTTTCATATTCAGTGCTGAATTGTTTGATATCTGCATTTTGGATGTAGCATGGCTAGTCCCTGAGTTATGAACCATGAAGAAGCGTTGTGTTTCCCACAGTGTGACAAGTGGACAAAATGGCATTTTTGCCATTTTTGAAGACAAATAGCACAGCGGAAAATAATTCTAGTGTTCTAAAAAAAATTAGGCTTAATTTACATATAGAATACAATAACTGCATTAATTTTTATATGTACAAGATGCATACTTCTGAAGAAATGTGGGTACAAATATGGCCAATTCACCAAACTGCAAAAAACGCCCATTTTTTCAGTATTTCAAATAGCAGTATCTCAAAAACCGTTAGAGCTTTGAGTGAGATATTTTGCATTTATATTAACGTAATTGTTACATTTTAGAAAATTTGAAAATATTGAAAATATTTTCAAATTACAAAAATGGCTTGACCCACCTAGTGTGTGTGCGCACACACAGTATTGTGAACAAAGTAGTCATTTACCTTTCCATAGAGCCAGCACTTCGCCACGATCTGGTTTCAGAGCTGGCAGGTGAGATGGCATTACCTTGCGATAAGAAAAATAATGTGAAGAAATCCAAGGGGGTGTGGCTGGCCATTTGCACACATAGGCCTGGTCAGTCAGTGAATAGAGCAGTGAGATGAAAAAATCTTGTACCATCTGACCAATCACTGCAGAAAACATCACTAAATTCATCTCCCTCTGATTCGCTTCCACCAGCAGAACTGTGTGTTTCGCTCTCGCTCGATTCACCAGGTGCAACGCCTCCAATTGCCTATTGTGCTGACTCGCCCAACCGGTCGCTCTCACCGTCTCCCTTCTTCCTCTGGGCTTGAGGGCATATAATAGGAGTCCAACTCTTCCTCACTGAATTCTTCATTAACTGATCCAGCCGTACACACAATTTCCAGCACCACTTAAACAGTAGACTCACGGTGAGATCACCTTGAAGAGTGCTGAGATGTCAAATGTTGTTCGGCCATTTTCTTTTCCATCGTCTGCTTCATTGCAGAGCTAGTGGGTCATGAACTTTGTCGACACACCACCTGCATAGTTCAGTGACCTGATGGCCTGAAACGAGGCTAGGAATGACCGAAGAACCTATTTCTGGCCATTAGTTTCGGATAGTGGAAATATTGAAATCCCTGCGAATTTTCAAAACCCCAAGTCGGAGTTTTCTGATGTTCGTTCACAGGCATTGTTGAGTCATGGTCGGGAAATCGCGACGATTGTTTTGGGCAAGTTAATCCACCTCACTCACACCATCAGAGTATACCAAACAATTTGTTAGGGGTGAAAACGGCTGATTAAGTTTGGGAAGTTATTTATGTATGTTGGATCAGATTGAAGAAGTTTGTGCCCAGTTCTCCCTGCCCCATGACTTGCCTTTACCTGGAAAAGATATCTTGCATTTCACGTTGAATATTCTATTTCAAAATGGACACCTATGTTTTGAAGCAAGTTGTTAGTCTAATTAAACGAAACCCATTTTTATATGTTGACCTCCAAGATGCCCACTAGTTAATCAACATTGACATAGTACAGAGCCTGGAATTGATAAGAAGAAAAAAAAGAGGAAACTTCTAGAGGGGTCCGGGGGCATATGCTCCCCCGGAAAATTTTTTTAAAATCAAGACTAAAATCTGTGCATTCTGGAGACAAATTTAAAGGCATCTAACACGCTGAAAATCACAATGAATATCAGTCAAAAGAGTATTTAATAAACATTGGGCACGTTTTTTTCTTCTTTTTTTTTTAAGTATGGTCGTCGATTTTTTTTTTAATGCAAAAAAATTTTTTTTGCGCGATTTTCGATTTTGATTTCCGCGGAAATCCTCGTTTCCGCGACGAATTCCAGGCTCTGATAGTAAGAAGTAATTTTGACACCTAGTCCAAAGCACAATTCTCATTAATTCAAACTGTCCCCCATGGATTTCATGATTCTTGAAGGATTTTCACAAAGATCTTGAAACTGGTCTTTTTACATCTTCGTCAGTGACAGGATGACATGTGAACTTCTACGTGCATGTTGTACAAGTTATCATTTGTAAGGCGATAATTGGGTTTCACCTTTAACCCTGTTTGGTGTGGGGCGACCATCCCCGACCCAATGCGTCCCCAAGTGGCAGGTAGGGGGGTTGGCTGCGAATGGCCAATAAGCAGTCACAGACCAAATGGCGGTGGGCCCAGAAGCGAGGCTGGGATATTGGATGGTGCCTATGCTCTCTCAAAAGGTCTCATAACCTAATTACAGGTCTGTCTAGGTGAGTCGGGGGCGCCTATAAACTCCCTACCATCACATCAAAGTCCTGATAAATAGGGGGCAGATGGAGTCGGCAACCAACACATGTGCAACAGCACGGCTTCTTATGCCATCACAGCTGTGGTCAAATGATCCCAAGAGGAACAATGAGCCAGAAGGCAATGACAAACCCCTGGTTGTATTTTTATCAAAAACCATGTAGATGACACAAAAAGGAAAAAAGGCTATAGGGCTGATGTGATGCGGTACATATGTACCTGACTGCGGCAGTACAAAGTTCTTGTCACACACCTTTAAAAGTAGAAGAATCCAAAATCAAACGAAAAGCAAAAGCAAGGAAAAAAGACATCACCATTGGAAAGTGGAACATCAGAACAATGGGAGAATTAGGCAAGTTGGAGTTACTGCTGAAAGAAGTACACGAACATAAGATCAACATAATAAGGCTTGAGTGAGCTGAGACCAGATGGAACAAGGAAGGCATGTTCAGTAAAGATCATACATTAGTTTTCAGTGAAAATGAAAAAGGAGACTCAAATGGAATAACTATTTTGACAAACATCACGCAGCATGCTTACAAAGCCACCATGCCATCATTGACCGAAAAGGTCATGACAGAGCTAAATACAAAGCCAGCCCCATTAAATATCATCCAAGTCTGTGCCCCCACATCCAAAAGCACAGAGGAAGAAATTGAAAAATTCTACAATGACCTGCAAACAACAAAGGTTATAAGATAGCTGGGAAATCTGCAATATAATGGAGGATCAAAATGCTGAAATAAGCGAAAATGAAGACAGGGAATATGGCATAGGACCTCATGGATTGGGAAGTAGAAACGAACAGGTCAGTATGCTAGCAACTTTTTGTCAAGCCGACAATCTCGCAATCACAAACATTATCTTAAACATCCAAATAGTAGAAGGAGACATACATGGACATCACCAGCTGATGGAAGCAGACATCAATACATTATGATAGACCAGAAATGGAGAATGTCAGTGATGCATGCAAAATCTCGACCAGGGAAGGATTACAAGACAGACCATGTGTTTGTAACTGCAACTCTAAGAATGAAAGCATACAAACAACACAGAGCAAAGAAGCAGATCAGATACAATCTAAATACACTAATACACTAGAAGATCCAGAAATCAAAGCTGAGTGCCAAGTTGAACCGAACAACTGCTACTCTGCTCTCTAAGAAGAATGGACAGGAAATGAAACTTTGCCTAATGATATGTGGGAGGGCATGAAAAAAGTGTACACCAAAACGTTTGAGTCAAAACCAGGAAGGCAACAAACCAACCACCAAAGCCATGCATAAGCAATGAAGTTTTCTAACTGGCCAAAGAGAAAAGCCAAGCAGGAGGGAATGACAAGATAGATTACAAAAGGCTGAAAAAAAAGAAATTAGAAACAAAATTAGAAGAGAGAAGACAGCAGGGATAGAAGAAGAACGATAAAAATCACTGAAGCAAATGTTGAGAGAAAAACAAAAGAAAAGTTTCAGTAAATAAGAAAGATGAAATCCTCAAATTTTCAAGGAGAAAATTGAAGCATAGACAGTAAAGAGGGCGAAACCATAACAGATGGAAGATATTCTATCAAGATGTCATAAGTACAGCAAATAACTTTTTCATGACAACAAACCAAAACTACCAAAAGATATTCCCTGCCTTGATTTTCAACAATTGGAAATAAAACCTCTTGTCAGCAAGGTCAGAGCAGCAATAATAGATCAGCTCAAATTAGGAAAATAACCTGGATTGGACAACGTCCCAGGGGAATTGTTAAAGAACACTGGAGAAGTAGGTGTTCAAATTGTTAACCTTTTCACGACACTGCCTCACTATACCTACTATTCCCTGAGTACACTGTAGGCAGGAAGCAGATATGCCCTGGGGACACCCTATTTTGGTCATTTTTATTTACTTTTCCTGAGTAGGCCGTAAAAGCTAGCTTATTGATGTTAGAACATTTTTAAATCACTCTTTCATCTGCCTAGTGAAGCAAAAATATATTCTGTAAAGATTCATTTAGTTAGTGTTTTGTACTTTTGAAAATGTCAATGTAAACCACAAAATTAAAAACCCCAAACAGCCACAGGAGATTCATAAAAATTGTTATTTTCAGCATATGATCGCCAAAAATGCAGGAAAATGACATAAAAGACAATATTTCAACATTTTAGAACATAATGGTAACAAAGTGTAACATAGAAGTTACATAATTAGCAATATCATTATACAAATAGTGTGGATGTACCATTTCTGTCATTTCACAAATAAAGTGTCAAGCAATGGTTTGTTCATCCACATGATAACAGAATAGCAAATAAAAAAGTAAATGATAAAGTGCATATAATTAGGAAATTTAGAAAACCCAAAATGAAAAAAAAAAACAAGTTAACAAACGAACAAGTAGGCCTATATTAACATGAACATATAAACAAACACAGACACAGGCAGACTGAAAAGATCAATGCGGAAGGGAAGAAAAAATATGGAAAGCATACACCAACCTTTGAATTTGATGATGAAGACATAGCCATGATGATGATGTGATGAATTAATACAGGTTCATGAAAACAAATTTGTCGAAATCACCTTAGCACAAATACAGTGATAAAGCCACAACCACTGCACTTGATACACTGAAAAAGCCACACTAAAAAAACACAACTACTACACTTGACGCACTAGTAACTACAGTGCAACCATCTTCAGGTGGAGTCGGAAAATGCACTATACAGTACAGCACCTGGTATCATATCACAGAAGAACATTTTTCTGTGTGTGCCAAATGCGGAAACATGGCACAGCACAAAGAGCAACTCCACAGTCCGGACACCAGAACCAAGTTTGCGTTCTCTGGCAATGAGCCTGATTTCTGGTGGTTCCTGATGACCATGTGTGGGTGCAGCACACTTTGCAGTTCCGGTAGGGTTTTGCCTTCTGGTTTGCTGGGATGTACTCCATGAAATGCCGACTGGTGAGCTGTGCTTTGTCTCCAACAGCGACATGGCCAATAGGGATTTCATCAACAACCGGCAGATGGAGGAGAATGTTCTTCACCACATCCTCAAGACACATCTTCCTCTTTCCATTCTTCTGCCTTTGTTTGTTGAAGATGATCATGGCCTGAATCATGACCGGTACATGGGAAAATAGGACATGAGTTGATCAGAGTTATCAACTCCAGCCATGTGCGCTATTAGTCATGACTGCCAGAGGCTTCGCTTTCAATTCATAATGCGCCTGGACCATCCTCAACGTGGGACAATGTGTTGTTGAGAGTGTGTACACATCTTTCTTATCCATCCACCGGCATGCAATGACAGAGCCCCTCCGGCGGTAGACTACTGTGCCCCTTTCCAGTTGCCCTGAGTCAACTCACGAGGCATACCCAGTCTGTTCCTCACCGTGCCACATACCGTGGTTCCTTTTGCAGTCAGATCATCACATAGTCTGGAACAGCAGTAATAATTGTCTATGTACAGATGGTACCCTTTGTGCAACAGTGGCTCCATCAAGCGCATGACGACATCATAGGGCTTGTTGCTCAAACAACGATCTGCACAAAACATCTCAAAACGAAAGACATACTCTGTGGCACTGTCACACAATTCATAAAATTTAAACGATTGACTTCATAATAAAAACAATGAAGTTACATACCTGGCATACTCATTGGTTTCATGCTTGGTTTGTCTTTCATGTAGACTTTAAATTTAGATCGACCTTTGAAGGGGCACATTGCTTCATCGATACAAACCTGCTGTCCTGGTACAAACACCTCCTGAAACTTGTTGTTCAGATGGGTGATCAGTGGGCGGATTTTATGTATTGGGTCATGACCTTCCTCTCCAAACGGTACAAATGTTGCGTTGTTGTTCAAGTGTAGAAAGGTCAATATGTCCACAAAAACGGTTCCTGGTCAGAATCTGGCTGCAATAGGAAGCAGGCAAAGAAGTTTCGCAAGTCTTCAATGGTTACTGGTCTCCATCGCGAATATACTGTCTTCGTCGGTAGTGGTTGGCCTTTCAGTTGTCTTTTCTCTTAATGCATTTCCTGTTGACAAATGTACAAGCTACTACCAGCACATCTAACAGATATACACCTTTACTATTCTCATAACATACACACACAAACTACACCTTTATACACATTTTACACCACAACATACACTCATACATAATACATGTTTCAATATAACCCACATATACATCTAATACACACATGCACACACACACACATACACACACAACACACACACAGACCAAGAGACACACGTGTACACACACACACACACACACACACATACATGCGCGCACGCACATAACATGAAAAAAATCAATTTCATACACACACACATACATACATATATATAGAACATGAAAAAATCAATAACACTAAAAGTAAAACCTGTCACTGACTTATGTCCAAAACAAAAGCAGTTTTGTGCTGTAGTTTACTCAGTTTTGATAACACTACGATTGACTTCATAATAAAAACAATGAAGTTACATACCTGGCATACTCATTGGTTTCATGCTTGATCTTGTGGATGATGTCATTTGTAAAAAAGACTTCTAAGCATCCAACGGTGTTGGGTCAGCAATGTCTTGAAAGACGTGGTGTTGCAAACCGCATGTTTCGGCAGCTGAGAAGACAGGTACTTGTGGAAATTCCGAAGATTTTTCACCCAGGTGGTGCCATCATCTTCATCGCCACTATCGTCACTGGCAGTGTCAACCTCAGTGTCAGCTTCAGACTGATCAGGATCACTTGTCTCCAGCTCAAAATCTGGCTCCAAGACCAAATGATTCGCTGCCTGATTACCAGAGTGAGAGATGTCAGTGACACTCACTCTTTGTTCAATTGCTTCAACTCTGTCTTCATCAGTTGAATATGCAGGTTCATCGTTTTGATATTTCCTCTTCAGCACTTTCGTTACTGCTTTCATAATGATCAACGTCTAGATCATCGTCAGAACCGGTCTGAATGATCAGTTCTGCTACTTCAGCGGCCGTGAAAGTTGTCCGTTTAGCCATGTTTACACAGCAGAGTGAACGACGCAGGTAACACGAAGAGACAAAGAGTTGGGGTTAGTTGCTTTCAACCCAAATTAAACAATGAAACTGCCCCTTGTAAGCCGACAACGTGGCATCGTACGATGTGGTAGAGTTCCTTTGTGTAGTTACAACACGTTCTGAGGGAATTTACAGTGACGTGTCGATGCATTTAATTTTAGAACAGTCGTCACGAACATTCTCGCGTCATGTCCACAGCGACCTTTCGGTCGTCGCGAGCGGGCTCGCGGCATGTCCTTACGACATAGGAGGTAGGCGTCGCGACGATTCTCACGTCATGTCGCGAAAAGGTTAAAGAACACTGGAGAAGCAGGTGTAACTGCCTTTACATCACCTGTGTACGGGAATATGGGAATCATATCAATGGCCTGATGACTGGACGCTACAAGAATTTGTCATGCTATATAAAAATGGGAATGCCAAGGACTACAGGAACCATAAAACCATCGCCCTAATCAGCCAGTCTAGTAAAATAGTGCTAATCATCATACTGCACAGACTGAAATAAAACAAATAGAACTCTGTCAGGCTGGTTGCAGATCCAACAGGGGCACAACAGACATTTGTCTTACAGATTTTGATCCACAAAGTAAGGAACAGCGAACAAGGAGGTTTCATTACCTTGATCGATTACAGCAAGGCCTTTGACAATGTCATACACCATCAACTGTTTAACACAGTGGCAAAGGTGGGCTTCCCCAAACACTTGGTGTCACTTTAGTGGCTAATTATATAAGACCAAAAAGCAACCGTCAGATGAAATGGTGCACTCTGCGAATATTTTAGCATTGAAAAAGGAGTCGGGCAGGGCTGCATCCTTTCACCTCATCTTTTTAACTTGTACACAGAGCAGGTCATTAGTAGACACGCAAATTTAGAAGAGATTGGAACAAAGATTGGAGGAAGAAACCTCACCAACGTGAGATATGCAGATGACACTCCATTATCGGCAGGTGACATAAAGAGAATTCTCTACTGAGTAGATGCAGCAGATCGCAGGGCAGGATTGAAACTGAGTGTTAAAAAAATCCAAAGTTATGCGCATAGCAAGAAAAGAAGGCCAGGAACATACAAACGTTCAAGTAAATAAAAGACTTAGAAAATGTCCTGCATTTCAAGTATCTGGGATCAGTAAAAGGAAATGTTGGCCCATGCACTGAAGATGTGAAAACAAGAATTGGCAACTGAACTAGATACATGGGCTGCTGGTGCATTTATTTATCCTCTGTTGAGGACATTTCTTCAGCTTTTGCTTTCTTCCTTTGAGTTTGAGCCTTATCCCAAAGGCTATTACGGTAACTGTAACTATAGAAGATCTAATGTATTCTCATTGCTCCAGAGTGACCAACCCAGCCTTGACACACCAAGATCCTTCACCTTTGGCCAGATTACCCAATGCTTCTACCTCAAAAACCCAGTCTGTGTATAAAATCAACAACAGGTGAATTTCATCAGCTCTGGAATAAAATAAGGTGATAACGTATAAATTATCAAGGAGGGTTTGCAGGCACAGGGACGTCCAAAAGAGACTACAATATTTATCATAATCAACTCGGAGACCAGGGACAAAGAGTAGTCGCAACACTCGCTTCAAGGATGATCAAATTTCTGTTATGAATGGGATAAAAATCCTCTTCATCCTCTTTCTCCATCTCCAATATAATTGATTTCCTCACTGTTGTCTTCCAACAAAAGCAAAGGTTGTAACTCTAACATAACTAGGAGTCCCATTTGCGCTCTCTTTGAATGATAGTAAACCTACAGGCTCCCACTGTTTTGTCTGCAAAAGACAATGAAAGATCTTCAAGCTGAAGTTTACTTTTACCAGGTACTGGATGCACAATCGAGCACAGATCTGTGGTTCTTGACTTTCTTCAGGCTGGGTAACTCTCAGCGGATCCACTAATTTCAACGGATGAACTCCTAGTTTCAGAGGGGGAAAAAAAATTTTCAGAGGAAATATTGCTGAATTATTGTATTTGCCATTAGGAAATGCATCCATAATGCCTCAAAATTACAGAAATTCTCCAGCTTCTGGGGGGCTACCCCCCAGCAGGAACGTTGCCCCTAGACCCCGGCCAATTTTCAGAGGAAACTATCTTCTTCTCTTACCCAGCCTGTTTCTTAAGCAATGGTCTCCTGCTAGGTAGGCCTACCTATCCTCCCCGCAGTCATCACTGGAGGTAGTGTTATGTTACTTAATTTTAGGACAGTGGAGTCAGACTGCCTGGCTGATAGATACTAGCAAGTTGACCCGGAGTTAAAAAGAGGTTGAATTTAGGATTCGAAATTTGATCAAAACTTCAAATGCCTACATGGCATCAGCAGGAACTACTGGTATCAGCCTATCCACCTCAAATATGCATTTACCCAGTTACCTTTTTCTTTCTTTTATTGTTGTTTAAAGCCCAGCCGACTGCACAGAGCCACATCGGGGCTAACACAGCTTCAAAACACACAAAACTTCAACAGGGGAAAAAAAGAAAAGAAAATTAAGTACACATATCAATGCATTCGCGCACATAATCTAAGGACATGCCCCTGGCGTAGGACCATTCCGTCCAATTTATCGCACAGGGGAGATTTAAAAAACACACCTGGATACAAATATAAGCCTACATAAGGACGCCAAAACATATATAAAAACAGGCATAAATTACCTAAAATGCTTCCGCATATCTCACCTTTAGAGCTAAAAATGCACTTAATACATGTACCCAATTATCAATCTGAAGAAAAAGCATGTAAGATTTTATCGAACAAATACAGGTGAATGGACCATTAAGGCAGAAAATGACAAGTAGAAATGATAGAAAGCAAAGCAACAAGGCAGAAACAGAGTGACAGAAAAGAGGAAATTTCTAGCACAGAATTTCCAGAAGGTGGGGATACTATTTATACTGAAAGAGCCCCCGGCAACCGAACGGGTGGAACCCATTACCCAGTTACCTACTACTGGCATACCATGAGTGTTAACAAGGTTTGAAACTGGACTCCTTGTCACCTGGCAGGATCCTCATAGGAGTATCTTTGAAAAACATTAAGACTATGGACAAAGATCTGCTTACTGCTTATCCAAAGTTTGGCATAGACACGACTGTTTCACACCTGATTGTGTCAGCTCTGCTACTATATCAAAAATTGAGGCAATGTCCCATTTAAGACAGTTCTGAAAATGACTGGAAAGACTTAAGCTGTGTATTGACACAAGCCTGTACTCACAGAGGGTCACTTTGATAAAGCTGTCCTTTGAGGAAATAGAAGCAAATAGACACAGATCTCTCAAATTTCGCTTGATCCAGATTCCTGATGGAATTCTGGGAGGTAAAACGCCACAAATGAACTAGCTCACCTTGTGACGTTTGGGTGGGGTTTTGCAGACCAGTATGAAGTCGGGCTAGGATCAGTTGCATCGCTCTCGATTTGTATCATTGTATGGAACAGGTCTTTTAAAATTACAAAATATTGAATGAAATAGTTGTCTGTCTCCTCGCTTCTTCCAAGTCTCTACTCCCCACCCCCTCTGCCTGATTCTATCTGTGCCATTTGCACGTTCAGTCTGATGAACTCACACATTCTCTCTCCTGATCCTAACCTGACTTCATACTGGTCTGCAAAACCCCAGTCAGGCATCACAAGTTGAGTTTGTTTGATCGTGGAGTTTGTATTGTTTAAATTTGTTGTTATTGATGGGTATCTTGAACTGTAGTGTTGAAAATGTAAACGGATGACAGACACCATTATGTAAACAGATGACGGATACTATTATAAAACTATGTTCTGTGGTTTTGTTTCAGTTGTATGCGGAGAAGGTGGCCACTCGTGGTCTCTGTGCTATAGCACAGTGCGAGTCTCTTCGCTACAAGCTGATTGGTGGTCTTGCGGTCAGAAGGTAAGAGAAATTGCCAATATGCTCTTCCACTTATAACAGCCAATCATGTGGCTTCATGTAATGTTCATGCAGGGTTTCATTTGAGCTTTTGACGTCAGACACTGTACTGACTGCTCTTGAAAATGAGCAAATCATTTCGAGTCAATTTGGCGCTTCATCCATGACTGTTTTTGGCCAAATTGGACTCAACGTTAGTGTTTATTACCAGGCTTCATCCAGTTAACAGCTTCATGGATTTACAAACACACGGAAATGATTTCAAACCGGCATGTGTGCAGTTTCTTTTGTTCCAACTGCATTTACTTTGGTTCTGTTAAAGCAGCTTCCAATTTAAGGTAACCAACTCTTGTCTTTTTCCAAACAATGCAGCTGAAGAAAAAACTATTGTTGGGACACACTGTGCTCCATTTTTTGCTGAACCACTTATCGCCTGACACACAGGACAGGCTCAATACATTTCATGCAAGTCTTCACATTTCATGTAAGTCATGTGATAAACTGCAATAGAACTTGTTGTTCTTCCCCACCATACCAGCCCTTTTAACACAAAAACTGAAAGAATTTTAACAAAACTAGCTTTGAAATAACATACCCACAGATGTACACAGACACATACACAAACGCATGACAGAAACACACATTTCTATATCGTTAATGTTAGAGTATTAGTAACTGAATGAATAAGGAATGGGAAATGTGCGTGTGTTTCTATGTAATTTGAATATGACTAAGATAATGATAAATAAACGCCCGACATCATTAAAAGTAATAGCAGTTTACTAGCATTATGCCACCTAATACTTACAAAAAATATTACCGCCATTCTGAAGCAGATGTAAATGACAAACTGTGCAACTGTAAATTGGTGTGACTTCAGAGAAAATTAAAAAGAAAAAAAAAGACCACTGGCATGATCACATAACCCGTGCTGATTTGATGGACTCCGCCGCCATACGGCGAAGGCTAACTTGACATGAACATGTTGCTTATGTGTATTGAAGGGTGTGTGCTCTACTAGCTCAGTTGGCAAAAGGCTGAGCACTGACCCGCTAGAAATGTTGAGTTGTACTGTTATTTTGATGGTGTCAATGTGTTAATTTCCCCTCCCCAAATCTTTGTGGAAACGCACGCACGCATACACACACACACACACAACACACACACACACACACACACACACACACACACGTTTAGATTATGTTGGTTATAAATCTGTTCCAGTATTTTTTTTTAATCAGTTGACAGTATATATATATAATCTGTTTTTAGTTCAGAATTAGTAGTCTATAACTGAACAATGTTTGCTTTCTGAGATGTTTTCTTTCCAAAAACTACTGCGCATTTTTAAATATATCTCAGTGCTGCTCCCTCCTCTGTCGATCTCTGTCTGTCTGTCTGTCTGTCTTTTTTGAAAATGGCAGTGAAGATGATGTGCATTTCTCTTTTCAATGTGTTGAGTCCAAGAAGGAAATAATTTCGCAATATTTTAACCAGACCTTTTCCTGATTGAGTGAATATGATGACCGTTATTCTTCCCCTTGCAAAATTGGTCTTTGACGCTTTGAAATGTAAAAGTAAAGCTTGATCAACAATACATATGTTGTCTCCTTGGACAAATTCTTTGTTTTTAAATCCGGTTTAAAAACCTACTTTGTAGGTAAAAATTATACAAGCCATCTAAATTAGTCATCTCATTGACTGGTATATTTCTGAGAACAAATCAATTTACTTTTGGGGAATGATTTTCAGGGCCTGTTATGGTGTGCTGCGGTTCATCATGGAAAGTGGTGCAAAAGGCTGCGAAGTTGTTGTGTCAGGCAAATTAAGAGGACAGCGTGCCAAGAGCATGAAATTCACCGATGGCCTGATGATCCACAGTGGTGAACCTCTGAATGACTACGTTGATACAGCTGTTAGGCATGTTCTGCTGCGTCAGGGTAAGTTCCTTTTTTAGGAAACTGATATTTATAAATGTTTTTGTCTTGGAACTGTTCCATAGTGCTCCACCCAAATCTACCAGCAGTTATATGGCAGACTCCCTGAACTTGCACAAAACCCTATGCACTGGCAAAGTCTTGAAATGGGAAGGGAGGTGGGGGGGTGAAGGAGCGTATGAAACATTAGCTGACACCGTAATGATCAGGCTGGGGAACTCTCCTCGGATCCGAGGATTTCCGAGATTTTTCAAAGCGACTTCCGAGAAAAAGAAAACGAGTCCGAGGAGAAAAAAAAACCGCCAAGGAAAAAACAATCGTGAAGGACTTGATCACTCCCGAGTTCATTACCGTTCCGTATCCAGTATTTCATCAGATCATTTTTCAAGGCAGTGCCGCCCGCGGTTGTGAGGGTGTTTCTGCGTGTTTAATGAAACTGTTGCCGAGGCGGGCGCATCAATTTGTGAACACGATTTTCGCAGCAATTTTCTGCATGTTTCACAAGAGTCTAACGTTTCATTAGAGTCTACGATCAGCAAAATGTCGTGCGTATCACGCATCGTAAATCGTGGCGAGACGTTTGACGAAGGATCAATTAGCAGCAAATGGAGATGGGACTGGACTGAAAAGTCAACAAAAGTGGCAGGTTACGATCAACGAGTTTCAAGTTGCATTCGCAAAGTGAACAAGGCTGGAGAGGCCTCAGTCAGTATGGAAACAATCAGCAAAGGACCACAAGAAAGGCCAAGATGTGCAAGTGGATCTGTGGCTGCCCCCCCCCCCCCCCCCTACCAAGACAAAACGGGCTTCTCATGCCAGTTTTTTTAAATAGTGTACTTATAACCTTCTTTGTCCCCTGTTGTCTTACCATGCTGTGTGAAGAGATCGTGTTGACTATGATAAGTAGGTCTATAAACTGTTTCCATTAATTTGACTTTGAATAAGTTTGAGGGTGATGCATCATTAGTAGAGGAACTACCTGTTTATGGGGCTCAGTTTGTGAAGACTGAACAGTTGACCAAGGCTCTGCTGTACACATACAAGAAAGTGGAGTGAGTGTTGACTATATATAATACTAGACTCAGTAGACTGATGCCAGTATTTGACTTTGAATAAATCTGTGGGTGATGCATCATTTAGTAGAACATTACGGGGACTCAGTTCGTGAAAACTGAATTATTGAACTTTTGAAGCAAGGCACTACTGTACATCAAGAAAATGGAGAAAAATAAGTTGTTGTTTTTTTGGGTTTTTTTTTTTGGCATGCTGCATGGTAAATAAGATGTTTTTAGTTTGGTTTCTTTGCATGCCACATGGTAATTTGCCTATCACGAGAGGCCACGAAAGGGTCTTCAAAAATGCTCGAATTCAATTTCAGCCTGGGAGCTTTGCCCCCCTGGGCCCCCCACCAAGGGCATTGCCCCTGGACCCCGGCCTATTTTTCAGATATTTGGGATCACCTGTTCCCCAGCCTGAATGATGGAAACATCAAAATGGGCAGTGAAGAGGCTATTTTTTTATGTTGTAGGCTGGGATTTAACTCGATACCAAGTCCACAGCTCTATCAAAAGTAAGAAGAAAAGCCCATGGAACTGTCGTAATAATGAATAATAATAACCTTTGTGATGTACTGTGGAAAAGTACTGCCACTGTCACAATAACCTTAGTGATGCACTGTGGAAAATTACTGCCACTGTTTGTGTGTGGTTCCCAGACCATTTTGCTTGCTCCTATGATTTATACAGCATGTATACACACTCATTGACGCACACAATTTTAACCCTTTGACTCCCGCACCCTATCCACCAGCATCCTACATTGCCATCCATGCTAGCAAAGCAAAAACTTATATCCTTTGATTCCCTCTCCTCTCCACCAGCTTCCTGCAGGAAGTTGGTGGAATGGATGAGTATCAAGGGGTTATGCTTTTGAAGTTGGTGGATAGGGTGAGGAAGTGAAAGGGTTAAGTTGCAGTACCACAGGCACATGAGACTAGTCATCTGTCTTAACTAACTGGAGACACAGCTTTCTTGTGGTCATGATATCAGGAAATACACAAATTTTACACATGTTGACACTATGACCTGCCCATGATGAAATATTAACTACTATTGCTTCATTTCTGCATCCACATTAACAGTTATTGATGTTCTTTCTGTTAATCTCGGTAATTGCTGACAGTGAATGACACCAATTGTAATTTTCTCAAACATGAAGCAAGATATTGGCCTCAAATAGAGACTGCAGAAGCAGAAGCCCTTAGCTGTCACAGAGAAAAAGCAGAAGGTTTTTGGTTTAGAGAAGCATACTGCTGAACAAACACAAACAATTTTCAAGCTTCATGCAGGTTTGAGAAAATCAGTCATCTGAAAAATGCAGAAAACAATACTGGCAGACAAAAGACGTGGGTGCTCTTTATTGCGTCACCAATCGCAGTACAAATAATAATATAGCAACTAGGAGTGGGACAGGGGAACAGGGTGAATTTCAAAACATGTGTAATGATCATAGGAAATTAGGACTCATTTATTATTTCTGGATATGAATTTAATTTGGAAATCATTTCCCTGAGGAGATGTCAAAGCATTTAATTTTCCCCTCCAAATAATGAGAAAATGTGTCAGATTTTATTTAGTTTAATCTAATTATGTACATAAAGATAAGGTTGAACACTTCTTTTTCACAAGTTTTGTTTTCATATTCAGTGCTGAATCGTTTGATATCTGCATTTTGGATGTAGCATGGCTAGTCTCTGAGTTATGAACCATTACGCATCGTTAACGTGTGTTTGCTACAGAATGACAAGTGGACAAATTGGCATTTTTGCCATTTTTGAAGAGAAACAGCGCAGAGGAAAATAATTCTAGAGTTCTAAAAAAAAATCAGGCTTAATTTACATATAGAATACAATAACTGTATCAATTTTTATACATACGAGATGCATACTTCTTAAGAAATGTGGGTACAAATATGGCCAATTCACCAAACTGCGAAAAACGCCCATTTTTACAGTATTTCAAACAGCAGTATCTCAAAAACCGTTAGAGCTATGAGCGAGACATTTTGCATTTATATTAACTTTGTTACCTTTTAGAAAATTTGAAAATACTGAATAATTTCAAATTACAAAAATGGCTGGACCTACCTACTATACGTGACCACAACACGTACAGATGAGTAATGAATTAGAGTATGGCCTAGCTAAAGTGGCTAACAGCATTTCCATGTGATAGTACTCAGAGTGGTCACCAAATGTCACCAAGTACTCCTCAGGTATTTACACAGTTTGTTTAGGTAGTTGTTTTTTTTCCACAATTTTTCTTTCCATGATAAAACTACATTCAGTGTTCATACTGCAGTTCACTATTTGTCAGTACAAAAACAAAAAGGAATAATTTAAAGGCTTGGCATCAGCTGGCAGTGTACGATTTGGTCGGACTGGGAGATCAAATTTCTTTACTGTCAGCGGACCAGTACTGGGTGCCACGATCGCTGGAATGCGGCTAGCGGCGCCTTTTGTGCTGGTCTGCTCTCCTAAATCACAGTTTTCATCATCTTCCTCCTCATCAACCTCAATATCTGACTAAGCTACATCTTCTTCATGTTTTTCTAATTCATGAACAGTAGTATTCAATTCCTCCTCTGAATAATCTGTATCCTGAAAACCGTCTGCTACAAAGGGCATTGCCATTTTTTCACATGCTGTGGCATGAATGGAAATACCCACATTACTCTTTTACACGCTTGATCTGTAGTGAATGGATGTGTGTGTAGTTATAAATTTACCAAGATCATCTCATTGGATGATAACTAGATTGCCAGTGTGAGAAACACGCGGTCAGTATGTGATCAGAATAGTATGTACATGGCCAGTCGACTTTTACTGTCGGTTGCGGCCGTAACAAAGCACCTGCCAGTGTGGTCTGAACAGTCGGCTGCAGCCATACCGAAGCTAAAAAGGTTAATGTTTGTTGGAGCATATGTTAGAAAAACACTCACCAAATTATTTTTCTTGAAATCTGACACCAGTATGTATAAAAATTTTACTTCAGTACAAAGGATCATTAACAGCCTAAACTTGTGCCAGATATCATCAGATTGAACTATTTTGCATCTATTTAAAAAAAACTTTTTCAGGGGAGCATGCTCCTGGACCACCTTAGATTTTTTTCATTTGGCATGGGGACCCCTGATCATCAAAGAAACCTCAAATGCCTAAAACACCATCCTGAATGTAACCATATAAAACAAGACTGCAAGAGAGCTCAACATCGCAGCTTCCAAACACCATCAGAAGACGACGTTAGAGCTTATCAAAAACTCAGAACAGAACAAAATGACAGTATGTGTTTAAAACAAAGTAAGGGACAGTCTTGGAGAGATTTATGTTCCAAAGTGAAGTCCTGAACTCTAAAGAATAAAGTGTGGAAAATAATTTTTAGAAATTAAAGGGAAAAACACTTGTCCTTTGGTCAGCTGATATTGAAAAAGTAAAGGGCAAAAACACCGTCCCTTGGTCAGCCGTCTCAAACGGTCAGCTTCATTGATTACTTACAAAAAAGCAGTTTGTAAATTGTTAGCATCCTCCATTGAAACCAACTCTTCCTCAGCCAACAAATCGGTGCTTTTCCTTAAACACAAATTCCTGAAAGAAAAGACAGCCTGTAACTTCTTTCGTAACTAATAACACCATCATCATCATCATCATCAGGTGCCCTGCCGCATGGCGTTGGCGATCATGAACTTCCATCTGTCTCTTGTTGCCCCAAGCATCTCCTCCACCCTCCTCGTCTTCAGCCACTCCGCGAGTCCTTCTAGCATTTTCTCCCTGGGTCTACCAAAAAGTACAATCTTCCACTGACATTAGCCGAATTCAAAATTGATTTCTGACTTGCTCTGACTCTTTTATTGGCCTGGATGAAATTCATTACAAACTCCTGTAGCCTCTTTCGGAAAAGTGATTAGAAATACTCTTAAAATTGTAAAATTACATATGGATGACTGGATTCTTTCCTCCTTCATGGTGGAAAGCCCTGATCATCCTTCTGTCTAAACCTGGAAAAAAAAATTGTCCAATTCTTCCAGCATTAGCTAATAGCCCTAACCAGTTGTGTTTGCAAAGTGATGGAAAAAATGGTCAACGGCAGACTTGTGCGGAAATTGGAGAATGACAGCATTTTGACTAAGGCATCGTTCTACACAATCTGCCTTGAATTGACGATCCATAATGCATTTCTGAACAAACAGCATGTAGTGGCTATCTTCTTTGATCTCGAGAAAGCATGGTTTTCGCAGGCATCATTCTACAGTGGACCATTTAACCCTTTTCCTACCAAGAAAATAGGTCACTTTACTAACTGTTGACCAAGTAATGTTAGGAGATGACTTCAGAAACACTCAAATTGCGCCTGTTTTTTGCCATTTTTACCGCTTCAAACGTCGTGTAAATACAGAAAGGAAGTGACAATAGTATACTCCCTTTGCCAGAAAAGGGTTACATCAGCAATGCGGTAATTTTCTACTCGAGACTGAAAGTACGGTTCAGGTCACGAAATCCTCTTGACGTGGTACGGAATGTGTTAATCTGCCTTGAATTGACGATCCATAATGCATTTCTGAACAAACAGCATGTAGTGGTTATTTTGATCTCGAGAAAGCATATGATACCACTTGGAAATCATGAATGCTTGTGGATCTGCATGAACTAGGTTTTTGGCTGAGCCCTACTCTTGTTTATCCAGAATTTTTTTTCAGGCTGAGCAACAGTTTCAAGTGTGGGTTGGTACTACTCTATCCGACGTTCATGAGCAAGAGCTGGGTGTTCCACAAGGGAGCAGTCTCTCTCCTGTGCTGTTCAGTATCAAGATCAACAATATAGTCAAGTCTGTACAGCAGGGCTTTGACTGTTCCTGTATATGGATGATTTTGCAGTTTACGCAAGTGGAAGCTTCTGTGCAGGCATGCAGCGACGGCTGCACAGCTGTGTGTAGATAGGAACCAAGAGTGGGCAGCGACAAACAGCTTTACTTTTTCTGCAACCAAACACAGTATATCCACTTTCATAACCTGCGACTATTCTTTGCCGATCCAGAAATCCATCTGGGAAAGTCGATCACTCCAGCTATAAAAGAAGCTAAATTTCTAGGATTGATCTTAGATCAAAAGTTGAATTTTCTCAGTCATATCCAACATCTTAAAACCTTGTGCCAGAAAGCTCTGAATATTCTTTGAGCTGTAGATCATACAGACTGCATGGGTGCCACTCTTCCGTCTGGGTGACAGAAATCCGTTTTCTCGGCAAAGCCCCAGACGGAAATTCCATTTTTTCATTTTCGTTATTTAAAAAAAAAAAAAAATTGGGGGGGGGACAGTTGAATCGGCGGTATTATGACCGAAGCAGCACTGTAGCAGACGACCGGAAATGAGGAAGCGCTCTCTATCGTTGAAGACAACACACGTCCAGCGATCTTTGTTAGGCTACACACATCACTTATGTCTCGCCATTGTGCTGCTAGTGCCTTCAAGCGAAAAAGTTTTCAAGTTAGTCTGATTTTCCGTTTTTTCAGATTTTCAAAGTGTCACCCTTGAGACTGGTAAGCTGATAAGAAAACACTACTTTTGCCTCCCAGAATTCTGTCGGGATTCTGGATCGAGCGAGAGAGAAGCGAGAGTTCGTCATTCGTGCAAGAGTTCCTATCAGAGTTGAACATGTGGCACTCATCTGTCCACCTGTATCTCTTTATTCTGGTTTCACTACATGTTTTTGAATGAAATTATTGTTACTTGGTAATAACTGTGACCTACGACTGTATGTTTCAGAACTGGAATTACTAGATAAGCTAGGTGATTTGATATTTATCATATTAAACTGTCAGCCAGCAGATGGATTAGTTAGGTACTAGCAAGCATGGTATTGAATCTACACAGCAACCTCTTTGTGTTCAACTCCAGGTCGCTAGTACAAAGAAAAAGACTTTGAGGCTTGTTGGCTGCTGCATGGCCCATACTGGGTCTCATTTGGCTTTTTGAAAAGTCCCATTAGCTACTTGAGTAGTCCCACTTGGCTGTCTACAGTCCCAAATATTGCTTTGCAGTGCACGGTAGATCTACCATCGTTTGGTTGCATGGCACTGTTCACCTGTCTGTAGTGGTCAAGATGCGGACAGAATTGAATCCCACTTCAAAGTTAGGACACTATAAATGGGGAAAAGGAATGATGATGAACACTGACTACCCATGGTAAATATTCTAGATGTTGTATCCTCTCTACCATCAAAAACAATCAAACTTCAGTCAGTTACAGATGAACTTAGCTCTTGCGTAATCAACATGGAAGACCGAAACAGAAAATGCAGCGACCAGGATTGGCGAGGAAGAAGAACATGGAAACGATCAGAGCCCGAGCAATCCCAGAAAAAGGAAAGCTTCTGATGGCTTTGACTTCGACAACATCATGGACAACAGTGATACTGATGATACACCAGACATTGACAGTGATTAATATTCCTACATTTGCATCAAACAA
Organism: Monoplex corrugatus; assembly: GCA_030674185.1. NCBI lineage: Eukaryota > Metazoa > Mollusca > Gastropoda > Littorinimorpha > Ranellidae > Monoplex > Monoplex corrugatus. Next base: position 42,668,926 of record CM060310.1, read on the forward strand.
GAAGGGACCAAAGTGGATGTCGCACTTCAACTTTTATTCAGGATTCCGAAAAGAGACGGGTGGAAAAAAGATCAAGGAGCTGCTGCAGTCTTGTACTAGACCAAAGAATACTCCGTCCATGAGAACACCAAAACTGAACCCAGAATTAGATTCTCTGGACACTTTTTCACAGAAACGTGAGAACCGTCTGGCCAGTGTACAGGATCTAGTAATGGAAAAACTAACATTTCTTGCAAATCTCATGGATGATCTAAAACAGAAATGGACCAAAAGAAAACTAGCCCAGCCCAGAGAGATTTTTCATAAATTGTCAAAGCCATAAAGACATGTCCCAATCCTGCCGAGACATGCTATGTCCAACACTACCACCAGACGTGTGAAAAGTTTTTCAGTTGACCCGTCAACAAAGAACCTTTATATGTGATATGACAAAAAGAATCACAAGGAGCAAGATATCACAGCCTCAGAAGACCAGACCGACCAGATTAGCCACAACACCAACTCTACCACACCCTGAAGATATGGAAGAAAGAACGACTATCTTACCTACAAAGAGCCCACCCATACACCGTTAAAATCGTGAGTGACTTACCTCCTTTCCCTTCTCAGAATACACCAGAAAAAGTTTTCATGGAGAAAAAGCAGCAGATCATTTAGGTGAGTGACCTACCTCCTTTCCCTTCCCAGAATACACCAGAAAAAGTTTTCAAGAGGAACTGATCATTTAGGCAATTGAATCATTACTGAAGATCAATGGATTTTGGATCAGGTCAAAGGAGTTAATACCAAGTTCCTTTTAGACCTTTCACTTGCTTTACGGAAAAAGGAGATAAAGCTTCTCTAGTTCAGAGTAACAGACAATCGGATGGGAAATTTTAAGACTGGAACAAGAAACACTTCTCTAGCTCAGAGTTGCATACAATCCGACGGGATATTCTAAGACTGGAAAAAAAGACGACGACGGATTATTCACTAGGTGCATCACACCGCAGGGGAATACATATCCTGTTTTCACCCAACAGAAGAAAGATGGTCAGTCCAGTTTCATCTTAAATCTGAAATGGTTAAACAGATGCGTGGAGAAAATTCATTTCAAAATGGACACACTAAACAAGCAGTTAGCCTTGTGAAACAAAACTGCTTTTTCCCCGTCCATCGACCTCAAGGATGCTTACTATTCTGTCAGCATGGCAAAAAACAGCAGAAAATACTTCCTTTTGAGTTTCCAAAACAAACTTTATGAATTTAAAGTTCTTCCGCAGGGATTTTGTGATTCCCTGACACTTCACACAGAGATCTTGAAACCAGTCTTTGGTTATGTCCATCGGCAAGAGCGTACGGTGATCATCTGTATAGATGACCATTGTTACAAGTTGACACATATGAACTCTGCATGCATGCAGTAAAACATACTACTTGTATGTTGTCTTGAACAAATTGGGTTTCACCCTGTGAAATCAGTGTTCGAACCAAAGCAGTGCTTTGAATTTGTGGGGTTTTGGTTGGATTCTGTGTCCATGACTGTTGCTGTCACTGAAAAGAAAGCTGAAAAACTCACTGAACTTGAAGCCTGTACCAAAATAGAAAGAGACAAAAGTATCTGTCAGACAATTGGGTGAACTCGGTAAAACGGTAGCTACTTAGCCAGGCATGTGGATTGCCTCAGTTTTGTATAAACATCTTGAAATTGCAAAAATGAAGGCTCTAAGTCTAACTGAAAACAAAGGAAACTTTGTTACATGCAGCATACAGACACACTAAACCTTTTGACTCCCACACCCTTACCTCTAATTGCAAAAACTTCACCTGTTGATTCCCTCACCCTGTTCACCAGCTTCCTGGAAGAAGCTGGTGGATAGAGTGAGGGAAGGGTTAAGATTTTGCTTTGCTAGCATGGCTGATAATGCAGGATGCTGGTGGACAGGATGCAGGAGTCAAAGGGTTAAAGAGGATATTGAATGATGGATTCAAAGCATGTCCAAATATCCTACCCCTGTAACATGGAATGAACTTTATCTTGGTTCAGTCAGAGGCCTCAAGGTTTGGGCTGTTGATGGTGAGAAATAACATGGACAAAACAGCACATGGTTAGTAGAAAAACAGGGAGATCACATATGTTGCTTTGAACTCAAAGCAGCTATGTTCACACTCAGATCTCTCAGCAAGGAAACAACAGTACCACGATCACTTCCAGTAATGAAACGGGAGCACAAAACCAGAGTGCAACAAGATTTAAAGGGAAATTTGGCTGTGGTGCCTACATTTGCACTATTTTGTATCAGCCACCCATTTACGTAGAATGTAGATGCTGATTTTGAGTCTAGGACCCACAAACATGAACTGGAATGGAGTCTAGCCTATGATGTTTTTATAAACGTTTTGCACCAACTTGGAGAATGCTCAACAACAAAAAGCTGTGTATCGGCAGTTAAAGTGAATCGGGTCTCCATCGCCTGTCAGACGAACCTAGCATGGTCCAAGTCCACACACAGAAACAGTGCGAGACATAAAGGCCCTCAGTGGGGGCATTAAACCTGCAGCTTCTCGGGCTGCTCAGCAGTCCAAACCAGCTAGTGCTGGACAGCCTGGGAAACCTGTCTTTCCGCCTCTGGCGTCCGGGAGCAGCTCCACAGCAAGTCGGGGAGGGCCAAAAGTAATGCTGATGGAGATTAAAAACTCCTTCAGCGCTTAACTCTCTCCCATTTGCATATCTTGCAGAGAAACTTCCCCTAGTATTTGGGGTTTTCCAGCTTTTTTTCAAGGAAAATGTGGTTCATGTACCTATACAGCACTGCTCAGCCGTCATTTGTCTTAGAGCAAAAATTTTTGGCAGAAGTATTTATGAGTGAACATAATTTGGTTTGCATGTCAATATGTGCATCTCACATGTCATAGGTGTTTTCGAGGTGACATCATGATGTTAGTAAACATACACAGTGTAACATGACATACAGATGTTTGAGTTACAAACAATACAGAGAGGCCTACCTGAACTTGTTCCATCAGTCCCATCACTATGGTAATCCATGTGAATTGTCAGTTGTCATCAAATCCATGTCACCAGCTATACATGTTTTCAGTCAAAGAACAGGAAAAGCACTACAAACTAACACTGATAGAGTATACTTTGTGCACTTTATGGAGGAAAAAAAAACTATATATATATATATCATGACTTGAACAGTGGCTAGATAGTATCAATGAAAGACCTGGTACAGAGAGTCGTAGTTCGCACTGTCACGCAGGTGAAAATACTGATTGATTTTCAGAAATCTTGTTTTAGGCATAATACTGCTAATCCAAGGGTCTCTGAATGGTGGGTCAGTCAACCAGTACAAATCAATATGCGGTTTACGGTTGATTCCCATCATAATAAAATAACGATCGACAGGTAGGCACGCATTTCAGCTGCTGATGTTTCACTCAGCAAGCCTTTTGCAACGATCTTCTGTTTTACATACTTGTTTGTCTTCTTTGCCGCCATTTGGAAAAAAGATTCCGGTAGAGAAAAAGAAAGGTTTTGCATTCACGGGCAACACGTTTGAAGGGCCAGTTTAGAGGTGGAATTCATTCACCTGGCTTGCTACAGCAGTGTGTCGCCACGTCATCTGCAATTCCGCTAACGGCACATTGTCTGCAGGGTCGCTTTCTTCCTCGTCTTCCTCATCATCGTCTCCTTCAGCAACATCTATTTCTACATCTGATTTTCCGTCTTTTTCTCTTTCCATCTGCTCCATTTCTCTCAAAATAACTTCTAATTCCTCCTCTGTATAATCCTCCCATTCTACTTCTTCGTGCCACATCGCCATCTTTCTCATTCACACAAAGACAAGAATGGAATGCGGTTGTCTTGTGAATGATGCCAGTGGTGGCGTCTTAATTTAATGTTGATAGTTCATTGGTCTTTCCTGGACCTACCCACCAATTTTCATTCACACAGAGTGAGCTAGCATGATGGAAAAGTACTGGCCATGTGGCAAACATGCGGCTGGAGTGAACAGATGAGGGAGAGCTGTGTTAGGCCGGATGCAGCCAGAGTGAATGGGATAAGGTTAAAGGGCCTAAGCCCTCACTGCCTGCAGGTAGGTCAGCCGTCAGGTCTGACTGCCTGAAAAAAAGAAAAAAACAAACTGGAAAATGTATAAGCTCCATTGCAGGTTGAAAATGATGAAATGGATATGGACTGAATTTACCTACTGTTGTTTCCACCAGTGATGAAGAGTATTGTCCATTGGGACATAAGAGGTGTCTGCTCCAGCTACTTTACCATGACCTGCAGCCTGTTGTACTAGCTGTACAAGAAATGTTACTGTGTGAAGGGAAAATTTTCCGCTTATGGAGTTCAACATAATTTTGAAACCAGCATAACCTAAAAGATGGGAGAGTAACAGGTGGAGTGTCTTTACTCCTACACAGGTCAGTTTCGTTTATTCCTGTTAATCTGAACACTAGTTTGCTAGCAGTAGCAGCAAGGCTATCTCTAGACAAAACCATAACCATTTGTTCTCAGTACCTACCTCCATCTGGTTGATCTGATTAAATGAACTTCCAAAACGTTTACTTTTGTTGGGCGATTTGAATGGCCATTCCCTGCTTTGGGGCAGTGATGATACTTCAGCCCATGGTCTCTTGCTGGAAAACATCTAATTAGACTTATGGTGTCTAAACGATGGATCTCCGACTTATATTCATTCTGCAAATGGTACACTTTGTGATGCTTCACTGGTCTTGGACTATTGAGTGGAGAGTTCTCGATGATCTGCATGGAATTGGAAGTGTTGCGTCTTCCAAACTCCATTAGTGGACAACGTTTGGGCTCATCAAAAACTCCAAACAAAGTCGAGGTATGTCTTTAAAACAAAGTGACAGTCGTGGAGAGACTTCTACTCCAAACTGACATCCAGAATCCCCCCGCCCCAAAAAACAAACAAAAAAAAAAAACAAACAAAACAAAAAAGTGTGGAATACTATCAAAAGTTAAAGGGAAAATCAGCTGTCCCTCTGTCAAACATCTGAAACTGTCAGGTTGTCTGATTACTGACAAAAAAGCTGTTTCTGACTTGTTAGCATCCACCATTGAAAACACTCTTCCTCGGCCAATAAATCGGCGCTTTTCCGTAAACACAAACGTCCAAAAGAAAAGAGCCTTTAACTTCGTCTCTGATAATACGGAAGTGTACAATCTTCCACTGACGTTACACGAATTAAAAGGTGCTGTTCTGACTAGCTCTGACTCTTCTCTTGGCCAAGATGAAATTTATTACAAACTTGTGAAGCATCTCCCGGAAAAGTGTTAAGAAAACTTTGTCGAAAGTGTACAATTACATTTGGACAATGGGATTCTTTTCTCCCTTGTGGTGGAAAGCCCTGATTATCCCTGTACCTAAACCTGAAAAAGATCTGTCCAATCTTTCTAATTATCAGCCAGTAACCCTAACCAGTTGTCTTTGCAAAGTGATGGAAAAAATGGTCAACAGCAGACTGATGCGGAAACTGGAGAATAACAGCATCTCGGCTAAAGAACAGTGCGATTTTTGCAAGCCCCACTTTGAAACCACCATCCATAACGCATTTCTGAAAAACAGCATGTAGTGGCCATCTTCTTTGACCTGGAGAAAGCATATGATACCACCTGGAAATCAAGAATTCTTATGGAAAATGCAGCTATAAATTTAGCAGTTATTAACGGCCTCTCGAAACTTGCAGATAGCCCACCATGGATCTTGAAAACACCAAAGGTTTATTTTGATCTAGCTTCCTTCCATAAAGACAGTATCAGTTCACTGGCGTACAAGTTGTTTTATGCAGAACTGCGTCAGAAATTTCCATCATCCTTCAGAATCTTCACCTGATGGATGCAAGTCTGGTGACGTCATCAGGTGTTGCTGCTGTTGCCCTCTGCTTCGCGATTCCCAATCAAATATTTTCGAAACATATTCTGTCTGAACAGACTGCTCTGGTTATGGCACTAAAAGTGGTGGCCAAATCCAAGCATAACGATTTTCTCATTTTTTCTGAGTCCCTTTCGGCTTTGCAGACAATTGCTGGCTGAAACATTAGTTGCCCTGAACTTGTGAAGTTCTTTGAACTGTTTTCTACTCTTACAAATGAAGGTTACTGGATTTGTTTTGCCTGGATTCCTGGCCATATATATGTTGGTATTGGAGGCAGTGAAACGGCTGACTGCCTGGCCAAGAATGCCATAAGGGAAAAGATGTCTAAATCCTTGATTACACAGATGTCAAATCAAAAGTTACGTGAGAAATCTGTGGCAGGAGGATTGGAATTAGCAGACAGATAAACTTTTCCAAATCCGTCCTAGCCTGAAAGAAATTTTCCATCTGCTGCAGGGAACTGTAAGAAAGAGACATTGTTATGGAGGTTACACGCGAGTCACACTTCCTTCACTCACTCTAACCTTTCACAAGATGAAGAAACACCATGGTGTATACCATGTGACAAGCCGTTGAGCATCAGACACCACCTCTTTGATTGCTGGGACTTGTATGATGAGACAAAAACACTACACGGGTGAATCCTTAAAGAACATCTTCTGAGACGTCCCTCCTGATGCAATTTTCCAGTTTTTACAAGAGATCTATAGATTTCACCAAATATGATTTTACTGCTAGTTTTTCTTGAATTGTATTTTAGACTCGCAAGGTTATTGTCTTTTATTTTAATCTGGTTGTCATTTTTGACATGGTGTTGGCTCTGATACGGCTCTGGTAGTTGGCTGGGCTATAAGCAATATGAACTTGAACTCGAGGCTTAATGGAAGAACAAAGGAGAGCAAAAGGAAAAGAGGAAGAATACAAAAAGGTACACGAGGAAATCGGGAATAGGTGCAATGAAGCTAAGGAAGTTTGGCTGGAAAGAAAGTGTAAAGAAATAGAAAACCAACACAAAACAGATCCTAAGTTTATATACAGAAACATGGAATAAATTGCCTGCAGGAAAAGGATGTGAACATCAACTGATTGCTTAACTCACTCAGTACGACGGAATGCTATAGCGGTCGTGATGAAAGGCACGGTTGCGTACGACGGAACGCTTTAGCGGTTTCGATAATTAAAAATTTTTCGACGCTCCCCTTCAGAGCCTGCATGCCTACCATAGCCACAGTGGTCACTGCAAACATGTCAAGGGTCAAGTGGAAAGTTACTTCGTGAGATTCCTTAACACTGCACTCGTCGGGAAGCGATTGTCTTCGGCACCCCGAATGACTTGCTAATCTACATTCGTGTTGAAAATGGCGTCGCAGGCGAGTACGAGTTTTCGAACAAGGTAGATCGCGACGGCAGCGTTTTACTGCTGCTAAAGTGATTGAAGTGCTTCAAAATGAAGGATTGGACATCGAGGAGTATGCTGAAGATAATGGTGAAAGTGTACCAAGTGATGGAAGCTGCCAGCAAGAAGGTATCTGACAGTGACCCAGTTTCAGACGACAGTGAAGTGGGAGGGAGGTGGGCGTACACGTCACGAGTGGCGAGCAGTCAACAGGCCAAGTACAGCGAGTCGCATGTCTGATGGAGGTTTCATTCACTTTATGAATGCATGACTGGCACGAAGATTTTAGTTTTTCTCCCACGTTGCGTCCTTTTCTGGCTCTTGTGGCCTGCATGTCTCATTTGAGTGCCACGCCCCCATAACTCCCCTGTGTAACAATTTGTAACATTTATTCATATAATATCACTAATAATCTTTTTTTTTTTTACCCTGAGCAAAGTCTACTTTATTCATGTTGTTTTGTGCACACAGACCTTCTCACCTTTGACTGTGTGTTCATGGAGCTGATCAAAGTGTGTGACTGTACGGTGATCCTGACCACAAAATTTGGGGTATTTTCAACGTGGCACATGAAGAAGAAAAATTTAAGGAAGAACTTCAATATTTTGGCATGAACTAACCCAGCATGTAAATATTCAGATCTAAAAGTTTCATTTTGTTCCTTTATGTTTTGTATTTTTTGTGATTTTTTTCCTAACCCTTCAAAATGGGCCGTCCCTGGGGAAACGCAAGGGAAAATCTCTCCGTACCGAGTGAGTTAAAACGAAAAGATTGTTATGGAAAAAGACAAAATATTATATGGGGAGAGTACATTAAAGACCTATTCGACGATGACAGAAACGAAGAACTCATAAGAATGTTGAAGGACCAGCCATAATGAAAGATGAAGTTAGAGCAGCATTGAAAAAGATGAAACTGGGAAAAGCCCTAGAACCAGATAAATATTATTACAGAAAGTCTGGCCAAAGGCTTTTGCACTATGCGAATTGTCGAAGAGGGGGTCTTTTTTTTTTTATCTAACCTACATCAAATGTTTTGGTATGACCACGTTCAGAATAAGATTGTGCATCTTGTGAATAATGTTACATTGATATTAAGTCATACTGAGATAATTAGAAATGCTAATTACAGACACATTTTTTAGCACAGCCAAAACACAGTTACAGTAGAACACTGATATAAAGAACAACCTCAGGCAAAAAAAATAGTTCTTTATATCAGTAGTTCTTTATTTCAGTCAAACCTTTACACACACATTTTATCCCTCACACAACCCCCCCCCCCCCCCTTCCCACTGTTTATCCACGTCCCCAAAGCCATTATACATTCATCTAGAGTCCTAATTTCTTGCCCACGGGTGAAAAAAATGATGTAATGTCAGTTTGTTTTTTTCCCTTTTCGCTCGATTCAAGAATGAATTTATCCATGTCCCCTAAAGTGTCAAAAAAGGTTTCTCCGCCATTCACAATACAAAAGTCCCTAAGAGTTTTCAAACACTGTTTGGCTTCTGCAGAGCTCACAGCCTTGAGCTGCTCTGCAGGTGCCTCGTCCTCTTCTTCAGGAGGCACAGAACTGGAACCAGCAGCTTTGACTTGGTCCACAATTTCCTGGTCCAAAAGCACTGCCGATGTCTGTGCTTCACTGTCAATGTTTATAAATTCCTCTGGCGTGCACAACTGTGCAGGCGGAAATAGGGCCGCCAAACGCTCAAACAGATTGTCATTGTCTGCGACACTTTCTGGCACTGGCACCGGCACACTGTCTGGACTGCTGACATCTGCAGAGGGCAAGGGCACTACTGTGAAGCCAGCATGTCGCCAGCAGTTGCTGATGGTGGACTGTGAGACGTCCCTCCATGCGGCCCTCATTGTGAAGAGAGCATCAATCACGGTGATGCGCATGCTGCTGGCACTGCCACCAGCATCCAGGTGGGCGAGGTACTGGCGCAGTACACTCTTCCTGTACAGGCGCTTGAAGGGCCTGAATTATTCCCTGGTCGCAGGGCTGCAGTACGCTTGTTGTGTTGGGAGGCAAGAAAACTAGTTTCACTGCTAGGAGACCTTCAATGACTGGATGTGCCGGGCAGTTGTCAACCAGTAGAACTATCTTCCTCCCGCCACACACCATCTTCCTGTCCAGCTTCCTAACCCACTCCTCAAAAATCCCACTCAGCATCCAGGCCTTCTTGTTGGATGTGTAGTCGCACGGAAGGTTGACGACACCTCGAAAGCAGTGAGGTTTCTTGGCCTTCCCAATAACTAATAAAGGCAGCTTGTCATTGCGATGAGAACGGTGAGGCGGTCCTTGGGCTGCTTGTGCCCGTGCACAGTTTCTTGTTTGTATGCCAGGGTTTTGTCTGGTAGACAGCGATAGAACAGCCCCGTCTCGTCTGCGTTGTAAATGTCTCGTGGCTGGTACTCGTCTAGAAGCTGTTGTAGAACAGTCGAGCGCCAGTCAGACACAACATCTTGCTGCACAGCCGCCGATTCACCAGACACAACTTTCTGGGCTATTCCATTGCGGCCTTTAAATCTCTGAAGCCATCCTGAAAGTAAGGGCATATTAATTGTTAATTGTAGTATCGATACAAAAAAATGACGTGTCGTCTGTTTTGGGCCTGCCTGATTGTTCTTTTTCCTCCTCCTCCTCCTCCTCCTCCTTCCTCGTCTTCTTCTTTTGTGATTCTTCAAATGATTGATAAATCAAAACAAAGGGAACAGTTAAAATTCTAATACACTTATGCTTACCACAAACACACACACACACACACACACACACCCCACAAACACAAACACAAACACAAACACAGCACAGCCAGCCATACACACATTAGTCTACACACACTGCCATGCACAGACATTAGCCTACACACAGACACACACACACACAAGAGCCAGCCATACACACATTAGGCCTAGTCTACACACACTGCCATGCACTATGCACAGACATTAGCCTACACACACACACACACACACGCGCATTCACACACGCGCACGCCATGAATAGAGATCTACATTGTAGACCCTATAGATCTAATCTAGATTCTAATTCTAATCTAACATTACGGCAACAAGAAAATGGTCACACGTCCATACACGCAAACACACATTTTACAACGGATCTAGAAGAATCTAGATCGGCGACTTATGTAGAAGAAGAAGTAAAGACAGAGAAGAGAAAAGAAATGTTGGATCTAAGAATGAAAAGAGTTTTGCTGCTTTTTTGTATTCTCTCACCTGTGTTCGCCGTAAACTCAACACCCAGCTCTGAAGCAAACTGGTTCGCCTTTTCCATCAGCATCGTGCCTGAGATTGGTACGCTGCCAGCTCTGTGGTTCTTAAACCATTGGATCAAACACTCCTCAACATCTTCTAGTTTGGATTTCCTCATCTTTTTACGTGATGGTTGGAAAGAAGCTGACATTAGTGAAGACTCAATCTTCGCTCGATCCTTCAACATCGTCGACAGTGAAGACTTTGCCATGCCGTATTTCTTACAAATGTCAGCTTTTGAAATCGTACCACTGTCTACCTCACGCAACACTTGCATTTTAAAGTCCAAAGAATACGACATTCTCTTTTTGGAGCTCATGTTGAATGACGAGTTAGGGAAAGCAGGGTACTATAGATTTACTGTAGAAATTGAAATCACTTCTCCACAACTTTTCACAACAGCGCCAAGTGAGATGAGAGATAAGCTAGGCCTGGACTAGGCACAGGAGGCAGAAAGAAACGAGAGCAGCGATGCCATCGATCGATAATCTATTTTTAGATCGCCGTCATGAATAGGCGCGGGCAAGCGAGGCATTGTGCGATAGTGACCACCGTCCGTGACCAGGCGAATGTGGCCAGGGGGCCGGCCACGTGTTTTCAGGCCCACGTGGGCTAGTTCGTTACTTCAGTCGTGAATAAAGAAAAATAAGACCTTGGTGGGCAGAAACATGAGTTCGTTACAGCCGTCAGTTCGTTAACGCTTGTTCGCTAAATGCGTGAAAATTTAATTGAAATAAAGAGACAAATAAGCGGGGCACAGAAATGCGTTCGTTATTCCCGTCAATTCGTTTCAAGCATGTTCGTTATAAGTGTGCTCTACTGTATATGGTTGATGCTCAGAGCGCAATAGCTGACCAGGTAATCCTTGTACATCCAGACTCAAAGGAAAAAAGTTGCTCCTTGTCATCCCAGCAATAAGTTCACCTCCACAAAATATGTCATTGTTGCTTTCTTTTGATGCTTTTCACCTCAAATTGAGGTCACGTCACTTCCCCCCAAAAGACAAAAGCAGACACTTTAGCTGCTACACATGTCACAATTTGTTCATGAGTTCTCATTTCTCTAGTGACTACAAATTTCCTGGTGTAGAACGATCATTTGATGCAAAAATAAGTAAAAACCACTAAAAAAAAAAAAAAAAAAGGATAAATACTTTTTTTTTTAATTTTAAAAGTGCTGATCTGTTTTTTTGTTGTTGTTTTTTTGTTGTTGTTTTTTTACTGATCATGTGATGTCAGGTCAGTTTCAGAAAGTCATTTCTTTGAAGAAGGCCCTGCTGAAGTGTCACCACCATTTTAAGAAACCAACTCATCATTTGAAGTGTCAGAAATCACTGTCACTGATGGTACTATCGCTGTTACTACCATTTAGTGTTTCTTGAAACAATTTTATTGCCTGCTCAGCAGTCAGTCTCATAGGGCACTGCCCACCTGATGCCATGACAAAGCAAAACACAGCACAAGACAAAAACAAAAATAAAAAGAAAGAAGACCTAAAACAAAAAAATCGAACTACTTCACCAGCACAGAAAAGCATGTTATCAGTGTAAGATAGGAAGTGGAAGTGTCTATTGCCATAAAGCAAGCCATAAAGCTGGTTGATGTTACAAAAGTAGTGAATATAGTCATATAAATGTCTGGTAACTGAAAAAGCTGAGTTGGCTTCCTGGCCATTTTGCATTGACAGAGAGCCAACAGAGTCGGCTTGCCAAACAATAAGAGTTTATGCCAATACATCCTAAGAACGCTCATAGAAAGGTAAGTTGAGTTAATAAGGATTTATATTTATGTTTTGATGATTATACCAAGGCTTTTGATCAGGTAAGAATTGATCAGTCAACTAGAAAGGCTCGATGTTGATGGAAAGGATCGAAGAATAAATAGGAATATATATATTGGGAACAAACCTCAGCAATAAGAAGAGAAAACAATATAAGCTCTTTCCAAAATATCAGAAGATGGGTTAGGCAGGGATGCGTTCTGTCACCAGATTTTTCATTTTACAGTAACCATCATTAGAAACTTAGGAAAATGCTCTGGAATAAAGGTTGGAAGAAAAATGATAAACAATCCGTGTAATGTAGATGACACTATTCTAACTGCAGAAAATGAAAAAGACCTACAGAATTTTGTGAATACAATAGAAATAGAAAGCAGAAATAAAGGGCTGGAGCAAAATAGCAAGCACCAGTTTGCATCTACCTCTTAAAAGACTGCAGGCATGAAGCAAAAACAAAACAAAACAAAAAATACAGTTAACCCTTCAACTTCAGCACCCTGTCTACCAACTGCAAAAACTTAACCTTTGACCACTAATCATATCCACCAGCTTCCTGCAGGAAGCTTGTGGATAGGGTGAGGGAGTGAAAAGGGTTAAAGTTTTGCTCTGCTAGCATGGTTGACAATGCAGGATGCTGGTGAACAAGTGCGGAAGTCAAAGAGTGAAGACGAATTGAATAAGAGTTGGGTTCAAACAAAATCTGCAGGCTGATTGCTAGTTTGCAGCACTGTGTAGTAGAAAGGGGTGTAGTAGAAAGGGGTGGGGTGGAAGTTTATTCTGTTAGCTGAAATAAATATGAAATTGTAATGGAAGTTATAATTCGCAGCATTTGTACAATTAGTATACAACAAGGTTTGAGAAATATTTTCTGATCTGCATGCAGTTTATCTGTGTTTGGATCTGCTCAATTTTGTCCAACTTTGGCCTTCATAAATAAGATTTTGAGGCAATATTTTAAACTATCAGACAGCAATTATTTGGCTAAGCTGAGTAAATTGCTAAGCGTTCGTAAGTTTTGCTTGTCATTTTGGTACCAGTCACTGGAAAAATTATCATTGAAAAGTCTTTGAGTGTTACCATACTTCAGACTAGTTTTCTGCTAAGAAAGTCATTGTTTTTACCCTTGACAGGAATACATATAATAAAAACAATTGAAGACTTTTTTTTTTTTAATTTGTGTTTAGCTTTGTCTGCATTTTTTTTTTAAATCTGTACACGTTGATCTCTACTTCTTGTTGAAATATTGATTTTTTTAAAATATGACATAATCAATTTGTTTTTGCATGCAGCATCACAAACATTTAAACAAATTAATACCAGATTTTACATTGCAAATTCACTTTTGGAATACATACTCTAACCGCTTCTCAGACTGGAATAAGGATTAATGCAACTTTCAATTTTGTTTGTGCAGGTGTGTTGGGTATCAAGGTGAAAATTATGTTGCCATGGGATCCCACAGGCAAGATTGGTCCTCGCCGCCCTCTGCCTGATCATGTGTCAATTGTGGAGCCCAAAGATGAGGTTATTCCTCCTCACCCTTACAGTGAGCAAAAGGGAGCCAAACCAGCAGAAGGAGCTCCTGCTGCTGCTGCTGCTGCTGCTGCTGCTCCACCCACCCCAGTCTTTGATCAGTGAACTTATGGTAAGACGTCCAGGTTTGAAACGACCCAGCCTTCTAAATGGTGACTGATTTTAGTCTTCATTGTGACCAAAAAAATCAGAACTGGTGAATAGATTAAATTTGTGGGTCACTCAGTATGAACTTTCTTTTTGGTGCTTAGTTGATTGTCTGATCCAGTATTTCTGTGCAGTAAAGGAATGTTACACACATGCATATGTTGTCTGATCCAGTATTTCTAACCAGTAATGGAATGTTACACACTTGCATCATGCTTTTTAAATGTTTCCATTTTAGTCAAACAATTGCCAAAATCATAGAGTGATCAGGTTTATTTACAAGCTATTTGTTTACGGTGTTTTGTTTCATTTCTGAATGTCTCTGGTTTTGACTTTTTCCCTCTTCTTATGAAAGACAAAATAGTCTTTCATTTCTGTGTCTAGCATTGGTTTTCTCTTCCTCTGTTGCAAGTCTGTTTCTGCTTTGTGTCATATTTGACACACAGCATATACCGGTTCTTTAGTCGACCAATCTCTCTGGTATCAATTCCATTTTTTTTTTAAAAAGTCACTTCTGGTGTCTTTAGTCTGTCAGGTGGCTTATCTTCAGAGGCCCCCCCCCCCAACTTTTTAAAAGAAATTATTTCAAGTGAGAAAGATAAACAGCGGGAAAAGCCCCAGGACCAGAAATGATTGAGGCCATAAAGGAATTTGGTATTAAGAAAAAATAACTCCTAAATGAAATTTATGACACGGGGGGGAAAATCATTAAAGATATGTCAAAATCACTTTTCAGTGCATTTCCAAAGAAAGCGGGGTCTGTAGAATGCGAACACCACTGTAGGCTACAATCAGCTTGATAGTCATGTAACAAAATTCTGTTAACTCTTTGACTTGCTCACCCTGTCCACTAGCTTCCTGCATTGTCAACTATGCTAGCAAAGTTTTTGCAGTTGGTGGACGGGACGGGGGTTAAAAATAATCATGATGAGGACAAGGAACAAAATCAAGAGAGAAATATCAGAAGAATGATGTGGACTTTTTGAAGGGAAGGGAACTATTAATGCCATTTTTGCCTCCCAGAATTCTGGATCAAGTGAGAGAACGTGAAAGTTTGACGAATATTCACACGGGTTCCCGTCAGAGTCGGATGTGTGGCACTCATTTGTCCTCATTTCTCTCTTTATTCTAGCTTCACTACATGTTTTGAAATGAATCTATTGTTGTTGGTTATAACTGTAACAAGAAAATGAAGTACACATCAATGCATTTGTGCATATAATCTAAGGACATGCCCGATGGCATTAACCACTCTGTCCAATTTATTGCACATCTGTCCAATTTATTGCACAAGGGATTTAGAAAACACACCTGTATAGAAATTTTAGCATTGCCTAAGGACACCAAAACATATGTAACAACGGGCCTAAATTACCTAAAATTGCTTCCTCATACCTCAACTCCCTGGAGCCAAAAAGCATTTAATACATGTACCCAATTATCAATCCTAAGGAAAAGTACACAAGACTTTATCGACTACATACAAGTGAATGTACCAGCAAGGCAGAAAATGTTAGGAAGAAATGACAGAAAGCAAAGGAACAAGACAGAGGCTGGCATAGAGTACTCATACTGTGTTGTGTGCTGCTGCGAAGTCAGTTTAATAACTACAATCAAGCAGGCTTCCACAAACTTTCAGACCATTTTGAGTCAAGTGATCAGGCTGAAAACTGCCAAGAACCACAAAAATGTTTCAAGGTTGTTGTTTAATGTTTTGAGTATACACCAAATTACCAATCTCGAAATTTGACAGCAGTGTATGTAAGTTATTTGCTTCAGTAATAAGGATCATAAACAAGCCCAAAGTTATGCCAACTGCCATCAGATTACACTATTTTGCATCTATATTCAAAAAAACATTTTCAGGGAGACACCCCTTACTTTTTGGGGTTTTTTGTTTGTTTTTTTTAATTTGCCATCGGGCAGCCAGAAACGATTAGAAAAGCGTGTCACACGTTTATATACGCACACAGACATACAGAGAGACGGAGAACATTTTGGCTTCCTGTTAAAGCTGACAGAAAACTTGGAAGGGGGGGGTTATATAAATATGCTTTTCATGGTTGTGCAACTGTCCCCTTTACATGTTTTTGTTTGTTTGTTTTCCCTTCACTATGTTTCTTTGCTTTTTTTTCCAGAAACGGGGTCATTTTAAGAGGACTGACAGTCATATGGAGAAAAATTTGCAAGACTGAAGAAAATAAAACCTGGAATGAAGTTATGTGTTTGTTTTTATGGAATATGTGCGTCAGCGTCGGTCAAGTTGTGAAAATGTATGCATTATTTTTGTTCTTGAGTGAAGTCGATTTGCTTTTCCTTAATTGTGTTGCAGATTTCCATTCCCAAGAATCTGAATTTTGGGTCCTGTCAGCAATCACTGGGAAGAAATTACACACTTTCCTGCAGTGCAGACTTGCTGAGTTAAAAAGAAAAATGAAACATAGACATGCACACGCACGCACGCACGCACACACACACACACACACACACACACACACACACACACACACACACACACACACACACACACACACACAGAGCTGTACAATAACTTTTGTACCACACTGTCATGGCTACATACCTTTATCCAACATTGGAGCAAAACTTGTTCAGTTAACGTGTCAGCAGGCGCAACAACACACACAGTTAGCGAACACTCGTCTGATATTTTGCAGTTTAAAAGACGTAAATCAGCAACAACACACACACACACACACACACACACACACACACACACACACACACTACCAACAATCCCTTTTAGATGCACATCAACCAACCACCCCTTTCAGACATGGGTACAAAGTTTTATATTTTTAGAAAGATGATAGTTTCTGAACATTTAAAATAACACTAGAAAAGCAAAAACCGTACATCAAATTGCTCAATGAAACAGCACTGCAGTCTCTGTGCCAAAAATGAAACCACGAAACCTTTGAGTTTTGGTGAGTGAGCGTAGGGTGATCTTTGAAAGCTCCTGCTTTCATCACTAGTTTCACTCCCAAAACCTCGTTTGTTGGCAAAAATTCTTGACGTGATTTTATGCAAGGTCGTGGTCTGATCCCACTTGCATGACAAGTTCTATGAGTTTCACTTGCTGTGTGTCACTGTTCCTTCAGACGTGCCATTTTATGCATATGCTCGGGAGAAACCAAAGGAAAATATGCTTTGGGGAAAAAATCTTAGCTGCTGTCACTATGGGATGTCTAGTCTTGGTATTAATTGGAGTCGTAATTGGGAGTTTACTTGTCAGGAGGTAGTATGTATGAAGAACAAGACACCTCCTAAAGCATATCATGTTGGGAGGGACGCACATCATGAAACAAATGAAGCAACGTCAGTTGTGGCCATCAAAGTGGCAGATGCAACAACCAACTTGGAGGAAGATTCATCCTCCACACCAGTGATGGGTTCTGGACAACCATTTCCATCCAGTGCTAGCATGTGGCAACGGACAGCAGGGCTTCTCAACCAGATCACCACGTCCACACCCAATCTTCGATTTTGCTCACCAGAATTCTGTTAGGAATCTGCATCATGTGAGAGAACACGAGAGTTCGTCATTCATGCTGGGGCTTTTATCGGAGGCGGACATGTGGCTCTTATCAGTCTTAGAATCCCGCTTTATTGGACCTTCACTAACTCGCATGTGTTAGGCAACTGTGATTTGTGGTCAGACGTTTCATGAGTTTCTGGACTTTCCAATAAGCTAGATGATTGAATGTTATTTTCTTTTACTCTGTGGAAATAGTTGATGTGCAGGCAGGTGTACTTTTGAACTGACCCAGCAGTTCCATTGTGGCTATGAGTTAACTTCCAGTCACTCAAACTCGATTTTATAACCCCTTCCCTGCCACAGTATTTGCGGCCTTTTGCATTGCTGTCTTCATCATTCATGCTAGGGCTTTCCTTCATTGATTGCATGGAACTATGTTTTTCAGCTGTTGTCGTAGGTGAAATGGCGGACGAAGAACCAGAAGATTCAAAAGACATT
Organism: Monoplex corrugatus; assembly: GCA_030674185.1. Classification (NCBI taxonomy): domain Eukaryota; kingdom Metazoa; phylum Mollusca; class Gastropoda; order Littorinimorpha; family Ranellidae; genus Monoplex; species Monoplex corrugatus. The sequence continues at coordinate 42,686,944 of CM060310.1, forward strand.
AAAACCAGATCAAACACCAGTTCAAATCGGGACGAAACAAAGGGAAAAGGACAAATGATTAAGATTCACAGTCTGCTACACTGATAAATTTTTGGGAACTACATTGTCACCATTAACAAAAACAGTTGAACTTCAGTCAACTACAAACGAACTTTTTCGTGTCATTGAGGAAAACCGAAACAATGACTGTATCACATTTGAGACGGGTGATGAAGACGAAAGACAGTGCAATGAATTGGACACAAGCCATTCCAAGAAAAAGACTGCTTCATATAGTTTGACTGCATCACATAGTTGGTCTTTGATATGGGCAACAATGACACTGATAATATGATCGACTCCACTCGTAGACCTGCTGCATTGAATGAGAAGGGTCAAGTTTGGATGACACATCGACTGTTAATAAAGAACCCAAAACGAAACCTATGGGAACTTGAGGATCAGGGAACTACTGCAGTCATGTACGAAACATGAAAATATTATGACCATGAAAATCTTCCTTGTCTTCAGCCACTCTGCAAGTCCATCAAGTATCTCTCTCCTGGGTCTACCCTGTGCTCTCCTTCCCTCCAGCTTTCACGTTGTGACCAGGTGTTCCAATTCCCCTTTCCTCATAAAATGGCCTAAGAATGTTGCCTGCCTTTTCCTAATCTTGCTTATCAATGATCTAGGCTTACTTGTGTCTGCCTTCATCAAGACTGTCTCGTTTGTTTTCTTTGCTGTCCATGGAACTCTCAACATTCTTCTTAGAAACCACATCTCGGCTGCTTCAATCATGTTCTGGCTTTGCTTGTTGACTGTCCACGCCTCGCAACCGTACAACAGTATTGGTTCTATACAACATTCAAGAACTCTCTTCCTGATGTTAATGGATAGGCATTTGTTGGTAAGAATGCTTTTCATCTTCTTGAATGTTGTTTTGGCTTGGCTGATTCTGCTGGCTATTTCTGATGTGCATCTGCTGTCTGGTGAAATGATTTCCCAGGTATTTAAACTTATCAATCTGTCTCTAGGTGGTGCCGTTTGCTGTTATTTTGCATGAGGGGATTTCATGTTTTTTTACTGATCACCATGACTTCAGTCTTCCTGCTGTTTAGTTCCAACCCCTTACCTTTGCTTTCTATTTCAAGTAGGCCTATATTCACAAGGCTTTGTAGGTCCCTTTCACTTTCGGCAATTAGCACGGTGTCATCTGCGTATCGAATGTTGTTTATCATTTTTCCTCCAACCTTTAATCCAGGGTCTTCCTCTAGATTTCTCATGATGTTTTCGCTGTAAAGTGAAAACAGATCTGGTGACTTGATTTTCAATCTTTGGTAAGCCTTGTGTCTTTCAATATGTTGTTTAACTGGACAAATGTTTGTTTTGCCATGCCAATATTTTGTTTTCACATCTTCAGTGCAGGAAATGTTGGACATTTTCTAAGTCTGTTTTATTTATTGAAATGTTTGGATGTTCCTGGCTTTTATTTCTTGCTGTGTGCATGCCTTTTTTTACTTATTTATTTATTTATTTATTTAGTTTTTAGCATTCAGTTTCAATTCTGCCTTGCAACCTGCTGCATCTACTCTGTGGAGAATTATCTTCATGCTTGTGATGTTATCTGCCGTTAATGTAGTGTCGTCTGCACATCTCTGGTTGGTGATATTTCTTTCTTCGATCTTTATTCCCATCTCCTCTAAATCTGCCTCTCTACGTGTAATTACCTGCTCTGTATATAAGTTAAAAAAAAATTAGGCGAAAGGATGCAGCCCCATCTGACTCCTTTTATAATGCCAAGATATTCACAGTGTGCACCATTCCATCTGATGGTCGCTTTTTGATCTTCGTATAATGCTGCCATAAATGTTTGGGGAAGCCCATCTTTGCCATTGTGTTAAACAGTTGATAGTGTTTGACAGTGTCAAAGGCCTTGCTGTAATCGATAAAAGTAATGAAAGCTTCTTGTTCGCTGTTCCTTACTTTTTCTATCAAAATCTGTAAGATAAATATGTCAGTTGTTCCCCTGTTGGATCCGTTATCAGCCTGACAGAGAGTTCTACTTTTTGTGTCATTCAGTTCAGTATGATGATAAGCAGTACTGTACTGGTGTAGCTGACTAGGGCGATGGTTCTATAGTTACTGTAGTTTACTTTGCGTTCCCATTTTCATATCATCATCATCATGTGCCCTGCTGCGTGACATTTGTGATCATGGCCCTCCACACGAATTTGTCCCTTGTTGCTGCAAGTACATCTTCCACCCTCTCTGTTTTCAGCCACCCTGCAAGTCTGTCCAGTATTTTCTCCCTGGATCTACCTGGTGTTCTCTTTCCCTACAGCTTTCCTGTTGTGACCAGGTGTTCTAATTCCCCTTTCCTCATAAAATGTATGAATGTTGCTTGTCTTTTCTTAATCTTCTTTATTAATGACCTTCTTGTGTCTGCCTCCTTGAAGACTGTCTTGTTTGTTTTCTTTGCTGTCCATGGAACTCTCAACATCCTTCTTAAAAAACACATTTCAGTCATTTTTATATAGCATGACAAATTCTTGTAGCACCTAGTCATCAGGCCATTGATACGATTCCCATATTCACGTACACAGGTGATGTAAGGCAGTTACACCTGCTCTTTCAGTGTTCTTTAACAATTCACCTGGCGAAACCAGGTGATTTTCCTAACTTGAGCTGATTATTGCTATTCTTACCTCGCTGACAAGAGGTTTTATTTCCAATTGTTGAAAATCAAGGCAGGGAGTATCTTTTGGTAGTTTCGGTTTGTTGTTGTGAAAAAGTTCTTTGCCATTCTCATGCCATCTTGATAACATATCTTCCATCCCTGTTAAGGTTTCGCCCTCTTTCCCGGTCTATGCTTTGATTTTTTCCTTGAAAATTAGTGGATTTCATCTTTCTTATTTGCTGAAACTTTTCTTTTGTTTTTCTCTGAACATTTGCCTCAGTGATTTTTTTAGCAGTCTGCTTCTATCTGTGCTTTCCTGTCTCTTCTGATTTTGATTCTTATTTCTTTTTTCAGCCTTTTGTAATCTTTCTTGTTGTTCCTTCGTGCTTGGCTTTTCTCTGTGGGTAGTTGGAAAACTTCATTGCTTATATATGGCTTTGGTGGTTTGTCCACCTTCCTAGTTCTGATTCAGCAGCTTTGGTGTATACCTTTGTCGTGTCATTCCATATATCGTTTGGCAAAGTTTCATTTGCTGTCTATTCTAAGAGAGTAGAGAAGCGGTTGTTCGTTTCAACTTGGTAGCCTACTCAGCTTTGATTTCTGGATCTTTTAGCTGAGATAGTATCTGATTTGCTTCTTTGCTTTACATTGTTTGTGTGCTTTCGTTCTTTACAAGCACATGGTCTGTCTCACAATCCACTCCTAGTCTAGATTTGCATTTATCACTGACGTTCTCCATTTCTGGTCCATCATGATGTAATCTGTTTGTCAACTGGTGATGTCCATGTATATTTCCTTCTATTTAGATGTTTGAAGAAGGTGTTTGTAATTGTGAGATTGTTGGCTTGACAGAAAGTTGCTAGCATACTGGTATGTCCATGTATATTTCCTTCTATTTAGATGTTTGAAGAAGGTGTTTGTAATTGTGAGATTGTTGGCTTGACAGAAAGTTGCTAGCATACTGCCCCGTTTGTTTCTACATCCCAGTCCATGAGGTCCTACGCTACATTCCCTGTCTTCATTTTCTCCTACTTTAGCATTTAGGTCCCCCTTTATTATGCAGATTTCCTGCTGGGTATCTTGTCCTTTGTTGTTTGTAGATCATTGTAGAACTTTTCGATTTCTTCTTCTGTGTTTTTGGATGTGAGGGCGTACACTTGGATGATATTCAACAGAACAGGCTCGGTATTGAGCTTTGCCATGATTATTTGGTCACTGATGACATTGCGGCTTTTTAAGCATGCTGCGTGAGCCTCCTTTTTCATTTTCACTAGAAAACTATTGTATGATCATCTTTACTGAAGGTGCCTTCCTTGTTCCTTCTGGTCTCACTCAAGCCTATTATGCTGATCTTATGCTCGTCTACTTCCTTCAGCAGTATTTCCAACTTGCCTAATTTTCCCATTGTTGTGATGTTCCACGTTCCAACGGTGATGTATTTTCTTCTTGCTCTTGCTTTTTGCCTGATTTTGGATTTTTCTACTTTTAAGATGTGTCAACGAGACTGCTTCCTATATATTTACCATCATAATAGGAGTGTTTATAACTCCATTTCCTATGTGTACTTTTGGGGTATTTTTTATACCATTCGGTGGGGTTTACCATTCCAACCAAAAGGGAAACACATTTTCTGTAGATTATGGCTTAAAATTCCATCACAATATCAAATTTTCTTTTTTGCCTTGGCAAAAAGACTGAACAAAAACAGTATTAAAAGCAAAAACCATTGCTTTGTCGCAACGAAATGCCAATGCAACCTCAACTAGACAGCTGCTCCCAGTTTGTAGTTAGGTACTGGGTCATAATGGGAGCTCTCCATTGCCAACAACATGTTCCTCTAGTAAAAGCCCGCAAGATTTTCATGATCTTTTCATCTAGAATGTGATATTTATGTGCTCTGATCAGTCCTTGTTTTTAGCAACACCAAACATTGAATGCCCACCAGTCACTATTTCTAAATGTGAAGCATTCAAGTCAAAACTGAGTCGGAAGTAAAGAACATTATTTTGAAAACAAAACCCACTTCTCATGTCCTCGATCTTCTCCCCCACATCAGTACTACGCGAGTTTTTTGATGACTGATTTCCAACTCTGACATGTATTATCAAATCTTCCTTGATGTCTGGTTCTTTTCCATCATGTCTTGAAACATCTTCCGTCAAACCTACTACAAAAAAGCAATCGACCCCAATATGCTGAAACAATAACAAAAACTATCCCGTCTCTATGTCTCATTTTTGTCAAAGATCATGGTGAAATTGTGCTCCAACAGCTTCTTTTGCCACGTACCTAAATGAGCCTAAATTCATAAGCGTTTCTCAGTCTGCTTATCGTCCCCATTATAGTATATAATTGATCTTTGGCAGACACAAGAAGATCATTGATAAGAAAATTAGAAAAAGACAGCAACATTTATAGGCCATTTTTATGAGGAAAGGGGAATTAGAGCACCTGGTCACAACAGGAAGGCTGGAGGGAAATAGAACACCATGTAGACCCAGTGAGAAAATATTGGACGGACTTGCAGGGTGGCTAAGGACAGAGAGGGTGGAAGATGTGCTTGCGGTGACAAGGGATTGGTGCATATGGAGGGCCATGATAGCCAACGCCAAGCGGCAGGGCACATGATGATGATGAATTGATCGTCTCAAGGTAGCAAATGATATTCTTCATAGTCTTGAGTCTGAGAAAGTTTCTGTCAAAATACTCTTGGATCTCTCATCTGCTTTTGACACCATTGAACACTAATTCCTTCTAAAACAGACTCCAAACAGACTTTGTGATCTCAGCTACGGCGCTAAACTGGTTACATCCTATCTGTATCTTCAAACACTCAGTTGCGATCAAAGGCTGCACCTTATTTCAGTTTTTCTATTTTCCATGAAATCAAGGGCAGTCTTTGTTTTGGCCATAAACATTTACTGAAATAATACCTTTTCCGCAATGGTCATTGATGATGATAAAATTGTCACTAGTATCTTCTTTTTTATTTTATTGATTTATAACTGGAAGGTAATATCTAATACTGGCAACAGAGTACACTGACCTCGCATGATTGGCACAAGTTCACTGCATGTCTCCACATCTCTTTAAGTAAACAATGTTTCTGCACACCTAAGCAAGCTACGTCCATACATGGGGATCCCCTAGCAAATAACATCACCTACCCGCTTATAACTAGGTGAATATCAGGTAGCCTACAAACCTTTACAACGAACCTGGAAGCAGAACACATTCACAATTCAGCAAGTGATGACACAAAGGACTCGTGCCTGAATATGTCACGAACATGCTCATAGCAAGAATGACAAAACAACATGATGAAACACAGAATATTATTACTGCTCAACAACTAACGATATTAACAGGATTAAGAAACACCACGATGGTGCGGATGGGACCTGCAGCACAATACCCCACCATTCTTGGGACACTCATCTCTAAAGATCCGACGCCAATCGACAGTCATTTCTTCAAGCAAATGGGGGCTGTCCATGTGTTGCATGACCCATTCAGAGCAGGTCATCAGCTACCTTGTTTACAAACTGAATGGCAAGGTGGGGAGATGGCAAACCCGGGGCATAGCCACACAATGCTCACCAACCAGGTCCAGCCCAGCCACCAGACCAAAAGATTCGAAGAGCCCTTTATCTCCCCTCTCTGGTCTTCTCTCTTTCAGGCAGCCCGCCCTGTCACCAGCTCGCATAGCTATCGGCACCTTTCCCCTTACTATAGTCTCGACACTCCAGCAGACGGAAGCTCCCAACGTTTAACGCGTTGCCTTACTGCAACCAAAGTGGTTGTTTGAACGGCCACAAAAGTAGCCAGGCATGATGCGCCAGACACTGCCCAATTTGCTTTTCAGCAAGGTCTGACATGCCCTGAATGGGATCGCAAGTTTGACGTCTTTCCGAGCAGCCAGAAGGTCTTTCCCTGAAGTTTATACTATAACTAACGATATAGTATACTGACAGCTATTATGCGATTTCAGCATATAGACAGCAATGCTAGCATAAACAGTTGAGCAGCATTATGTTACACATACCTCGTACACCTCAGATGTCAGACAACACAAGACGAAAATACAGTAAATAACCTCCCAACTATACCACAGCGGCCATGGACTTCCAAAAATGGCCACCAAAAGCAAACTATCTACATCCTAGCTCTGTCAGAAAATCTGACAAAATAATAGCTGAGTTAATAAGTCTATTTTTGGGACTTGGCTAACACAAGGACATACGATTAATTTAACCCTCTAGAGCCAACACCAAGAAAAAACAGAGAGAAAATTATGCCATGTTAAATTTTGATCATTTATTGACTAATTAAGACAAATAATGTAAAAAAAAAGTTTTCAAGATGATTCTTTATAAAGTTTGATGATGTATCAGATATGATACACCGGGCCTTCATGGAACAGTTCAATAACCGTATCATATTTGATACAAAATCACTTCGTGGGCAAAAGCGTCTATTTTTTGTAAAATGCCAGGAAGCAGTTCATGCCCTTGTTCAAGCAGAGGAAGACGTCGCATTTGATGCATTTGACAAGCTCAGGCTTTGCAGTAGTTTCCTTGCTTACAGTGGCCTCTTGGTCCCCACTCTGGCAGATGGTCAGCACCGTCGTAGCGGACATCTGAGACTGGAGCTCGCTTGATAGCTCTGCCTGGGGTAGGTGGTGGTGAATCTCTCTCTGGGCATTGCGTCAGCGACAGAAGCATATCACATTCCACTGTCCCAATATGTTCGCACACAGTGGGCTTGGATGAGGCCCTTGCGGAGATAGATGCCTATGAAAACCTCAGTGTTCTTTCTTCTTGTATTTGTAGACCTACTCATTCCTTCCTTCTGGAGTTAGTAGATGTTTGTCTGGCCCTTTACATTGTCTAGGATTTCATCGGTGATTAGCTCTTTGAAGTATTCATATGGAGTTTTGAGAATTCCGTCCTCAGGAGCTTGCTCAAGACTGCCGGTAAATACAGCATGGGGAGGTTGAAATGGCACGTCAGTCCATACTGATCTTTCTCGGACATCGGCCAAAATCTCGTCTCTGCCATCAGCTTTCTCCAAAACAAATGAAGCCAAGGGAATGTTGCCTTCATCGTCCCAATCTCCATTCAGCTTCTGGCAAACTTCAGCCAAAGGTATGTCGTCATCTCCGTTTCACGTTTCCGCTTATTGCTCCTTCTGGATGTGCTGGGCGTGACTTGTAAGTTTTACTAAATGATCTGTTGTACATCGCCCTTTCCTAAATCCTGCCTGATGAGGTGGAATAATATAATTTCTTTCACAATAATTTCTTTCCATTTTATCCTCCTCTACCTCCTCTAACTCATCTCTGCTGGGGGTGTACTCGTCTCCAAATGATTCGTACTCGCTATTGTCCGGACCAACAGCATCCGGTATGTCCTCCAAAGACACAGTGGTTGACATCTGTGGACACATATATAGAGATTTTTGAGTCCATAGGCACTGATTAATACATGTATGTAGTTTCATCAATGGCTGCAGCATCAACATTGTAGCTACAGCCTACACACCAACTCTGGATACCTGTCATAGGCTGTCCATTCTTCTCTTCAGTTTATGACACGGTAAAAAACTAATGCTGTTATCGTTGGTGGAACTGGGAGAGCAGGGGCCAGACAGCTAACCTGTGAGTTCACCAACAGCTATGGAAATGTCCCTAAGAAAAAGCGCCATTGCATTTTTGGAGACACCACTGACCATGACAAGCACATGGTGATCTCCCCCTGAGATGTATGCTTGATGAATCCTAGGTCGTCACTCTCGACCTATTCAAAAGGCGGTTTGACTTGAGGCATTTTTACTTTAAAAAAAAAAAACGGGAGACAGACAGAAAAAAAGCCCTTATCTATGGTCTCTTAGCACTGGACACAAGACTGACAGTATCTGCGATATCATCTGCACACATTCCCGGCCATTAAAAATGTAACAGACAGAATCCTATCCTCAGTCTGCCTGAATCCAGATGCTTTAAAGCCACGAGTGCCGGTCTTAGTATTTTACGTACACAAATTAGTGTCGCCGTTCCGTCGGTATTGGCGAACTTCCACACTACGATGCAAATTCTGAGGATGTGTGACATCTCCCCTGTTTTAGTTCGATGCTTTTTACCTCTTTCCCGCGCAGCTCGAACTGTTCTTAGGTTTACATTTTCACCCTGGAACCTTTTCAGGCTTTCGCGTGGAATGGCAAGACTTGTTCTATAAGAGCGATAGACTATAGAGTGATCTGGTTGGCGCTTTTTGGATGTGGATCTGGTTGGCGCTTTTTGGACGTGGGCCCCAGGTCTTTACTGCAGCCAATAGGATAAGGCTGGTATACACAGGCACGTGTTCTGGTCAGTCACTGTCCTTCCATGAATGAAGTTAATTAGAGCTTCCTTGTCAGGGCTGTACATTATTAGTAGGCCTACCTGGATTTCCCCTGGAATAAAAGGTAACATTAGATAAATTATAGCTACTGGCAAGTTGCTGCAACATCGGGACTCGGCTAGTAGCCTACCACGAACACCGACTCTCCCGTGTATGTGTCAAATGGTATGAGACGCTGTGCCATTATCATATAACCAGCACCAATGTTGTAAATACCATTTGCAGGTAATCTGTTGCAAAGGGAAGGAATAAGAGTAGTTCTTACTGACAGGGCTAAAATGGGTGACATTTCTGGGCAATGGCGAGCCACATGTCCTGGATTTTTACGATGGAAACGCATCGGTACTGGTCTACATTGACTCGGCACCATTCTGATAGTGTCCCAGCATTGTCTTTGGTGATTTAGGCTCAAGGTGGATAGTTCTGGGTGATTTTAACGCTCACTCTCCTTTCTGGGAGAAAGAATGTCTCAAAAACACCAGCAATCGCCTAATTGAAAACATAGTAGATTCAAATCTTTACTTATTAAACGATGGTTCAGTTACACGGATTCCTGATGTCTCTACTCATAGAGCAACCACAGTGGATTTGTCTCTCTTTCTCCAGAGCTTGCAACAAATTGTACTTGGCTCGTAGGAGATGATAGTTTGGGTAGTGATCATCTTCCAATCGAAATGAAACTTTTGGAGAAAACAACTTTCAGAACACACACTGACTCTGAAGATAGAATCCCGAAATTCCAATACAAGAATGCCGATTGGATAGCGTTTGGCAACGTCCTTCAGACGTACAACACAGATTTAATAAAACATGATGATATAGATGTATTTTATTCTAATTTCATCGAAGTTGTCTTAAAGGCAGCTTTCTCTTCTATTCCACTGTGTAAGTCGGTGAAAACAGGCAAATACAGTGGAAATTCGTGGTGGACAAAAGAATGTGAACAGGCTGTTGCCTTTAAAAAAGAAACTTTTAAAATCTGGCTAAAAAATAAAACATCTGCACATCATTTGAACATGAAGAAGGCTAAAATTCAATGTAATAGAGTATTAGCGCAAGCAAAGAAGTCTTACTGGACCAGTTTATGTAGTGATGAAGTATTTGAATCAAAGGATATGTACAAAGTGTGGAAAAAAACTAAAAGAAATGAAACATGGTTATACACTGCCAATCTACCCAATTAAGTTTAAAGATAATTTATTTCCAAGTTCCCTTGAAAAAGGTAATGCCTTTCTCAATCTTTTTTCATATAATAGCCGATCAGTTAATCTACAGTCAACTATTGTAAACACAGAAAAGAACAGGACAAAAATGACATCTATGTTCATATAATTTCTAAGGAGAGTCATTATATCAATTCTCCCATTTAACTGGACGAATTCATGGAAACTTTGACGTCTTTTTCATCCAATAAATCTTCTGTTGGTTTAGATGGTATTTCTTATCAGATGCTAATTCGTTTGCCTCTGAAGCGGAAGGAATTGTTACACTCATTTTTCCAAAAATGTTGGTTTAATGGAGCTCTTCCAAAACTCTGGAAGAAGTCCGTGATAATTCCCATCATTAAGGAAGGCAAATCAGGGTCACTTATCGACAGCTACAGACCAATACATGTAGCTTTAACTTCTCATATCGGGAAACTGATGGAAAAGATTATCCTCAAGTGTTTGTTCCATTATTGTGAAAGAAATTATATTATTCCACCTCATCAGGCAGGATTTAGGGCGATGTACAACAGATCATTTAGTAAAACTTACAAGTCAAACCAAAAAGCAATTTTCTCGTAGAAAAAGCACTTTGGCTACGTTTTTTGACGTGAAGAAGGCTTACGACACTGTGTGGCATTCAAGACTGCTTTATAAATTAAAGAACATTGGCGTAACATGTAAAATGTATTATTACATTAAAGACTTTTTATCCTGTAGATCAATATGTGTAAGATTAGGGACTGTATACTCTTCATTTAAAGACATAGACATGGGGATCCCTCAGGGGTCAATCATAGCCCCCATCCTGTTCAATATAGGCCTACTTCTTTATGATTTACCAAAATATTTGTCGAAGAACACTAATGTCGTACAGTATGCAGATGATATTGCCATCTGGATGAATACCACTCTTCGAAATAATACAAACAAACGAACAATCACCCATGTACAAAAGCTCTACCAATGTGATCTTGATAACCTGAGTATTTACATGAAAGACAATGGTCTAGAGTTATCGAGTGAAAAGACTTATCTTATGCTTTTCAACAATGGAGAAAACCCTAAAACTCTCCCTACATTATTACTGGATTGTAATCCGCTTGTTTATAAGCCCACCGTTAAATTTCTTGGAGTGTACTTAACACGAAAGTTGAATTGGAGACACCATGTAGAATATTTAATCACAAAAGCAACAAAAGACTTAATTTCTTAAAAATAATCAACAGACAGTCCTGGAGCCAAGACACTCAAACTATGTTACACTTAGCAATTTCTTTGGTTCGATCGAAACTGCTCTATGGACAAGAGGTCTATTTTACTGCCTCGACTACACTCTTAAAAAAAATTACAGAGTGTAGACAGCAAAGCTGTTAAATTTGCTCTCGGTGTGCCTGTTCATACAAACACAATGAAGTCTTATAAAGAAAGTAACATTTTACCCCTTACAGATCAACGTAAATTAGCGGTGACAAAGTATGTTATTAGAGCTCTGGCTGTAAAGAACTCAGTTAAGGATGAATTACTATACACGTCAGAAACTGACTATCCTCAGAAAGCTCGAAAGGTGCATACTCTTCAACCTATTCGAAATTTTGCAGATGTTCTCTTTAGCAAAAATAATATTGATGTAACTAACATTCCAGTAATGCCACTTATTCCATCCATACCTCCCTGGGAACTTGAAAATGCCAACTTTGACATAGACTACATAAATCTTAATAAAACAGAAGAAAGAAATATTCTAGTATCAGAAGTCAAATCTCATGTAGCCGCATGTTATTTTAATCACCTAAACATTTTCACAGACGGGTCTGTTTTAGATACATTTGATAGCGGAGCTGGATTCGTCATTCCTGCCTTAAAGGTACAAAAATCTTTTTACATAGGAAAAGGCTACTCTATTTTTACATCAGAATTATATGCGATATTGATGGCTCTTACCTATATCAATAGCCTCTCATATGATATCTACGATATAGCCTACTATTGTGTGTTGATTCTAAATCTGTGTTATGTAGCTTGAAACAAGCAGAACATGTAATACGAAATGACATTATCTTTGAAATCAAACATTTGATACATTGTATTTCATCCAGCGGTGTTGGTATAAATTTTTGCTGGGTTCCGTCACATTGTGGACTTTATTGAAATGAAGTTTCAGACCAGTTAGCAAGAAACGGAGCATCCAAAAATGCCAATACCGTAACATGCCATAATTTATGTCTATCAGTTCATGAACTTGGTTCTGTGCTAGAACGTTCAGTTCATACAAATTTCTCCAATACCCATAGCCTGATACCTTACTGCCCCAGACAGCTAGCGTCCTTGATATACAAACTAAGGCTTAACTCTTGGAAAACGAAATATACACAGAATGTATGTATTTGTTCAAAAACATTATCAGTCCACCATCTGCTCTTTGAATGTCCTATCTTACTTACGACATATAGAAATAACAATCTTGATTTTTCATGTACTGACGCTAGAGATATTCTTTACAACAAAAATAATGACATTATCTCGTTAGTCCAGCTGATTCTCAGATCCCCTGTTGGCAGATTGTTATGAAGAGTTAATTAATTGTTGTATGTTACTATTTGACACTGTTAATTCATTGTTCTGAATTATTAATTGCACTTGTTCCCCTTCTCCCCTTCTTACATTCAAACTTCTATTACCCTTCCCCATACTCACCCTCCACCCCACCTTTTTTTTCCCCTTTGTGTGTATGTGTGTGTGTGTGCGTGTGTGTCTAAAATTGTGAACAGACATTAAATGAAAGATTCATTTCATTCATTCTCCCGAAAGGTAAATATGCTCTGACAGTCTCTAGTTGTTCATAGAACTGATCTTTGAGTTTAGATGAGGCTTGTAGTGTTGGTGCGTAGATGCAGACAAGATCTGCAAGGCCTCCCATAGTAGCGAGGCTTAGGGTGATAATTCTCTCTATGCCACCTGTTGAAGAGTCAATCATGCGGAAAAGAATGTTCCTGATAGCAAAACCAACTCCGTGTTCCCTGGTCTCCTCAGTGCCTTCCGCTGCCAGAAGAAAGTTTAGTATTCCTCCTTCAGGGATCCATTGTCTGGAAGTTATTTCACGTAGAGCTACTGTGTCATTATCGTACCTGGTCAGCTTACGATCAGTCACTGCAGTCTTGCGAGCATCGTCTATTTCTTGAAGGCCATTAGACAATCCAGTATACATGGATCGGATATTCCTGCTTGCAATGTGAAAAGCTGGAATCGTCCGGGTCTTTTTTCTTTTCTTGTTTGCCTGGTCCATGGTTAACGGTCTGCTAGTTAAGCGAGAAACTCTAAGCTCCAGACACCAACTGATGCAGGCAGACGTGGCGGATCAGCTCCTTATTGGCTAGGGGCTGGCCGGCTTGAAGAGAGTGATATTGATTGGTTGGATGCAATGATCCCTCCCATCATCAAAGACAACCCACAGCTTCTGACCCAGTCAGGCAGAGACTTATAACTGTGATCCGTTGTCATCCGTGTTGTGCTTTTACTGGGTGATGAGACCAGAATGACCTCTCCAGGGCGCGATGGTGTATGAAGGCCTTGAATTGCTCTTACAATTGCCTTCCTCTCGGCCACACTGACGAGATCAAAAAATAATACAGGGCATTACTTCAGGGGCCGGCTTCACTGCAGGAGTTGTGGGAAAGAGGTCAATGTTGATGGCCAATTGCCTTAGGGATTCCATTCCAGATTTTCTCTCTTCTACGTTTGGATATGGCCGCGAGGCAGCAGAGTTTTAAAATCAAGATTTTCGTTATCCTAGATGAACTGCCTTCCCAGACTGACGGGCTCTGTCTATCTGAAGTGACCAGTTTTAAGGTGCCAGTGATCCCTGCTCCTTGTGAGTAGAAACAATTCCGCTGGGCTCAGTAGCTAAGCCACATGTGACGGCCAGGAGCTAAACTTTGGTTGTCAGAGGCTGTTTGAGACGCATGCTAGTGGGAGCATTTTCTTGCTCAGTATCTTCCTCCACTTGTCCCTCCATTTTCGTCTGTCTTAAACTATTCAGTGTAACTGTATACGTTTGCTCTGAGTTTTATTTTACATGTTTTGTTACATAATATTTCTATCATATTTCATCAATGTTTGTTTGTTAATGATGTAGGCCTATATATTTTATTTTCAGCCTTGTATAGGTTGGATGAAAGAAACACAGTGCTTGTCTATTACTCTTAGAAATAAAAAATTGATCTGATCTGATCTAATCTGATCTGATCTAACGTTCATCTGATCCACAAAATAAGACATAAAAGACAACAAAGAAACAAACACAAACATGAAAAGAAACCCACTTCTCTGGTATGAAAAACGGTATGAAATCATAAAATGTTTGTGAATTGTGGTAGGCTAATTGAAACACAAAACAAAAGCAACAGACACAATGATCTGAGGGAAGTGATATGAGTCGTACAATGTAAAAGTGATCATACCATCTCATGTTGTTTTATCCTGAGGAGAGCACGGCAGAAGTATTGGAAATCAACACACTAAATGCACTTACGTGCACTTATTGAGTATTTTTTGTTGTTGTTCTTGTTCTTGTTTTTAATGAAAGTTAAGTATATATATTATATATGTATATATATATGTTGTATATATATATATATATATACATATACATATATATATATATATATGTATGCATAGCTAGCTAGCTAGCTAGATAGATACCCACACGAAAATACCCACATATGATCAAATGGATGAACGAATATTTTCCCATCAAAAATAGGATTAGAACGCGTATTTGATATACCAAAACAAGGCAGGTGCAAATTTTTGGCCAACTGCCTATGTGAAGCGTAAAAAGACAACAAATATCAAATGCACGACACTCAGCAGAAAGACAGTAGACATCTTCCCAAACATGGCGTCTAGCAAAAGAAAATGACAAATACCCAAGACCAACCTGAATTTACCTTAATAGGAAAGATCAGAAAGGTTAGAGAAAACTGAATCCAAGGTTATGACAATATTAGGACATGAAGGACCACATTATCTGGGACAATTTTCACGATGAAATAATGATCGATGATTTCATTATAATGAAGTTTCTGTTCCTTCTAAGATTAAGACTGTATCGCAGGGTTATGATCCACGCTTACTAATGTAATATGTCCTGGCCGCAGCCAGGCCTTAGAGATGCAGCAGCAGAGTTGGTCTAGAAATTTGAGCAGTGCTTTCAATGACACATCAGTAAAGTTGGGATTCAAACATATGCTCTCCGAGCAGTATTGAAATTATGAAAGCATATCCTTGTATGTGTATACCCACTATTTTTCTTTTGAGGCTATGTTATTGCTTTCTTGTCTCATACCATGTTATGTTCTTATAATGAAGTTACAATTTCATATGTTCTGTAAAGTACAAAGCGTTGATGGGGCTTGCTTCCCAACAGGATACGTCACATAAATATGTATTATTATCATTATCATTATCATCGTTATTATTATTATTATCATCATCATCATCATCACCACCATCATTATATTATTATTATTATCATTATTATTATTATCACTATTGTTGTTATTGTTATCATTATCATCATCATCATTATAACATTATTACTATTATCATGATCATTATCATCACACACACACCACACACACACACACACACACACACACACACACACACACACACACACACACACACACACACACACACACACACATATATATATATATATATATATATGTATATATATAGGCCTATATATATATATATATATATATATATACATATATATATGTGTGTGTGTGTGTGTGTATGCAGGCCTACATATATGTATATATATATATAAAACCCATCCAGTATCTATAATGCTACCAATTTTTGAAGAACAAGGTCTCCCAACAGTGTAAAAAATCGCTACTCACAGTTCCGTAGCTTTCGATGGCGTTCTCGCCATCTTCGTCAGCGCTCTAATGCTGTCTGCGTGAATCTCTACTCAGATCTCGCGAACATGGGATGAACCCAGTTCACGAGATCGAATCAGAGAATGGTACACCGGGGGCAGGGTGTAACGGCCCCGGTCCCTGTTGAGCGGGGGGTTGGTGGCTGCGATGTAGATGGCCTCCTTGACTCCTCGCTGGAACCACTTATTTTCTCTGTCCAGGATGTTGACATTGTCCGCACTGAATTGATGTTTTTCGGCGTGTAGGTGAGCTCCTACTGGAGAAGAGTCCCTCTTGTGTTCTGTTAGTCTCTTCTGAAGGGGGCGTTCAGCCACCCCCAGTTTTCTGATCTTTCTGGACAGAGCGTCACTCACACCTCCTACGTATGGGATGGTGATGTGTCCCTTGCGCTGGTGTTGTTTCACTGGCTGTTGGGATGCGGTGTTGGATTTCCTGCCTCCCGGGCTGTTCCAGGCCCACTTTTTGTAGCCCGAGATGGTGAGCACTTTTTTCAGGTGGTTTGTCTCCTTGTCTTTTGCCTCTTGGGTACTGCATATGGTGTTAGCTCTGTGGGTAAGGGTTCGAATCACTCCCAGTTTGTGTTCAAGGGGCTGGTGGCTGTCGAACTGTAAATATTGGTCCGTATGAGTTGGTTTACGGTAGACCGAGAAGGATAGAATGCCATCAGTTCTGGTGATGAGGGTGTCCAGCATGGCTATGGAGTTGTTCTGTTCCACTTCCCTCGTGAATTTGATGGTTGGGTGTTGGTTGTTCAGATGTTCTGTGAACTGTTCGACCAGTTGCTGGGGGAGGATAGTCATGGTGTCGTCTACGTAGCGCCCCCAGTATCGTGGTGGGGAGTGGAAAGAAGCCAATGCTTTCTCTTCAAAATCCTCCATGAACAGGTTGGCTACTATTGGGCTTACTGGGGAGCCCATGGCTGCTCCTTCTTTTTGTTGGTAGAATTCACCTTGGAAGGTGAAGTAGGTGGTGGTGAGGCAGCAGGACAAGAGTTCACATACGTCGTCCACTGTGAGAGATGTACGTTGGTGGAGGGTTTGGTCGTTTTGTAACCTTCGGCGTATGATCTCTATGCTTTCTTTCACTGGTACGCTGGTAAATAGGGCAGAGACATCATATGACACAAGGAGTTCATCATGAGCGAGGGTGTAGTTACTCAGTTTTTCCACTAGGTCAGCACTGTTGTGGATGTGATGATCTGTGTGTCCTACGAGAGGTGATAGGATGTCCGCCACAAATCTAGCCGTCTCATACATGATGGAACCTCTGGATGCGACTATGGGACGGAGGGGGACTTCTTTCTTGTGGACTTTGGGTAGACCATAGAACTTGGGGACGTCGGACACAGTTGGGTATAATTTCCTGTACTGTTCTAATGACAGGCGGTCCGTCTCTTTCAGGCGTTTCAGTGTGTCTTTCAGTTTGTTGGAAAACTTGGAAGTAGGATCTTTCTTGAGGCGTTCATATGTTGTAGTATCTTCCAGAAGTTTGCTTGCCTTCTCATAGTACATGGGTCTAGGCATGATGACTGTGGCACGACCTTTGTCAGCTGGTAGGATCATCGTGGCGTGTTCGTTCTTTAAATCCGCCAGAGCCCGTCTTTGGTCCGGTGTTAAGTTGGATTTCGGTAGTTTGGCCTGTTTCATGATTCTGACACAGTCTGATCTTAAGTGTGTGGCTTCTTCTGAATTAGGGCCAATATACCTGCAAGCTGTTTCAATGCTTGTGATGAGGTCTACCACTGGAAGCTTGTTAGGGGCTACGGCGAAATTTAGTCCTTTCTCTAGTACTTCCTGTTCAGGTTTAGTGAGTTGGCGATCTGATAGATTGATCACCCACCTCTCTTTGGTCTTTCTTTTTGTTTCTTCCGGTACAGGTGTAATCTCGCTTTTGTCATTCTGTTGTCTCCTGTTGTTTTTTGATGCTAGAAGTTCGAATTTCTTTCGATGGCGTTGGCGTACTTTGTCCCATTCTATTCGTCGTGTGTTGTTTAGCCACTCTTTGATTTCGGCGAGCATAGCATCTGGTAGTGTGCTAGAGCTCAGTCTTTCCTCGAGGTCTTGGATTTTCCCTTCCAGACAAGTGATGCGGGTGTTGATTTGCTTGATGCGTTCATTCATGAGTGCTCGTTGTGCCTGATTGATGATATTATTTGCTGCTGTTCCTTTCATCGGAGTTTTGATTTTTAGGCTGGTGGGAAAGACGCCGTGATGTTTGCAGTGCAGTGTGAAGTGTAGATGGTTCCTGAACTTCGCTAGGGAGCGGTGTAATTTCTCTGATTCACGAAAGGTAGTGATGATCGTCCGATCGTAATCGCGAATGAGACGTAGGGGAAGTTTCAACAGTTGGGGGGTAGACATAATGCTACCAATTTTTGAAGAACAAGGTCTCCCAACAGTGTAAAAAATCGCTACTCACAGTTCCGTAGCTTTCGATGGCGTTCTCGCAGTATCATTTAAGAGTGAAAACAACTGAAAGAACGAACACACACACACACATATATATGTGTGTATATATATATATATGTAGGCCTACATATATATATATATATATATATATATATATATATATATATATATAACCCATCCAGTATCATTTAAGAGTGAAAACTGTTAACTGAAAGAACGAACACACACACACACCTCAACGTGAAATAATGTCCGTCGTTTGCGAGAAGATATGTAAAAAAAATGAAAACTGGATCATTTTACCTGACAGGTGTTAGCAGGGCCAGAGAAGTGGGCGGACTGGAATACCTTTGTGTCTTGAAAAAGGCAGAGGAGATGTACGAGGTGGGCTAAGACCCCAGTCCAGCCAACTCCTGGTGGCAGTTGACTGCTGCATCATATGACGGCTACATGGCTCAGTCACTCACCTGCCCCACTCGTTGCCTCACCAAGAGCCGCTTTGGTGTGTGTCTCAGTGCCCCCCTCACTCCCAAGGATAGAGACAACATCAGTCGAGATGTCTGGGACAAGACCAGGACTCTAACCATCCTTTCTCTGCCAGACTTCGCCGTGTGGCATCCTGCTGTCAGGGTAGAATAATTCCGTGTGGCACGCTGGGGCGCGGATCTGTTATGTCGATACATAAGGGGAAAACCTGCAAGAATTATATATTCCAAAAGTCAGTTATGGTCACATTTTCATATTCTTGTCTAACCCAAGGAAACGGTCTTGTCTAATCTTCCTTTCAAACTGTTATGAGTTGAAAGATAGACTAAGAATTAGTCCGTGGACCAGGTACTGAAACCCTCCCTCCCAAGGGACTTTTGCAGACCATGTTTTTTTTACATTAGTTAGCCTGATACATGACTGTTTCATATCTGTCTGTCTGCCAGATGAAATCCCCTGGAATAACATGACATAATTGGCAGGCATTCATGGGATCAGTGTAGAGAGACTTTTAAGCCAGTATCTTGGGCACTCTCAACAGCTGAGGAGATCCTGTAAAAACATTTTTCTAGTCATGTAGAACTGGAAAATCACAAGTGCAACACTTTTGAAGAGAAGGTGGAGTTGTTACATGCCAAAAGTCATGATAGACCATGCGCCCACCCGTACCCCCCTCACGTCCCCCTCCCTCACACATCTCTGTGCAGGTTGATATTTAGCTACTGACTGCAAGTTGTTTGCCACTGATCTTCAGCTGGGTTTGGCAACAGTACGTGTTTATATTTACCTACCGTAAAAAATCTGAATCACATCTGAACCGATTACAGAGACCAACAATACATGTTTGCTATCAACTTTTGGAGGACTTGCTAGAGTTTCTGGTATGTTTTTCATAGATTAGGAACAGAACCTATGACATATACTTCTCATTAACGTAAGATCTATGTTTACTGAATTGTGGGGAGGAAAGAGTGAAAGGGGGGAGGAGGTCAGCTAAGAGAGTTAAATTTGCATTGTTCACAGATTTGAAGCCACATTGATTTTTAATCAAAATAACATTTAAATGCACTTAGAAAGTCTATGAAAATGTGAGGGTTTTTTTTTTTCGTTGTTTTGCTTTTAATTGTCTTTACATTTATGATACATTGACTTCAGGAGATTGCCTGACTGACGAATTTGTAAGTATCAATGGACCACTGAAGAAATTAAATCTACGTTACTTTCTCCAGTGCTGTCAAAACAATAACAGTGACCAGCCAGTCTAAGAAAACGATGCAGATGACAGCAAAAAGAAATTGTTTTCTCAGCTTGTTGTTTTGGCAGTCATTCATGGGATCTGTATAGAGAGACTTTTAAGCTTTCCTCAGTGCCAGTTCCTTGGGCACTGTCAACAGCTGATGAAACCCCTGTAAAAACTTTTTCTAGTCATATAGATCTGGAAAATGTAGTTCAAAATATAGTTCAGATTTTTCTACAATTTAGTGGGTGTGCCTTATATACCGGTGCGCCCAATAGCCCGAACTTTACGGTACTTAATTTCTTTTTCATGCAGTTTTCTTTTCGGGATCAACGAGGTGTTGTGTGACTTTCAGATTGTTACGCCATGATGTGGCCATACACAATTGGCTGGGCCTTAAATACAAATGATAATGATATCCTTTTGTCCATTTGAACTTCAAGGTCCCATGAGAATCGGATGGAGGAAGGCTCTGAACTGCTTTGTCTGCTCAATTCCAGATGAGAGACTGACAATTTGTTGGCCTTAAGTGCACCCTTATGGAGTCTCTACAAAGAGATAAAAGGTTCATGCTGATTCCACCTCAGCTTGTGAGGAGCTGTCCTTGCTTAGCACTGTAAGCACAAGGAATTTCTCAAATTGCCGCTCGTTGACAACTTCCATAAATGACTTTAGTTTATCAAGGATAGACTCAAGAGGTGCCAAGCAGTGCAAACGTCTGCAGGAGCTGAAGATGCTGCTCCCCATCCACAAGAATGCAATTGCAGTGTAACAGCCACTATAGGCATGGACAGCAGAAAACACTGAACAGATCTCCTTTCCAACATCAGGAAGTATGCCTTTCACAACAGTGTCAAAGAAAACGCTCTGTTAGATTTGTTATACACACTTTAGCACGAAAACAAAGACGTCAGTGTCTGGAGATCCCATTGTCATGGTAAACTCATCTGCGTATAGAGAAACTGCATGGAAACGGTGGAGAATGATCTTTGTGTCTGCTTCTTCCCGTGTGCATTGAAGTTCATCAACAGATTCTGGTTGTCTTTTCGCCAAGGCACACACATTTTTCATAACAAACGAGTTTTTTTTTCAAGCAGCTTTGGTTCGTACTTTCCTGCTGCCACTCTTGCGTGAGAAATTTAGTGAAGTTCGTATGTTTTGAATATTAGGCAAGAAGTATTTCCAATCTCCGGGAACTTTTGTGAAGGTTCTTTGACTGAGTGATTTGCAGAGGAGTCTTTCCTTACCCTCTCAACCTTCATTGAGAACAAAGAATAGAAATCTGTTGTGAGGTCAACTCGTATATGCTTTGGAATTTGATCAAAAATGGCTTCATTAAGTTCTCTTATGTATTGGGAAGACCACCTCAGCATGAAATAAAGCAGTACTATTGACGACGTATGTGTTGTTCTTTTGATCTGCTTTGTGCATTATGTGGTGTCACCTCAAGCAGACGGAGAGCTTTTGTTTTGTCAATGTTTACAGGGTTCCATCAGGAACCTGGGCCCAGAGAAAAGCTGAAAAGCTCCATACACTGATTTCATGAGTTACTGCCAAAACAACCAGCTGAGCAAAACCATTTCTTTCTGCTGTTATCAGCATAGTTTTCTTAGACTGGCTGGTTACTGTCGTTCATTTGACATTACTGGAGAAAGGAATTCAGATTTTCTTCAGTGGTCTGTTGACACGGATTTGTCAGTCAGGTATCTTTCCCAAATTCGTCATAAAAGAAAAACAAAAACAAAACTACACAATGAAAAAGTGTATCTCACAAATACATAAATAATTGTATTAAATGCATTATATGGACGAAACACTCATTCCAAAAACAAGAAAATTTAATATCAAAATTCCCCACACATGATATGCGTATCTAAAACCACATGATATCTTTTTATATTCTGCACAATATGTTAACCTTTTTACTGTTCATTGGGGTGGATACGGTGGAAAGTGGCATTTATTTAGTCAATTGTTTGGAAGAAGGGGGTAAGGGTACCATATCTCGTTAAAAAAAACGAGTTCTGTTTTGGCTTAAAACTGCAATTTTTCTACAGCATATTGCCACGAAAATCTAGAGCATTTGGTATATGTTATTGTTGGTTACATTTAAGTATGTAATATTTCCTCAATAAGATTATCAAATTCTGTATGTCATCAGTCTTTATGATGCGTTTTACTCCAAACATAATCAGTGTCCCCCCAAAAGTTAGATAAGTCCAATATACACAATTGTTTTAGTGAGTTTTGCACAATTTTCCAAATGTTTTGTATCATTGTACATTCCTGAGATATACATGTCGATGATGGATGATTTCTTTTTCACAAAACCTGCAAAGGGAAGACTCCACAAATTTACCTTTGAAAAGATTATTTGTGGATATTAACTGATGTATGATCAGAAATCATCTCGGCTGTATGTCGCCCACACTGCCATGTGGGTAGTCGTGGGAATGCCAAAGGCTAGCAGAAAGTCAGTACAAAAACCGATGGAAGGCAACGGGAAACCGCCATCGTACAACCAAGATGAACATGGCCAGTCAAAAGAGAACGGAGGTAAACGGCGTGAATACGGGCTCCCGTGGAGCACCTTTGTCCAGTGGGGACTGCCATGCTGCACAGGTGACACCCGACCATCCTCAAGCTACTATAATCAGACTGAAAAAAAAAAACCATCAGAATTGCAACCTCGAATGTAAGAACATTGCTGCAGAAAGGAAAATGAGAAAATGTCCAGATGGAAATGGAAAGGCTTAACATCACTATTTTTTTTACTAGGGGAAGTGAGATGGAAGGGGGCAGGCATGATAACATCAGACAAGCATGAAATTATATATTCTGGTACACATGAAAGAGGAGTAGGCACCATAATGGACGGTGACAAGTCAGTCTATCAGAGGATGCTGAACTATATCAGTCCGAGTTTTATTAAATTACATGGCAAGCCATTTGATATCAACATCTTCCAAGTACATGCACCAACATCCACAAGTACTTTGAAAGAAACTGACAATTTCCATGAAGAATTAGAGACAGCTAAAGCTCAGAGTAAATCACGGGACATTGCTGCAGTAAATGGGAGATTTAATGCTAAAGTGGGACAGGAGAGAGTGGATGACATAGTTGGACCTCATAGCCTTGGCACACGAAACGAAAGGGGAGAGAAACTTGTTGAGTGGGCACAAATAAATGAATTCATACTAAGAAACACTTGGTTTCAGCAACCTAACTGAAGAAAATGGACATGGATTAACCCAGGAGACAGTACAACAAATCAAATTGATTGCATCCTCATAGATAAAAGATGTAGAAATTCTTTACCGACAGCAAAAATATTACCAGGCGCAGACTGCAACAGTGACTGCAGTCCTGTAATGGGAACATTTAGGCCGAAACTATAAAAATACTAAATCTTGGAATCGTAAAGACAGATGAATCGATTCGTGAAAATTTTATCATGCGTATTCAAAACAAACTCAGTGCTTTGAAGGACGTTGGTGACAGTGAGGGAACAATGGACAAAGTTGAGAAACTCGATAAATAAAGCTTGTGAACAAATTTCTAGAATTGAAAGAAAAAGCAAAGAACAACTGGATGACAAAAGAAATTTTAGGCTTGATGGAAGAATGGAGGAAGACAAGAGGGAAGGAGGAAGAATACAAAAAGATACACAAGGACATCCGGAATAGGTGCAATGAAGCTAGGGAAGCCTGACTGGAAACAAAGTGCAAAGAAATAGAAGACCGACACAAAACAGATCCTCAGTTTATGTACAGAAACATTGAAGAAATTGCCCACAGGAAAAACACGGAGCACATCAACTGGTCGCTTAAAATCTAAAGATGGTAGGCCTACAATTATTATAGAAAAAAACAAATTTTTTCATAGATGAGGATAATACATTAAAGACTTTTTGACGATTGCAGAAACGAAGAACACATAAGAAAGAGCGTTGAAGGACCACCCATAATGAAAGATGAAGGTACAGCAGTGTTGAAAAAGATGAAATCGGGAAAAGCCCCAGGATCAGACAATATTACGACAAAAATGATTGAGGCACTAGAGGAATTTAGTCCACCTAAATGAAATCTATGACACCGGAAAAATCCTTAAAGATATGTCAAAATCAAATTTCATTGCACTTCCAAAGATAGCAAGGGCTATAGAATGCAAACTCCACTCTACAATCAGCTTGATGAGTCATATAACAAACATTCTATTAAGAATACTCATGATCAAGACAAAGAACAGAATCAAAAGAGAAATAGCAGACCAACAATGTGGGTTTGTCCTAAGTACTCTCGTAGAAAGATCAATCGAGTTGAATAAGGATTTATATTTATGCTTTGCTGATTATACCAAGGCCTTTGATTGGGTAAGACACAAAGAATTGATCAACAACTAGAAAGGCTCAATGTTCATGGAAAAGATCTAAGCATAATCACAGATATACTACACGTCATTATTGAAGGGCCAGGAACGTTTTTGAGTCAATTTTTGAAAGGAGAAATAACCTATTTTCTCTTACTCTTTTCTCCAATTCGTTGCCGTAACTGAATGGATAAGAGCTCAGACAACATTGCAGTTTCCTTTTGGCACGTGTTTGGGGATTTGCCGATTTGCAATGGGCGGCCCAAGGAAGACAATTTCCACACGAAATTGTCGAATCTTCAGCAGGGTCTTTCTGACGACGCAGGCAAGGTAGCGACAAAATTCGCTTTGCACGTGCAAGGCAAGCCCTTTTTGAACACTACTCCAGCCAAAGTTGCCCGCAGACGAGGATAAAAAGGACCCGTTCTTGGTTCGTTTTAACCATGCTTGCAAGACGACGGATGACGGATGAGCAGCGGGGGAGAGCCCTCGCTCTGCTTGATGAAGGCCTAGCGCAGCGGGAAGTTGCTAGACGACTTGAAGTGTCGCATTCCACAATCCAGAGACTGCTGGAGCGCTTCAATGAGACTGGAGCAGTCCAGGAAAGGCGTCACACGGGTCGACCCAGAGTAACGACAAGACAGCAAGACCGCTACCTTGCCCTCTCCGTCCTGAGGGAAAGGGCATCCACTGCGGTGACCTTGAGGGGTCAGCTGAGGGATGCAACAGGTGCTAACATCAGCTGCAGCACGGTGAGAAGACGGCTACATGAGGCAAACTTGAGGTCACGGAGACCGGCCGTCCGACCCATGCTGTCACTGGTCAACAGAGTGCGCCGCATGACCTGGGCCAGGGAGCACGTGACCTGGACAAGGCAACAGTGGGCCCGGGTCTTGTTTTCGGATGAGTCCAGGTTCACCCTGACCTTTAACGATGGCCGGGCTCGGGTGTGGCGACGTCAAGGGGAGAGGTTCGCTGACGCCACTGTCCAAGAGCATAACCGGTACGGCGGCGGGTCGGTGATGGTGTGGGGTGGCATGAGCCGTGGTACCCGGACCCCCCTGCTCCCCATTGACGGCATCCTGAACGGGGTCCGGTACCGGGACGAGGTTCTGGCGGCCGTGGCACTGCCTGCGCTTGTGGACCTTGGTCAAGGCGCCATCTTCCAGGACGACAATGCACCTGCGCATCGAGCACGCCTTGTGACCGACTTCCTGGAGCAGCATGAAGTCGTCCGTATGGCCTGGCCAGCGTGCTCACCTGACCTGAACCCAATTGAACACCTCTGGGATGTGCTCGGGAGGCGCATCAGGGACAACCACCCCCCACCGGGCACCCTGGCCAGGCTGGTCGACATCCTGCAGATCGAGTGGGCGGCCATCCCTCAGGACACACTCCGTACCCTTGTGGGGTCGATGCATCGGCGCTGTGAAGCATGCATCCAGGCTCGGGGCGGACACACGCGATATTGAAAACAGATTGGCCAAATCTGACACTTTCTGTTTTTTGAAAAGGGGGGGATGTTCCTTTAAATGCATGTGCTGTTCACTAATGGGTCATTGTGCTAATTTCTTTTTTCCAAAACAGGTGTGGAAATGATGAAATAAAACATAGAATCAATTCTAAACATTGTCAATTATTTCAACTTAAAATTAGAGAGGAAGGAAGAAGTGGCCCTTAAATTATGATTAGGAGTATATGTATTCGGGACAAACAGCAGCAATGAAAATAGAAAACGATATAAGCTTTTTCTAAAATATCAAAAGAGAGGTTAGGCATAGATGTATTCTGTCACCAGATTTATTTTCACTGTACAGCAAAACCATCACGAGAAACCTAAAAGAATGCCCTCGGATAAAGGTTGGAGGAAAATGATAAATAAATAATCTTTGTTGTGCAGATGATACCGTTCTAATTGCAGAAAATGAACAAAAGATCTACAAAATCTTCTGATTATAATAGAAACAGACAGCAGAAATTAAGGGCTGGAGCTAAATAGTAAGAAGACTAAAGTCATGGTAATCAGTAAAAAAAAAAAAAAAACACAAGAAATCTCCTCATGCAAAATAACAGCACATGGCAAAACGCTGAGACAGGTTGATAAATTGAAATATCTGGAAACGGTCATCTCACCAAACGGGAGACGCACATTAGAAATAGCCAGCAGAACAAGCCAAGCTAAAGCAGCAATTAAGAAAACGAAAAGCGTTCTTAGAAACAAATGCCTATCAATTAGCATCAGGAAGAAAGTTCTTCAGTGTTGCATGGAACCGATACTGTTGTACGGATGTGAGGTGTGGACAGTCAACACACAAAATCAGAACAAGATTGAGGCAACTGAAATGTGGTTTCTAAGAAGAATGTTGAGAGTTCTATGGACAGCAAAGAAAACAAATGAGACAAGTCTTGAAGGAGGCAGATACAAAAAGAACATTCATGAAGAAGATTACGGAAAGACAAGCAACATTTATAGGACAATCCATGAGACAAGGGAAATTAAAGCACCTAATCACAGTAGGAAAGCTGGAAGGAAAAAGAGCACAAGGTAGACCCAGAGAGAAAATATTGGATGACTTGTAGAGTAATATTGGATGACTTGCAGAGTGGCTGAGGACTGAGAGGGTAGGATATGTACTTGCAGCCACAAGGGATAGATTGCTATGAAGAGCCATGATCGCCAACGCCAAGTGACAGGGCACATAATGATGATGATGATCATTATGCTTTGTAATAACTGCTCTGATTCCTTCATACACCAAAAACATTGTTCTCAATAAAGAATACGTGTCTCTAGATTCGTAAATTTTTCAGAAATCACCGCTAGTTTACTAGATGTTTTACTTTTTTCTTTCCGTCTATTTTTATATTTACATGATGAAACATCTGTTCCGACAAACGCTCATCACAACCAGAAGGAGAACATTTATTACGCAAGTTTTTATAGTGTTATTCACCCCTGCACCCTCTACAACTGAAATTCCTTCCATATAATTTGTGCAACGCTGCTCTTTCAACAAGCAAAGCCAGAACAAGATTGAGGCATCCGAGATGTGGTTTCTAAGAAGGATGTTGAGAGTTCCATGGACAGCAAAGAAAACAAACGAGACAGTCTTGATGGAGGCAGACACAAGTAGATCATTCATAGGGAAGATTAGGAAAAGACAGGCAACATTCATAGGCCATTTTATGAGGAAAGGGAATTGGAACACCTGGTCACAACGGGAAAGCTGGAGGGAAGGAGAGCACCAGGTAGACCCAGGGAGAAGATACTAGACGGACTTGCAGAGTGGCTGAAGACAAGGAAGGTGGAAGAGATGCTTGAGGCAACAAGAGATAGAGACAGATGGAAGTCCATAATCGCCAACGCCATGCAGCAAGGCACTTGATGATGATGATGATGATGATGATGATGATGATGATGATGATGATGATGATGATGATGATGCTCCTTCAAACATGACACATTCATTGTTTTCAGCCATAAATGAAACAAACTTATAAGGACCTGTCTTTCCAGACTTTAAGAAAGCATGTGACCTCATTGACCGTAACACTCTTCTTTAAAATCTTAATGTCTATCTGAATAATCCCCATATTCTTCCTTTCCAATGGTCATACCTTAAGGAAAGGGTACCACGTGTATAATTATGCTCATGCAAAAAAAAAAAAAAAAAAAACAAAAAAAAACAAGGTATTGTTTGCTGTAACATAAAGTTTAACTCTAGGTGCGACTAATGACAATAACAACTCGCAAAAACCACCATCAGATCTATATCTTCAATTAACTTTAGATGATATATATACAGAAAAAGTGTTTGACTATTGTGTACTTGATACATACATAGACGAAAAGTTTACATGACAACCCTCGCAAGAACTTTTTTTTCTGGGTCGGCTCTCATACTTTTCAACACTGAAGAAAAAAGAATTTTTTTTACATTGCGCATATTAAACTATGCATCAACAGTTGCAGTGAAGCTCTATTTTTAAAAAAATTCTTGCACAGAAGAGCGGGAAAGTCTCTAGTAACTGACAGCTTCTTAACCACAGATCCAAAGCGAAAGATAAAGCGAGGGAGAAGCTGAAATACTTTCACTAAAAACCAACTTATGTACAACAAAAGCACACAAATTACAAAATGTACACAAATCTGCCCCCAAGTGCTTATCAGAACTATTTTCTCCTTGCCAAATACACTTCACAAATTCAAGAAACAATCCTTATCTTCTAAGACCAAGATCAGACATGTTTAAAAGAAGCATCTCCTTTTCCGGTACGTATCTCTGAAATACATAACCCACAACATCAAATCGTGCACACCACTGACCAACTTCATACTAAAGACTTACAAATATATGTTATTCTAACTGGCCCCACAATCAAAAGAACTCACCTTGTGACGTTTGAGTACATGTAGGATTTTGCGGACCAGTATGAAGTCAGGATGGGATCAGGCGACAGAAAGCGAGAATTCGTCAGATTGAACGTGCAAATGGCGCAGGTATGATCAGGCAAGGGAGGAGTAGAGACTCGACAGAGTTGAGAGATTCTGTTTCATTTGAAAAAAAGGAAGTATTCCATACAGATTAAGGGAGAGGCGCCTGATCCCATCCTGACTTTATACTGGTCTGCAAAATCCTACTCAAACATCACAAGGTGAGTTCGTTTGATTGCGGAGTTTTGCCTTGCAGAATTCCATCAGGATTCTGGATCAAGTGAGATTTGAGAGACCTGCGTCTATACATGTATGCCTTTTTTGCTTGAAGAACAGCTTTGCAAACTGACCCGTGTGAGTATAGGCTTGTGGTAATGTGCAGCGAAAGTACTTTTACGTTTCCAGCAGCCATTTTCAGGATAGTTTTTAACTGAACATTTTCTACCACTTTCGATGTGGCCACAGAGCCAGTAGAATATGTTGTGAATATAGTCATCTCTACACCATCTTTGGACAAACAAATATTCGTCCAAAGTCTTAACGTGTCTTCGGAGATGCCTTTAGTTTCAGAGCTTCATAATGCTTCTGAATGAATGAGGTATGCTTGTATGTAGGCAGCAGGGCATATGTGTCTGTCAGGTGAACAGGCTGTGAAGGAGAGTTGCAACTGATGTCGTGTAGGTACGTATTGAGGTTTTGAGCAAATCTCCAATCTTACATTTAACTTCTCTTTTTTTTCCAAGCCATGTTACGGATTTTCATCGGCCAGAGAGTCTGGCCCCGTTGTCCTGATTTCAACATAGCATCATTACCTTCTGTGATAATTGGGGAAAGGACAAGCACTTAGCAGGAGACCATTTACTAAGAAAGTCAA
This sequence comes from Monoplex corrugatus, assembly GCA_030674185.1. NCBI lineage: Eukaryota > Metazoa > Mollusca > Gastropoda > Littorinimorpha > Ranellidae > Monoplex > Monoplex corrugatus. The sequence goes on from CM060310.1 coordinate 42,716,968, forward strand.
GCACCATAAAGGATGGGATGCAATAGATTTGTCATCATCTAAAAAAACATCGGAACAGCACTCCTGGCAACATTTAAGAAGCTACAGCCTTTGCCTTCTTGGAAAAGAACCATGAAGAAAATCAGTGATCCTAATGGAGAGATAGAAAGGGGATTTGTGCCCCATTCAGAACACAAAAGTAACCATCTTTTGATGTAAGTGTTGTAACGCTTCTTTGTCCCTTGTTTCCAAGCTGACATGATGATTGTTGTAGTGTCTGTAGGAAGCCCTTGTGTCTACTAAGCTTGCCTGATATACTGCAGGCCATTAGCCTCACTTTTGTTCCAGAGTTGATGAAGTTCGCCAGTTGTTGGGTTGGTCAGTAGATCAGGTTTCCAAGATAGAAACACTGGGTAGTCTGTCAGAAGGTGAAGGGACTTGGTGTACCAAGGTTGAGATGGCCACACTGGAGTGATGAGGATGCATTTGGCATTTTGTAGTACCAGTTATTGTAGAATCTTTGGGATGAGGCTGAAAAGAGGAAATCATCATTATCATCATCAGGTGCCCTGCCGCATGGCGTTGGCGATCATGGACGTCCATCTGTCTCTATCTCTTGTTGCCCCAAGCAAAAGCTAAACAACTGTTCCGAATTTAGGCTAAACGCATCCACATCCCATGCTTCTTGGTCTAGTTTCCAAGATACATATTTTTGTATTTTAACATTTAATCTGTATGCGAACAAGTCAATTGAGCATTCTCCGAGTTGGTGCATAATGTTCGTAAAAACATCGTAGTCCATAGTCTAGACTCCATTCCAGTTCATGTTTGTGGGTCCTGGATTCAAAATCAGCATCTATCTGACTGTAGGCACCATAGCCAAGTTTCCCTGGTAATTTTATTACATTCAGGTTTTGTGCTGCCCATTTTATTAATGCAAGCGACCGTGGTACTATTGTCTGACAGTGCTTTTTTGTGGGCATTTTCTGCAGATGGATTTGGGTGTGAACAGAGCTGCTTTGAGTTCAAGGCAATTAGTGTGATCTCCCTGTTCATCTATTGACCATGTGCCGTTTGTCTGTGCTCTCTCTCTCTCTCTCTCTCTCTCTCTCTCTCTCTCTCTCTCTCTCTCTCTCTCTCTCTCTCTCTGTGTGTGTCTGTCACACACACATACACACACACACACACACACACACACACAACACACAACACACACACAGGCGTCTGACTGAACAAATAGGTTCATTCCATATTACAGGGGTAGGATATTTAAACACATATTGAATCCACCATCCTCTCTAAGTGTGTCTGTAAGCTGTATGTAGTGCCTTATTTTTTTGCAATTTCGAGACGTTTATAAAAACAAAAACAAAAACGGGGCAGTCCACACACCAGGCTGAGTCACTATCATTTTGCCAATGAGTTCAGCCAATTGTCTAATAGATACTTTGTCTCTCTGTCTTATTTTGGTACAGACTTTAACGAGTTCTTCAGCTTTCTTTTCAATGATAGCAACAGCCGTGGACACAGAATCTCAATGAAAGCCCAGAAACACTAGTTTTCCTTCCCCTTCAAAGACATCGTTGTACCTTGTGAGCATGTCTTTTGTGTTTTCCTCCTCTTTCTGATTCGCCGCTATCGTTGCAATGTTCTAGTCATTGATCGTCATCAATTGCATGTGCTATACAGCTTTCAGTCCTAGTACTGGCTTACAGTCCGTTTTGGTGATCGCGAAGTTGACTTTGTATTTCCTTCTGTTCTTGGGGTTTTTCACTCGCAGCACTGTCTCCCCTACAGGCTTCATTTCTGTTCCGTTGAACATCACCAGCTTCTTTTTCGTCTCTTGCAGGTCAGACTTTCTTTCATCTCCTGTGACTTCTCTGTACAGGCTCTCAGACATCAAGTTTGTTGTTGCACCGGTGTCAATAAGAAATCTTACTGGCATCTCATTTATCAGCATTTTTGCTCGTATGTTTCCTTTTTTCTTGTTTTGTCTTCGATCTTGAGGATTTCATTATCACTTTCAGTGTCAGTCTCTTCTTCTTCGAAGTGCATAACTCTTGTTTTCTTTTGATTTTTCTTCGGTGTTCTGCAGCATGAAGCAAAATGTTTATTTCCTCCACAAGCTTTGCATTTTCTTCCAAATGCTGGACATTTGCTTTTGCTCTTCAGTGCTTTCCACCACAATATCCGCATTTCTCTCTGTACTCCGGTTTGTTTCCTTTGCTATACTGCGTCTTTTTTTCTTTGAAAATTTGGACTTCCTGCGAGTCCTGCGTTTTTCTCATCATTTGAACGGTTTGACGTTGACTTGATTCATGCACTCTGCACATATCAATACATGCAGTCAATGTCAGCTGTCGCACTTCCAGTAATTTTGATCGCAGAGTCTCGTCATGTACACCCAATACGATTTGATCTCTCAACAGTCTGTCTTCCAGTGTACCATAGTTACAGGTCTTGATCAGTCTCCGCAGTTCAGCTACAAACTGTTCGATGGATTCTCCTGCTGCTTGATGTCTGCAGTTGAACCTGAATGCTTCGTAAGTTTCATTGGCTGAACCCACACAGTATTCTTCGAATTTCTGGAGAACAGTGTCAATGTCATTTCTTTCAGCTTCATTAGCAAATGCCAATCCTTCATAGATGTCCATAGCATCCAGCCCGATGCCCGATGCTGTTGTGCTCCTTGTGATGTGAGGGGTTAGATGGAGTATGTGTTCCGACCCCTCCATGGTCTGTTTTATGGAAACTCCATTCTTCTGATCCTTTTTGTGATATCATCACCTTAAGGGATGTTTGTTGATTGGACAACTGAAATTTTTTTCGTGTGGGTTAGAGGCTGACTGTAACGTGTCTCGGTGGGCTTGGGACTTGTCCTTGAAGCAACAGATGAGCACACGGGACACATTTGCCAGTTCTTGAAAAATCTGTCTGGGTTGGGCTAGTTCCTTTTTGGTCTGCCTTTGTTTTAGGTCGTCCATGAGATTTGCAATAAGCGTTAGGATCTATTAAAGGGGTGCTTTCTTTGTTTTGGTCCTCCATTTTGCTGATGCGAGTGCGAAGTTCGTTTATAGTTGAATGAAGTTCAGCCGTTTCAGATGTTTGAGGATATAGCATCTAGAATTTTGTCAAGGGTAGTCTGTGAGTCTTTTGTTTTGCCTAACTTCGAATAGAGATTCGATTTTTCTTTAACTTGTCTTCTTTCTGTGTCTCGACAGGTTCGGTATCTGCTATCTTAACTGCGATGACAGAAGAAACAGTACCAAGCAATCAAACGATGGTGGAACTACCATGCACTGCAAAGCAGTATATGGGACTGTAGACAGCCAATGAGACTACGCAAGTAGCCAGTGGGGCTACGAAAGTAGCCAAATGAATATACGAAAGTAGCCAGCAAGGCCACAAAGTGGCCAGTAAGACTTAAAAGTATGTTTGTACTAGCGACACAAAGAGGCTGCTTTGTAGTTTCAGTACCACGCTGGTTTGCAAACATTACCCCACCAGTCAGCTGACAGTGTAAGATAATAAATATCGAATCGTCTTCCTTACGAGAAATTTCAGAGAGTTGTTAAACGTACAATCGTATATCACAGATATTAACAACAAGAGATTCGTTCCAAAACGCGTAGTGTAGCTAGAATAAAGTGGGAAAGGAGGACAGAAGAGCGTCACACGTCCAACTCTGACGGGAAGTCTTGCATGAATAATTAACTCTCGCGTTCTCTCGCTTTATCCAGAATCCTGATGGAATTCTGGGAGGCAAAAGCCCATTTTTCTAGTTCAAACACACACTATACTACTAAAACTCACAGTCAGCATCACTGTTACATATGGGTCCGTTTTTGTTCCAGTTATAAGCTATTATTTTTCTACATAAAAATACGTGAAAATCGCAAAATCTCTAAGCTTCCCGTGAGCTGATGTAGGAAGTGATAGTCACAAGTCATGGTGACTTGCTGGTGATGACTTTCCAAATATGTCTGAAGACAATCAGCAAACAGAAGCATACGCGGTTCAAGTTTGACCTCTAAAAACTGAAGGCCCCTGAGGTAGCAGAGGCCTTTCAGGCCATGATAGGCGGACGAGTTTCCCCCATACAGGACAAGTCACAGAAGACGAGGCCATTCTCAACTATTGGACAGAATACTGCGCCGAATTATATAACTCCACCACAAAAAGAGACCCACAAGTCCTGAATGTCCCCCCCAATAACAGACAATGCCAATTTCCCCGTACTGCGTGAAGAAGTAGAGGCAGCAGTTAAGTCCTTGAAACTGGGAAAATCAACGAGGGTAGACAATATACCGACAGAGTTAGTGAAGGAAGGAGGAGATGCCATGATCAGTGCCCTCGCAGTCATTTATAACAAGATCTGGCAAATTGGTGAATGGCCAACACCATGAACCCAACCCTCTATCATTTCTGTCCCCAAGAAAGGCAATTTAAAACTTTGGCAAAATTACCAAACCATCAGTCTGATCAGTCACCCGAGCAAGGTGATGCTGAAGGTCCGTTTGAACAGGCTGAAGCCGCAAGCAGAGAAGATCATTGCTGAAGTACAAGCTGGGTTTAGAGCAGGTTGCAGATAACCGAACAGATTTTTAACTTGGGGATAATGTGTGAGAGATATCATCAACATCAGCAGGACCTATACCACATTTTGGCATGCAGCCTTATGTGCGACCATGAGACTGTACAACGTCAACGCCAACCTGATCAGGACTATACATGCCTCTACAATAAGGCCACCAGCGGAGTCTTCCTCACTGGCAACCACAGGAGACTGGTTCTAGACAACTGTTGGAATGAGGCAAGGCCGCTTTCTCTCACCCACTCTTCAAAATTTACTTGGAGAGAATTGTGACCGACGCACTGGAGGGAAATCCAAGCTTGGTAAGCATTAGTAGAAGGATAGTAACAAATCTACGCTTTATAGGAGAAGAGCAGGCAGGAACTAGTCAACCTAGCAGAGCGTCTTGACAAATGTTCAGCAGCATTCGGCACGCAGATCATCGCCGAAAAGACAAAACCGATGACCAACAACACCAACGGCATCAGCGCTAGCATCGCTATCAAGGGGTAAAACAGCTAGAGTTCAGAGCTTCAAGTACTCAGGGCAATTGTTTCAGAGGAGGAATCAAAACCTGAAGTACTCTCCAGAGTTGCGCAAATGATGGCAGCGCTAGCCAGACAAAGACCATCTGAAACGACAGAAACATTACAATCAGTTCCAAGATCAGACTGATGCGCTCCCAGGTAATTGCCATATTCCTCTATGCCTGTGAAACTTGGACTCTGACAGCTGAACTTGAGAGAAGGATTCAGGCACTAGAGATGAGATATTTTTGCAGGATCCTTATCCTTATCTCATGCAAAGACCACATTACCAGCTTGGAGGTCTAGACCAGATTAGGGCAAACCACTGGACCATATGAAGACCTGTTGAAAAGAAGGAAAATGAGATGGTATGGTCACGTATCAAGATCAACAGGACTTGCTAAAAACATTCTACAAGGAACAATGCGAGGAGGCAAAAGGAGAGGAAGACAGAGAATGAGATGGAAGGACATCATCAGTGAATGGACTGGCCTCACATTCAGCAACTGCCTAAGAGCATTTGGGAACCGGGAGGATTGCAAGAAGCTGGTGGCAAAGTCTTCTGTGGCGCCTGAACGGTCTTCAAGACTCTGCGATAGGTGAAGGTGTTATGGCTCATCTCTTTTCAGATAACGTTAGAGCCACCCACCCTATCTTCGACCTTGTTTGTTTCTAATGTTTCCTTTGCTTTCCTCTTTTCCTTTGTAATTTATTCTTTTCCCTTTTAGGGACCACTGCTATTTTCATTGGTATTTTTATGATTAACATATATTGTTGATACTATACTACTAGTACTATTATGTTGAATTTGTTGCTGTTGTTGTTGTCGTCGTCGTCGTCGTCGTTGTTGTTGTTGTTGTTGTTGCTGTTAGGATTGACATTTATTTGCTTTTTATGTCTTTTTCTCACATGCTTTTCAACGCTCCCAACAATCTGACTTATTTTATTATGCATTTTACAACTTCCTTGACATTGTGCGTATTATGATGCATTTCTTTTCATCATATGGGATCTAATGCTACTATCCTCGAGTAATAAAGCTCGGAGTTTTGATCTCTCTCTCTCTCTCTCTCTCTCTCTCTCTCTCTCTCTCTCTCTCTCTCTCTCTCTCTCTCTGTCTCTGTCTCTGTCTCTCTCTCTCTCTCTCTCTCTCTCTCTCTCTCTCTCTCTCTCTCTCTCTGTTATAAAGTTTTATAGAAACACGACTTCTTTTTAAACGAGTTTTTTTTTCAGACAATACAGCCGATGACAATTCAAGCGACGGATCAAAGTAATATGTTGGAGATGTGTAACACTAGAAGGAGTATAAAAAACCCTGAAAACTGAGAAAGGAAAGAAGCAAAGTGCTATAAACAAGAACAATGATCAAGAAATGAAGAATGTATGGGGAAGCTGGATCGCACAAATGAGTGAGAAAAACCTTAAAAACGATGACACAACGAAATATTTAAACATTGTAAAAAGAGTTGGCCGACCAAAAGCAAAGTCTGCACCATTCAAGACAAAGTTATCAATGTGGCAACACATACACACACACGCGCGCGAGCCCCCCCCCCCCTCCCTGCAAACACACACACACACACACACACACACACACAGGCGCGCGCACAAAATGTTCAAGTTTTCAATGTTCAATGTGTAATAGGCCTAGATCTCAATGCTGAACGTGTAATAGATTCGTTAACCCCAACTGGGACATGGAGTATAACAACAAAATTAGAAAATCCCATGTAAGCAACCTGTAACATTCCGTTCATTGTAACACACGCGTGGCTGATTAGGGCAATGGTTCTGAAATTGTTGCAATCTTTGACACTGCCGCTCTTGTGAAGCATAACAAATTCTTGAAGTTTCCAGTCTGTTGGCCACTGATGAGTATTCCAGATTTTACAGCTAAAATGGTGCATTACTTTTAGACCTTCTTTTCCACCACGTTTTAAAAGTTCTCCAGGAATGTTATTAATTCCTGCGGATTTTCTTGTTTTTAACTGCTTGGTGGCTGCTTCAATTTCACTTAAAAGTGGTTCTGGTTCTGATTCGGGACAGTTCAGGTCAGGGTTTAAAGTGTTTTGAGGGCTATTGTTGCTAAAGAGGGATGCTCCATATTCATTTCATCTGTTCATAATATGCTCTTTTGATTCTGTTCCGTGTCGTCATCATGATTATTCATAATATGAGTTTTACATGACTCATTAAGCTGATTGTACGATAGCGTTCGCATTCTATAGCCCCTAATTTATTTTTTCAATGCCGAATTCCTTCAGGGCCTCATTCATCTCTGTAGTAATATTGCCCGGTCCTGGGCTTTTCCTGGTTTCATCCTTTTCAATGCTGCTCTAACTTCATCTTTCATTATGGGTGGTCCTTCAACGTTCTTTTTTATAATGTGTTTCTGTCATCGTTAAAAAAGTTTTTAATGTACTCTCCCCATCTATCTACTATTTTGTCTTTTTCCATGATAAGCGTGCCATCTTTTGATTTTAAGCAACCAGTTGATGTGTACGTCTTTTCGCTGTGGGCTATTTCTTCAATGTTTCTGTGCATACTTTGAGGATTTGTTTTATGTCGGTCTTCTCTTTCTTTGCACTTTGTTTCCAGCCAATCTTCCTTATCTTCACTGCACCTATTCCTGATTTCTTTGTGCATCTTTTTGCATTCTTCCATTTTCCCTTTCCCTGTTCTTTCATCAGTCCTATTTCTTTTGCCATCCAGTTCTCTTTTGCGTTTCTTTCTCTCTAGAGATTTCTTCACAAGCTTCATTTATCGAGTTTCTCAACTTTGTCCTTTGTTCCTCACTGTCACCAACGTCTTCCAGAGCACTGAATCTGTTTTGACCATGTATGTTAAATTCTTCACGGGTCGCTTCATCTGTCTTTTAAGAATCCAATATTTAGTTTGATGTTACTTTTGGTCTGTCTTCCTTTATTCAATTTCAGCCTAAACCTTCCCACTACAGGATTGTGGTCACTGTTGCAGTCTGCGCCTTGTAGTGTTTTTGCTGTCAGCAAAGAATTTCTAAATATTTTATTTATCAGGATGTTATCAATTTGATTTTTAGTGTTATCTTCTGGACTCAACCAAGTCCATTTTCTTCTGTTAGGCTGCTCAACCAGGTGTTTCCTACTATGAAGTCATACAGCTGTGCCCATTCCACAAGTTTCTGTCCGCTTCTGTTTTGTGTATCTGTGCCCATTCCACAAGTTTCTCTCTGCTTCTATTTTGTGTACCAAGGCCATGAGGCCCAACTTTATCCTTCACTCTCTCCTGTCCTGCTTTAGCATTACAATCTCCCACTATTATTGTAACTTCCTGTGATTTGCATTGAGCCTTGGCTGTCTCTAATACTTCATAGAAGTTGTCAATTTCGTCTCGAGTACTTGCGGATGTTGGTGCATATACTTGGATGATGTTGATATCAATGGCTTGCCATCTAGTTTAACAGCAAAACTTGGTCTGACACAGCCCAGTCTCCCTTGAATGGTTTTGACTTGTCCCTTTCTATCATGATGCCTACTCCTCTTGCATGTGTGTTTCCACAAGAAAATATTATCGTATGCTCGCCTGATGTTATCATGCCTGCCCCCTTCCATCTCACTTCCCCTAGTACTAAAATATTGATCTTAAGCCTTTGCGTCTCAATCTTGACATTTTCCAGTTTTCCCCTTCGCAGCAATGTCCTCACATTCCAAGTTGCAATTTTAAATATTTTTCAGTTTGATCGCAGTAGTTTGCTGACGGTCGAGTGTCACCTGCGCAGCATGACGGTCCCTACCGGACAAAGGTGCTCCATAGGAGCCCCTATTTACGTCGTTATCCTCATTTTTCTTGCTTTGGCTGGCCATGAGTGAACGTGAGAATATACGATGGTAGTTTCCTGTTGCCTTCCATCAGTTTGTGTACGGACTCTCCGCTAACCTTTGTTGTTCCCACGACAACTTACTAGGCAGTAGGGGTGATTTTCTGTCAGGGTTTACTCCCTTAGCCTTATTCTCTACCGAGATAACTACAAGGCAGTGGTACTATTTACCCATAGCTGAGGATCTGGTTCGTGGGCACTGGGGCATGTCCACACGCTGGTGAGCCTGCGTGCTGCACGTCTGGGAACCAGACCTCTTCCGAGTCCTTCGAGTTTTAGCCTGAGTCTGTGAGGTGCTCAGTTACCGCATGTCGCCACGAGGAGGCACAATGTAGGGCTTGCTGATGCAGAGGCTATGTACTGACAGAGAGAGACTTACGCATTCTGCTCTACTTTTCGCATAGCTGCAAGCAGCAGTACTAGCCAGCGGTGCAGGCTGAAAGCGAGAGGTGACAAGCACGCAGTCGTTAGCCAACACACTAGACGCGTCATATCAGCTATTTCACTCACAGAAAATGTTAAGTATTTCAAATATATCTTGGCTCTGTAAAAACTGATGATGGAACCTGCTCCAAAGACATCAAAATAAGAACTGAAATGGCAAAGCAAAAAATGATCCCTCAACAACATGTGGAAAGACAGAGACTACCAAATGGCCTGAAAGTTAGACCTTTAAAATGTTTGATTTGGCCGGTCATAATTTATGGCTGCAAAGCTTGGATTCTGAGAAAAACTGATTGCAGAATAATTGAGGCAGCTGAAGAACGGTTTTATCGAAGACCACTATATGTCAAATGGACAGACAGAAGAACTAATGAAAGTGTCCTGGAAAACTTGATACTAACAGAAAACTTCTTGCAGATATCAACAAGAGAAGACTCAAACACATTGGCCATGTGTCACGCAGCAAGAACACAGATCTCATGGTAACCGTTTGAGGAAAACAGTGACAAAGAGAAGAAAGGCAGGCGCCCAATTTCACACATCGAGATCATAACCAACATCAGTGGCCTAAATATTCAAGAAATTGTCCACAAAATTCAAGACAGAGTGGCCTGGAGGGAGATGGTGGTGTCCAGGTGTGCAGTGGCCAACACTAAACGCGGTGACGCCAACAGGTGAGACAAGTGAGACTCAAAACACATATATGTGCACTACTTAACAAATTGCAGAACAGAGAGTGAAAGTGGCAGGTTGTGAAGGACTTAAATCATGTATGCCCACAGCACATTTTAAACTTTGAGGCTAAAATGAATATCCTTCGTAGAATGAGTTAACAGGTATGCAAAACAAGGGATTACTAGATAAAATCTTCAACAACAACATAAAGGCTACAAGCAATGAAATAAACATCCGATTATTCACAGCTGCACAATTATAGCTTGTGACAACTGAGCTTATGAAGAGAGAGAGAAGGGGTGGGGAGAGAGAGGGGAAGAGACATAGTGAGTGAGTGAGAGGAGAGAGAGAGAGAGAAGGAGAGAGAGAGAGATCATCATACTCAAAACTGATAATTATGTAGGCCTACATATCTGTGAAAAGTTATTTCTTTTTGACGATTTTCTCGACAGTCTTTAATCCTGCAGTTAATGGCTGCACACCAAGGCATTTTTGTATCGATATAAACACACGTACCGTAGATCAATGCATGAGATCAATGAGTTCAACGCTGCCAGTACTACAAGTAACATCCCAGTCCAGGCTCTCGCATTAGCAATATGGCGGCCAGCTGCCACGCGAGCAGACACTGCGAGCGTCTAGAATCATCACTCCCCTTCCTTCTACGCTCTATGAATCAGGCCTAGCCACCTAAGTAGGTCACAACTACTAAATGGCCAGAAATCACGGCATCTGAGCAGCCGTGTCCTGCTCCTGGCTGTTGTTGTGGGTCATTGGTTTAATGTCGGTTCACATAAATGATTTTAGCATGCTCTCTGTATCTGTATCTGTAGGATACGTCGCTGTCGCCAAGGTTTGACATTATCGCGACCGGTGGGGGTGTGCACAGCTTAGCAGGTTCACTGTTTGGATGTTATCAGGTTTTTAAAGCTTTCAAGAGTTGGAGCTCTCACGGTGTTTTCTTCTAGATGGTTCCAGTCTCTTACGGTGCTAACAAAAAATGACTGTTTGAACTGCTCTGTCTGGCATCTGCTGACTTGGAATGTTCTCGTGTTGTTTCTTATGTAATTCGAGATCGCACTGGTGGTATCGTATTGGTCGCCAGATTTTCGTGGCCTTATGAGTCTTCCTCTGCATCCTACCTGGTAGGGTGGGCAGACATCACTGGTCCTCATCGATCTCCTAAATCTCTCACGTGCTGGTTCCAAGCGCCACACCCCGAGACACCGCTTCAGCCGGCGGGCTAAACCACGTGAGGGGGCGGTGTTTACACTGCACTGCTAGGCGGAGGAGCTGCTCTTTGCAGCCAACGGCTAGAGGGCGGACGAAATCCTGGATGAATCCAACGGCCAAGTGTAGAGGAGTAAACCTTTAAAAAGGAGTGGAGCCCCGAAGGCGGACCAGTGCGCTGTGCTCACTGACTCCGCACTCCTGCAGCCAACCTGGTGCCAAACGTACTGCGTTGCATTCCTTTGGAGTACACCGGCTAGGCTGAGAGGGGGGTCTTGACGACTAGGACCTCCATATATCTTGCCCAGGCTTGCGCCCTGGAGAGGTCACTCCAGTGCCGCTGTCTCAGCGGAAAAAAAACAACACGAGTTACGAGTTATAAGTCTAGAGCATATTGGTGTGAGCTCGGGCGCTACGGGTTGCCTCAGATGGTGGGAGGGATCATCGCGTCCCACTGGTCAGCTGTCGCCCGCCTCAAGCTGGGTAGCCCCCAGCCAGTAAGGTGCTGACCCGTCACAGTCTGCCTGCTTCAATGGGTGCTTGGAGCTCAGGATAATACCGAAGAGCAGACTGTAAACCTTGTACCAGGCAAAGAAAAAAGAAATAAAACAAAGCCGCCAGTGCTGAGACTGGCAACCTGGAACGTCAAGACCATGTGTCCTGGCCTCTCTGACGATCTCCAACAGGTCGACGATGCAAGAAAGACAGCAGTCATCAGTCGCGAGCTCAAGAGGCTCAATATTGATATCGCTGCACTGCAGGAAACCAGACTTCCATCAAACAGCAGCCTAAAAGAAAAGGACTATACATTCTTCTGGCAGGGGAAGGCCCCAGAGGAGCACGGCGTAGGTTTTGCAGTGAGAAACTCTCTACTGTCGAACCGCCCTCAGAAGGCACAGCTCGCATCCTTTCTCTTCGCCTCTCAACCACCTCAGGCCCTGTGAACATCATAAGCGTCTACACCCCCACACTTTGCTCTTCAGCAGAGGCGAAGGACGAGTTCTACAAGGAGCTTGAGACTGCCATCAAGAAGCTACCCACCTCAGAACACTTGTATCTACTCGGTGATTTTAATGCTCGGATTGGTTCAGACCATATCTCCTGGCCCCGATGCATCTGCCACTTTGGCGTCGGCAAACTTAATGAGAACGGGCAACGACTCCTTGAGCTTTGCTCCTTTCGTGACCTCTGCATCACGAACACTTTCTTCCCCACAAAAGTCAGCCACAGAGTGTCCTGGCGGCATCCCAGATCTCGTCACTGGCACCAGTTGGATTTTGTCATCACTCAAAGACCCTCACTGAATTGTGTTCTCACTACTCGCAGCTATCATAGCGCCGACTGCGACACTGACCACTCTCTGGCCGCCAGCAAGGTGCGTCTTCAACCCAAGCGAATCCATCGATCAAAGCAGAAAGGACACCCTCACATCAATACAGCCATGTCATCAGTCCCTGAACTACGTGAACGCTTTGCAGACGCCATCCAAGAAGCCCTTAGCAACTGCCCAACCAGCAGTGCAGAAGAGAGATGGAAACACATCCGTGATGCCACATACAAGTCTGCTGTTGGCGCTTTTGGAAAGAAAGAGCAGAGAAATCCCGACTGGTTTGAAGCCAGAATTGTGGACCTTGAGCCAGCCATCTCATTCAAGAGAACTGCCTTACTCAAGGATCTGTCCTTGGCCCTGTTCTTTTCACTCTTTACACCTCCCCCCTGTCCACCATCATCAACTCCCATTCTATAAAACACCACTTCTATGCTGATGACACCCAACTTCAAGACAGTGACTCACCTGATAATATACAGCGCCTGTTGACTCGCACCACTGAGTGTTACTCGGACATTAAGAACTGGATGACACACAATAGACTTCAGCTTAATGACGACAAAACAGAAGCTATCCTCATTGGCACCCGTCAGAAACTTTCTCAGCTGCCTCCTCTTTCTCTCCCATTATGTAACACATCAGTCCCAATTTCTGATTCAGCTAAAAACCTTGGTGTCTGCATTGACTCTACCCTCTCCATGAACAACTTTGTTTCTCAAACTGCCAGATCCTGCTACTATCATCTTCATCGTATAAGGCTGATCAGGAAGTATCTCTCTGTCGAAACAACTGCAAAACTCGTTCTCTCCTTCATAATGTCTCGCATTGACTATTGCAATTCACTCCTGTCTGGTCTTCCTGCCTCCACCATTCACATCCTACAGCGCATTCAAAACAATGCTGCACGCCTTGTACTCAAAAAGAAAAAAGCTGACCCACATATCTCCTCTCCTGGCACAACTTCACTGGCTCCCTGTATCAAAGCGCATACAGTACAAACTAGACACCATGTGCTACAAAAGCCTCAATAACGCAGCCCCCGATTACCTGTCAAGCCTACTTGAGATCTATTTCCCTCACGTACCCTCCGCTCTGCCTCCGATCCTCTGACTTTTCGCTTTCCACGCACTAAGCTCAATACCTATGGTCCACGAGCCTTCTCTGTTTCTGGTCCACTCTCCTGGAACAAACTTCCTCTCTCAGTCCGTCAGCAACCTACTTTTGTCTCCTTCAAGTCCGCTCTCAAAACTCACCTTTTCTCCTCCTCATAAAATCCTAACCTCACTCAACCCCCCCCCCCCCCCCCCCCCTCTGCAGCCTGTCTCCGCTCGGAGGGAATCACATGGTTATAATATATAATTGTATATGCTATGCTCTCTATAATTTTCCATTGGTTTTATTCTTGCTTTTATTGCTTTTATTCTTTCTCCCCATTTATAGCCATGCGCGTGTGTGTGTCTGTGTGTGTGTGCGTGCGTGTGTGTGCGTGCGTGCGTGCGTGCGTGCTTGCGTGTGTGTCTGCTTCAGCGCTTAGATTTGATTTTATCAAGATTTTGCGCTATATAAATATTGTAATTATTATTATAATTATTAACTACAAACAAGACCCCTGTGAAAAGACACTTGCCGCCCTTATGAGGGCTAGAAGCGACGCTAGACAGTGCGCCAACAACTACTGGCAGAACCTATGTCAAAGCATCCAACTGTCTGCCAACTGCGGCAACATTCGAGGCATGTACGAGGGTATGAAAAAGGCCTTTGGCCCATGCACCATCAAGATCGTCCCTCTGAAATCCGCCACTGGCGAAATCATCACCGATCGTGCAAAGCAAATGGAGAGATGGGCAGAACACTACCAAGAGCTATATTCGATGGAGACCATTGTTACAGACTCAGCGGTGGAAAACACGAGCCTCATGCCAATCATGGAAGAGCTCGACGACCCACCCACCACCAAGGAGCTCAACATGGCCATCGACTCTCTAGCCAGCAGCGAAGCCCCAGGAAACGATGGCTCCCCCACCCCCACCCCCCGAGGTCATTATAGCCAGCAAAGATACCAGTCTCCTCGATCACCTCCACGAACTCCTGCTACAGTGCTGGGAGGAAGGAACTGTGCCTCAGGACATGCGAGATGCCAACATCATCACGCTCTACAAGAACAAAGGCGATGGCAGCGATTGTAACAACTATCGCGGAATATCTCTCCTAAGCATTGTCGGGAAGACTTTAGCCCGCGTCATACTGAACAGACTGCAGTCACTTGCAGAACGCGTCTACCCAGAGACACAGTGCGGGTTTATAGTTTAGAGATCAACGATCGATATGATATTCTCTTGAGGCAGCTGCAAGAGAAGTGCCGCGAGCAGAGACGCCCTCTGTACATCGCCTTTATAGACCTGACCAAGGAATTTGATTTGGTCAGCAGGACAGGCCTGTTTACACTACTACAGAGAATTGGATGTCCCCCCAAGCTCCTGAGGATGATCATATCTTTTCATGAGGACATGAAAGGCACCGTCCAGTACGTTGGCTCCTCCTCGGACCCCTTCCCCATCAAAAGCGGAGTCAAACAGGGGTGTGTCTTTGCCCCAACACTTTTCGGCATCCTGTTCGCCCTGCTGCTGCGCTATGCTTTCAGTCAATCTGAAGAAGGCGTCTACCTTCACACCGGGAGCAACGGCAGCCTGTTCAACCTCGCACGCCTCCGTGCAATGACGAAAGTGCGAAAAGTCCTCATTCGAGAGATGCTGTTTGCTGACGATGCCGCCTTGATGGCACACACCGAGGCTGCCCTCCAAGAGCTCATTAGCATTTTCGCTCATGCCTGCAAAGAATTTGGCCTCATGATCAGCCTAAAGAAGACCAACGTCCTGGGTCAAGATGTCAGCTCGGCTCCTCGAATTTCCATTGGTGACTGCACTCTCGACGTGGTGGAAGACTTCACATACCTTGGTTCCACCATCTCCAGCAGTCTCAACCTGGACACCGAGCTGAACTCAAGGATCGGCAAGGCATCTGCAGCAATGGCCCGCCTGTCAAAGTGTGGGAAAACTCCATGCTGACCGTCAAGACAAAGACTAAAGTGTACCAAGCTTGCGTGCTGAGTACACTGTTGTATGGGTGCGAGACCTGGACTCTATACTCCCATCAAGAACGCAGGCTCAATACCTTTCACCTACGCTGGCTCAGAAGGATTCTTGGCATTTCATGGCAGGACCACGTCCCCAACAAGGACGTCCTAGCACGTGCAGGAACTCTCAGCATGTTTGCCCTGCGCTGGCTTGGCCATGTTACCCGCATGCAAGATGGCAGAATACCCAAAGACATTTTGTACGGCGAGCTTGCTACTGGCTCCAGACCCACGGGAAGGCCCATACTCCGCTACAAAGATGTGTGCAAGCGGGACCTCAAGGCGGGTGGCATTGCACCAGCAGGCTTCGAAGTGGTAGCAGCAGACCGCAGCAGCTGGAAACTTGCCATCAGTTCGGCCATCAAGACATCCGAGCAGAGGAGAGAGGAGCAGTGGGAGGCAAGAAGAGCACGCAGACACCAGAGAGCAGGGTCAGCGCCTTCAGACGACACCATCTTCACGTGCAGCAACTGCAACAGGACCTGCCGTTCGAGGATCAGACTCTACAGCCACAGCCGATGCTGCAGTTCCACCACAGAATGACTTCCAAGGCGCAATCTCCATTGTCTCCCGAGACAGACGGATGCCAATACAATGAGTCTTCCTGGTTTGTGTGGAGTTAAATATTCAGCAGATGGTGTATGGTTGGCATCAATCCCTCAACCACCTTGTAGAGGAAGATGAGGCGTAGATCACGTCTGCGCTGTTGAAGTGTTGGCAGTGCAGAGTGTGAAGCATCTTGGTGATGGAGCTGGGTGTTCTGGATTTATAATCGCCGGTTATAAATCAGGCAGATAGGCGCTGCACTTTTTCTAATTTGTCAATGTCCTGTTTGAGGTAGGGACTCCATATGATAGAGCCATACTCGAGGACTGGTCTGATGAGAGATAGATAGGCATTTTTCTTGCATTGGAGGGGGCAGAAGCGCAAGTTTCTCCTGAGGAAACCAAGGGTGCTGTGTGCTTTCTTACAGGTGTGGGCAATGTGGGTGCTCCATTTCAGGTCATCGGAGAGTTGAATACCTAAATAGGGGTTTGTGTGGACGTGCTGAAGGGGGGTGTTGCATAGTGAGTAGATATAGTTGGTAGACTGCTGTATACTGAGGATGTAGCATTTGTTGGGGTTAAACTTCATAACCCAGTTTGTGGCCCAGGTTTCGAGTTGGTTGAGGTCCTCTTGAAGCTGAATATGGTCTTGTAGGGAGTTGATCTGGCGGTAAAGGAGGCAGTCGTCAGCAAATAGGCGTTCCTGGGACTTGACCCTGTCAAGGAGGTCGTCGATGTGGCACAGGAAGAGGAGCGGGCCTAACACTGTTCCTTGAGGTACTCCAGAATCCACCGGGGTCTCTTCGGATGTGACGCCCTCTATCACGACGGCCATCTTCCTGTGCTGGAGAAAGTTTGATAACCAGGTGTGGAGGGGACCTCTAGTTCCATACTCGTGCAGCTTGTGAAGGAGAGGTTTGTGGGGGACGGTGTCGAATGCTTTAGAAAAATCTAAAATGGCGACATCCACTTGGTTTTTCTGATCGAACGAGTTCAGGAGTCATGTGTGGTCAGAAGAAGTTGGGTCTTGCAAGAGAATCTGCTGCGGAAGCCATGGTTGAGAGTGGTCAGGGTGTTGTGTTTCTCAAAGTGGGTGACGGATGTGGCGGCAGATGATGTGTTCAAGAAGTTTGCAGATGACAGATGTGAGAGAGAGAGAGGCCTGTAGTTTTCTGCTGCGTGCTTATCCCCCTTCTTGTGTACACAGGTGACACTTGCACTCAGCCAGCCTAACGGGTGGTCTCCTGTACTGAGGAAAAGCTGGAACATAGTTGAAATAGCAGGGGCAAGGTTGTTTTGCACATTCTTTCAGGATGAGGTTGGGAATTTGGTCTGGTCCGGAGGCTTTGTGGGGTTGTAGCTGTCTGAGTAGTTTGCAGACGCCTTCTGTAGTGATGGTGATGGGGGGGATGTCTTTGTTGCATTTTTTCCTGATCGGAGGGATGGGAGTGTCAGAGTTTTTTGTGAAGACGGATTTGAACTGATTTAGTAGGATGCGGGCCTTTTTTTTTGTCACTAAAAAGCTGGCCTTTTTCTTTCAGCGGGACAACACCGATGTTGTCCTGCCTCCTCGCCTTGATATACTGCCAGAAGGGTTTGTTGTTGTGTTTCTGTAGGCCTTCTTCGAGGGTGGAGTTTACATAGTTTCTTTCAGCTTTCCGCATTTGGCGTCGGCACTCTTTCTGGTGGAATTTGTAGGCTGACCAATTGTCCGTTTTTCTGGCGCGTGTCCGTTTTTCTTGCGGAGCGTGCGTTTGAGTGCGGTGTTCAGCCAATGGAGGTGGTGGCGGTTGGTCTTCATCTTGTGTGGAATGTGTGTGTCTGTAGCGGAGAGTAGGGGTGTTTCAAACGTGGACCAGAGATGTTCTATGTTGGATCCTGTTTGATGATGTTTTCTGAGATCCCGTCACAGCTTGATCCCAGTCCCAGTCAGCTTTAGAGAACTGGTAGCATTTTCTTGCAAGAGGCAGTTAACGTTGAGGTTTGGTGTCGGTGTCAGTGACAATCATGACATGGTCGCTGATTCCAGGGACTGAGATAGATGATTTTACAAGGGAAGAGTTTGAGAAGAAGATGAGGTCAAGCACCCATTGGAGCAAACAGGTTGTGGCGGGGTAACACCTTACTGACTGGGGGCTGCCCAGCTTGAGGCGGGCGGTAGCTACCCAATGGAATGCGAAGATTCCTCCCACCGTCGAAAGTAATCCCTGGCGCCCGGCTCTACGCCAAAAAAGCCTAGGCTTAAAACCGGTATCTGCTACTCTCCGTGTTGTGTCGATGCTGTGTTACCAGCGAAGCTGGAGTGACCTCTCCAGGTGCAGGCCTGGGCAAGTGAATATGGAGGACGAGCTGGCCCATGCAGCAGATCCCCCCTCTCCTCGCCACTAGTAGATTCTAGGGGAAAGACGGAGGCCTGTACGCCTGGTACCAGGGGCGACGCAGGAGTTGCCAGAACGAGGTTGTAGACAACGGCGAACTGCCTTAGGGACTCCGACTCCGGATTTTTCCTCAGGGTTGACTCCCGAAGCTTCTCCTATGAGTGGGTATGGCCGCAAGGCAGCGGAGGTTTAAAATCAGAGTTTTCCTTCTCTTAGATGAGCTGTCTTCCCAGACTGATGAGCCCCATCTACCCAAAGCACTGGTTTTCAGGCGCCAGTAACCCGCCTTCACACCTTCTCCTATCAGTAGTAGCAGTTCCGCCGGGCTTATATCTAAGCCATGCGAGCAGGCTAGGAGCTGGACTTAGTTGTCAGAGGCTATTGGAGACGCGCGCCGTGAGGGGCATTTTATAGACAATGGGAGCTTGTCCCCATTGCCACCCCTCGGCTATGACAACCTTGGACACAGTTTGTACTGTATGCGCTTTGATACAGGGAGCCAGTGAAGTTGTGCCAGGAGAGGAGATATGTGGTCAGCTTTTTTCTTTTTGAGAACAAGGTGTGCAGCATTGTTTTGAATGCGCTGTAGGATGTGAATGGTGGAGGCAGGAAGACCGGACAGGAGTGAATTGCAATAGTCAATGCGAGACATTATGAAGGAGAGAACGAGTTTTGCAGTTGTTTCGACAGAGATACTTCCTGATCAGGCTTATACGATGGAGGTGATAGTAGCAAGATCTGGCAGTTTGAGAAACAAAGCTGTTCATGAAGAGGGTAGAGTCAATGCAGACACCAAGGTTTTTAGCTGAATCAGAAATTGGGACTGATGTGTTACATAATGGGTGAGAAAGAGGAGGCAGCTGAGAAAGTTTCTGACAGGTGCCAATGAGGATAACTTCTGTCTTGTCGTCGTTAAGCTGAAGTTTATTGTATGTCATCCAGTTCTTAATGTCCGAGTAACACTCAGTGGTGTCACAGCCCTCAAATTTCAAAACAGATATCAGTCACTGATATTTTGATCATAATTATTTGTATGTTTTACAGAGGCGAATTTGTATAGAAATAATCTGCAAACCACGGAAAACAGTGTAGACCCGCCCGCCATTTCGTAAACCATATGTCAGGCTAGCTTCCTATAATTATATGTATTGTATGTCTATTAAGTCATTTACTATGCAGATATTTAGATCTAGTGTTTGGGAGGAGTCCCAGCTAAAAGTCACTGTAATGTTGACAGATTAGATCTTCAGAATTGAAATCAGAAGTGTGTAAGCTTAGTCTTAGATCTCTCAAGAGGTGAGAGAAATAGTCTAAGTCATCTGTAGTAGCCTAGGATTCCAGTTTGGTTCTAGTAGTAGAGCCGGGAGTCCAGATGGGCAACTGTATGTCCATGTAAATTTGTCTCGTGAGGTAAGCTTCCTGATATTTGGATAAATAATCTATAAATAGGCTAAACTGAAAATTGATGGCAGATAATTTGAGCGGATAAATTGTTTCTGGCGACATTATAAATCAAAAAAAAAAAAAAAAAAGGTTTTGGTTACCGAGAAAGAGAAAAGACGCTAGATTCATATTGTGTAGCATACGTAGTGATTTTGGCAAAGTTTTGGGAGCTGCGTTTCTTAGAGACAATACGTAAGAAAATGATGATTATGCACTATGGCAACAAGAACATGATTTGCTTTACGTGTTACATACATGATACAATGACGGAGTTATGTGAAACTACGTCAGAAACTAATGACTGGGTGCTAATGCAACGAAGACATAGTTTTGAAGAGAATAACGGCATGAGACAGAGGACATCAGACACAGAGGACGGAGGTTCTCTGCGGGGGAGAGACTGCGAGATAGGCCCTATGTGCAACGGCGCAAAAGGTTGTGTGATGATCCAGCAGGTTTGTTTTTGTTTTTGTTTTTTTTTGAGACCGAAAGCTTTGTGCATCTGAGTTAGTGGTCGTGCGATGATACGGCAATCTTCTCTGAGAGTGAGAAGTTTGTGCATCTGAGTCAGTGGTCGTGCGATGATACGACAATTCTCTGAGAGTGAGAATTTGTGCATCTGAGTCAGTGGTCGTGTGATGATATGGCAGTCTTCTTTCAAAGTGAGAAGTTTGTGCATCTGAGTCAGTGGTCGTATGATGCTACGGCAGTTTTTCTCTCAAAGTGAGAAGTTTGTGCATCTGAGCCAATGGTCGTGTGATCTCTAAAAGTAAAAGTTCGTTCATCAGAGCCGGAGGTTGTGGGGTGATCTGGCAGACTTCTTGGATTCTCAGCATCCCTATGGCAGCACTTTACTACCACCCAACAAGAACAGTAGCTACTGTGGCTGACTGAAGTGTGGGCTGGATGGATAAACACTGTTGGATTTCAACGAATAAGGCTGCGTTTGATTCTGTTGGAGTGACTAACGGTGGTGATAAGGTCACATAGGACACGTGCTGTTTCATCTGAAAGCATTTTCTGCAGGTTGCTATAATCAACTTGGTAGAAGAAACATTATTAACGTCTTTACTCAAAGCTTACATAGATCTTATTCGTTGGTTGTTGATGTTGCCAAGGACTTCGTGGGGTTGTTTTCTATGTGACTTGAAATGTGTGATGCAAATATTAGTTGATGTTTGGTGCTACCTTGAATGGTGCGTTATTTGTGTTTATGATATTTACTTATGGTGCGTCATGTTGTGTTGTTTGTGATTTAATAAAATTTGTGTAAGTATATTTTGTCCAGTGATTTCCATATTTCAGTTAATGAAAGGGGGTGCTAGTGCTGATAGGTCTGTTTTTCTGTCTGTTTTTCATCTATAGATCAAATCCCGGTAGCGGGAGATAGATCCCTGATAATTGGTAGCAGCGGTGGGATACATTACTATTTTAAAAGTAGTAACGAACCTTAATTTGCGTTAGATAGATCCCTGACAAGTGGTGCGAGTCAAGAGGCACTGTATATTGTCAGGTGAGTCACTGTCTTGAAGTTGGGTGTCATCAGCATAGAAGTGGTGTTTTATAGAGTGGGAGTTGATGGTGGTGGACAGGGGGGAGGTGTAAAGAGTGAAAAGAACAGGGTCAAGGACAGATCCTTGTGGAACACCACAGGTCAGATATGCAGGTTGAGAGTAAGTGCCATTGATGAGAACAGTTTGTTTTCTGTTTGGTAGATGTGACGTGAACCATGAAAGAGCAGTGTCAGAGATGCCAAAAGTATTATGGAATCTAGAAAGGAGAATACCATGATCAATGGTATCAAAGGCTGCAGACAGATCAAGGAGTGTGAGGAGAGAGACTTTGCCAGTATCAGTTGCAAGGAGGAGATTGTTGAGAATGTGTAGTAGGGCAGTTTCAGTACTATGGCACTGGCGGTAGGCTGACTGGAAAGGATTGAGGAGATTGTTGGCAGACAGGTGAGAGTTCAGCTGGTTGAGGACAATTTTTTCAAGGAGTTTTGACAAGAAAGAGAGATTAGAGATAGGCCGGTAGTTTTTCAGTTCATTTGGGTCTAAATTATATTTCTTGAGGAGAGGGTGAACAATAGCAGACTTTAAAGAATCTGGGACAGTTCCAGTTTGAAGAGAAGTGTTGATGATGTCAGTGATGAATGGGAGGAGAGTAGGGAGACAGTCGGAGTAGAGAGAACCTGGAAGAGGATCCAGTTCGCAGGTTTTGAACGACATGGATCTGATTGTGTTGAGAATTTCTTCTTGTGAGACTGGGGTAAAAGTAGTGAGAGGTGTGCCAGAGAAGGAAGGGTCAGGAGGGCATGGTTGATAGGGTGTCCTGTCAAGCCTGTCACGAAGAGTTTGTATTTTGGTGATGAAATACTTGGAGAATACAGATGGGAGTTCTTCAAGGCAACTTCTGTCATTTCTGTAGACGTAATTTTCTGGGAAAATCTCACTAGATTTAATATGCTTTTGCGCTGGTGGTTTGCCTGGTTTCATCCCGTGAAGCCAAGTTTCAGTCCCGGAGATACTATCTGGCTTGATATATTTCACTACCGCAGCAAATTCTGCAGTTTTGCGAATGATGCTTTGGCAATTTACAGTGAGGGTGCGGAGGTAGGTTGTAAGCATTGGAGTTGGTTTGGTGATGTGTAGTGGGTGGGTGGAGTGGGTGGGCTGGATGTAGTGGATGGGTGGTTTGGGATTCTAGGGGGGGAGAGGGCACTGCCACTGGTCCCAGGGGTAGGGGTAGAGGTGGGGATGTGTGGGCTGGATGTCTGTGGGGCTGGTGGTGAGGTTTGTGGTGTTGGTTTGCCGAGGGTTTTCTGTGTCTTGTGTGCGTTGTGGACGGTGAGTGGATAGAGTCCTTTAGGCTACTGGCTTTGAGCGGAGAAAAAGTTGATGTATTGGAAGCAAAGGAGTCAATGGTTGGGTGACCATCAGAAAGGGGGTTGTAGTAATTTGAGCATGAGTTCGTAACTATGGAAAGTAAAGCTGTCGCAGTTAATGCTATCGCACTTTGGGCAGACCCACTGTACATTTGAACGGTGTAGGAGGTCGTAGTCATCTGAACACAGGTCTATGCATGTGGCATGATACCAAACTTCACAGTTATCGCAAGCAACAGCAGACACAGGAAAGAAAGAGTCATATTTAGGCAATGTTTTGAGCTTTGGTTAGCAGTGGATTTCGAGCGGGTGAAGATCACGGTATTGTGGAGTACTCGTGAGTTTTGTTGCTGGTCGTGGGCCTTGGGAGAAATGTTAACACATGTGGCAAGTATGAGGAGCATAAATAGTATACTGGTGGCTTGATGCATACTTGGTAAGTTGGTTTCTGCTGTCTTTATACCAGAGAGAGGGCCTAATCGAAAGTAACAAGGTAGGTAGTCGTCGGAGATTGCGGAAGATGGCGGCGAGCAGGAGGGCAAGGTGATTTGTTGGGGTTGGCACTCGGCACTAACATTACGAAGTTAGAACATAATGGTAATTTCACAGTCAGAGCATACGAAAATATAGATGCACTTATTAAATACTTTGTGGATTTGCTAGAATTCACACAATCGATGTAAACAACATAAACTTTTGAGACACTTGATCTTTCACGTCCTTTCCGTCGCGCATGCGCACACCCAACCTTTAAATGTCAGAGAGCATAATTTCGTTTCCAGGCTGGTTAGAGGCACTGCGCTGAGGGTTCTTGATCTATCCATATTTGCTCTGGCACTCTCTGTCATGGCACTGGACAGCTAGGTCTGCCGTATGTTATCACCCCTCTATGATGTACATGTATTGGAATTGGCTGAGTGGGTCTGCTGCATGTTATCATCTCAGTACGTGCTCTTGGGTCTGGGCATGTTTTGACACCTCGGCCTGGTAAACTGTCTCAGAAGAAACAGGTCAGGATTAAGCCCAACATAACACCATGAGTTTTGCACTTAAACTTGACAGTGACGACACAGCCAGCCAGTTTTGTGTTATTCTCCACTCCTGTCTGTCTCAAGTCAGCCTCTGTGCGGAATCCAAGGGCCTTCAGATATCCTGTAGTTCGTCACAAAGTGTTGCTCAGTCTTCCTCTCTACATTTTCTTTATCTTATCCAGTGAAGGGCAGTCCGGGTGATGTTATCCTGTTGTTGTTTTTTTCAAATGATGCGCCCAATTCCATATACATTGTGTTTTCGTAATGATAGTGTCCATACTCTCTCGAGTGCATCAAACAAGAAATGAGAGATGGTGTTAGACCAAAAGATTTATGTCATTTGAAGTTATGTGGAAGATTGATAACTTGGTCAGGCTGCTTTTTGTTATCTTCCAGCATTCTGAGCCGCAAAGTAGGGGGAATGGACACAACTGTGGACAGTCTCACCTTGGTGTTAGCGCTGTACTGGTGGAACCCCCACACAGTTTTCAGCATTCTTAACGTGTTCTCGGTATTGTTTGGGCAACTCTTGTTACTGCCTGCTTCTCCATCAAGTCTAACAATGGCGCTTAAATAGGTGAACTCTTTTGAGTTGTGGATTGGCCTGTTCCATTTGCTTGGATTTGTATGGGGTTTGGGATATTCAATCTCATCACTCTGGTTTTTTTAATTTTTTATTATTTATTTATTTTTGCTGATCTTTAGTCCTGTGCAAAGATGCTTCTCTGGCTGTGTATGACAGATTAGTGCCAGATCGTCTCTAATGTCATGATCTTCCAGTGTTGCAAAAAGATTCCATCTAACGCTTCTTGATTGGTCTTTTAAGTTGTCCGTCCTATCACCCAATCTATGGCCATTTTGAACAGCAGTGCTGACATTACACATCTTTGCCTAACTCTCATCTTCACTTCGCAATTCGAAATTGTGTTCATCGTTTTCTACTCAACACTGTTCTATGTGGCTACGAGAGTTTTGCCATAGCGTACTGTTGGATTATGTCCCTTTAGTTGCTTTATATGAACAACTCTCGTGAGAAGGAGATCCACTCAGACGATTAAATGGGCCAACACAACTGACATTGTCTCAAGACTGTTATGTGCAAGAATATCACATATTGGCGACGAGGATGGGATTTGGAGCTCACGCAGGGAAGTAAAAAAAAAAAAAAAATTTTCGTTTGCAAACATATTTTCTCACACAAGATAACTAGTTCTTGGTGAAAACCGAGTGAATTTGTCTTCAGTCGTTCGACATCGTCAGGCCGTTTAATCGTTAGCCAGTGCATAGACAGGTTACACTTCGATTTCGAAAGTAAAAAAAAAAAAAAAAAGAGAACAAATGGTTGTTTTCTTTTAACGATATTGTTAAGATGGCAAATAAGAATAGATTTGATGAATTCAATCCTGCTGTGGAAGATTTTGACTGTTATATTGAGCGCCTCGACTTGTATTTTGAAGCAAATGATGTTGTTGATGCAAAGAAAAAATGCGTTTTCTTGTCTGTCATTGGTGCCAAGTACTATTCTTTGCTACGATCACTGTGTTCCCCCGATGCTCCTTCAACAAAAACGTATGAAGAACTTGTGGCTACCCTCAAAGGACATGTTTCACCCAAACCATTAGTCATTGGTGAAAGATTTAAGTTTCACAACAGACGTCAGTCTGAGCTAGAAACGGTGAATGATTTTGCTGCAGAACTGAGACGTTTAGCATCAACATGTGACTTTGGACAGTTTCTTCAAGAAGCGTTGAGAAACAAATATGTTTGTGGTCTTTCTGACGCCATGATTCAAAAAAAGACTTTTGTCTGAAAAGGAACTTACCTTCAAGAATGCAGTTGAAATTGCACATGCCATGGAAGTAGCAGCAAGTCATTCTGCTGTCCTTCAACCATCTGATACACCAGAGGTGAACGCAGTTCAGCAGGATTCAGCAAAATCAAAAGCACCTGACGGCACCAGAAGCCAGCAAATCCAGAATACCCGGTGTTATCGCTGTGGCAAACCACATCTTGCTATCAGCTGTCCATTCAAGAACTACAATTGTAACAATTGCAAGAAAGTCGGGCATTTAGCTGCAGTTTGCCGTTCAAAAAAGAAATCATATGCACAAAAGTTTGTTTCAGGTAGTGAGGAAGAAATAGGGGCTATACTTCACAACAAACCGTCAAAGAAAGGGATTGACCCATATACAGTTACTCTCAGTGTTGCAGGCAAGCCACTGTTATTTGAAATCGATACTGGAGCTTCAGTGACCCTGATCACTGCAGGTGTTTTCACTAAAAATTTTAAGAAAAACATATCCCTAGTACCCTGTGACATGGCGCTGAAAACCTACACCGGACAGCACATTCCTGTCCATGGGCAAGTTGAGGTTCATGTTTCACACAGAGAGAACTCCGCCATGCTACCTCTCATTGTAGTTGGTGGAGAAGTCCAAATCTGCTAGGCAGAAACTGGATCCGGGAATTGAACATGGAGACTGTTTTTATGGTAAATCAAGTAAGCGAGAAACCATCATGTGAAGCAGTATTTGACCAGTTCCCCAACCTGTTCAAGGAAGAGTTGGGTCTTGCAAAGTCATTCCCTGTCACACTCCACGTTGAAGAAAATTGCAAACCAAAATTCTACAAAGCTAGAACAGTTCCCTATGCACTAAGAACCAAAGTTGATGCCGAACTTCAAAGGCTTGAAGATGAAGGCATAATTGAACGAGTGAAACATTCGGCCTGGGCGACACCAGTGGTACCTGTACTTAAACCAGATGGAACAGTGAGGCTGTGTGGTGATTACAAAGTCACTGTGAATATGGCCGCCAAGGCTGATGTATACCCCTTGCCCCGTGTTGAAGATCTTTTCAACAAAGCTGCTGGTGGAAAATCTTTCACAAAATTGGACTTGAAACATGCATATCAGCAGTTGCCTCTTGCCGAAGAGTCCAAAGATCTCACTACGATCAACACACAAAAAGGGTTGTTCAGATACAACCGTATGCCTTTTGGGGTTTCAGCAGCACCTGCCATTTTCCAACGCACAATGGACTGCCTGTTACAGGATATTCCAGAAGTGGCTGTGTTTCAAGATGACATACTAGTCACAGGTGAGACAGATGAAAGCCATATTCAGCATCTGAGAGAAGTTCTTCGCAGACTTGATGCAGAAGGTTTCCGTTTAAAGAGAAAAAAGTGTGAGTTCATGTTACCTGAGGTCACATACTTAGGTCATCGCATCACTGCAGAAGGAATCCATTCCACTGCTGACAAAGTGAAAGCTGTTCAGGATGCTCCCACGCCCAAAAATGCATCAGAGCTAAAATCATTTCTGGGGCTTGTCAACTTCTATGGGAAGTTCTTACCTCGTTTGTCCACTGTTTTGTCTCCACTGAACAGTCTCTTTCGCAAAAACACTGTTTTCAGATGGGGAGAGCAACAGAGCCAGTCCTTCAAGAAAGTGAAGGAAATGCTTCTTTCAGCTGATCTGCTGGTTCACTTCAACCAAGAATTGGAGGTGACGTTATCATGTGATGCTTCCGCTGTGGGACTAGGAGCAGTTCTGGCCCACAAACTGTCAGATGGATCAGAGCGTCCCATTGCCTATGCATCTAGATCTCTTAACAAGGCTGATCGGAATTACTCCAATATTGAAAGAGAAGCTCTGGCTGTCAACTTTGGAGTAAAAAAATTTCGTGACTACCTGTTTGGGCGCCATTTTTGGGTATACACAGATCACAAGCCTTTGATGTCCTTGTTCAATGAACACAAACTCATTCCAACAGAAGTTTCACCAAGAATTCAGCGTTGGGCAATGCAGCTGTCATCATATACGTACACCATCAGTTACAAGTCAGGGTCTACCATGACTCATGCAGATGCCCTCAGCAGGTCACCGTTACCAGCCACCAGCTCAAAATCAGAGATTCCAGAGGAGTTTGTCTTCTTGATGGACCACCTGTCAACAACTCCAATCACTTCAACTCATATTGAAGAGAAAACAAATTCTGACCCTGTACTGTCACATGTCAAGAAATACACTTTGTCTGGGTGGCCATCAGATCTTCCAGGAAAGTGGCGGACAGAGCTCAAAATGTACAAGAGCCACGAAACCGAACTATGTGTTCAGAGTGGTTGCGTTCTCATGCGAAACCGAGTTGTTGTACCTCCAAGTTGTAGAAGAGCAATGTTGGAGGAACTTCATTCGTGTCATCCAGGTGTCTGCAAAATGAAATGCCTGGCACGTTCGTACGTATGGTGGCCAGGCATTGATCATGACATTGAAATCACAGTTCAAGAGTGTGAAGCTTGTCAACAAGTCCGTCACATGCCAGAGAAAGCTCCACTTCATCCTTGGGAATGGCCTGAAAAACCTTGGTCAAGACTTCATGTGGATTTTGCAGGACCATTCATGGGCCACATGTTCCTTGTGTTTGTGGACTCGCATTCAAAATGGACGGAAGTGAAAATGATGACCAAAATTACTGCAGAAAAGACTATTTGCTGCATGAGAGATCTCTTTGCAACACATGGGTTGCCAGACACAGTTGTTACAGACAATGGTCCCACTTTCACATGCAGTGATTTCAAAACCTTCATGAAAATCCTTGGCATTCGTCATATTCTGGTCTCTCCGTACCACCTAGGACAAGACCATTCAAAGAGGTTATGAAAAAGATGTCACCCAAGTTCACCTTGCAGCACAGACTGGCAATGTTTCTACTTGAGCAACGTATCACGCCTCACTCGACTACTGGCATTCCACCAGCAGAACTTTTGATGAAAAGAAGGCTCAAGACTCGCCTTGACTTGATTCAACCTTCTCTTTCCAGCAAGGTTGAAAATGCTCAGTCAAAGCAAAAGATGTACCATGATCGCAGTGCAAAAGACAGGAACTTTGTTGTAGGTGACAAAGTGTATGTACGCAATTTTGGGTCAGGCAAGGCTTGGTTTCATGGAACTGTTGTTGAAGTTACTGGACCACTGTCTTTCAAAGTCCAGTTGGTGGATGGCCGCATTGTAAGACGTCACATAGATCAAGTCCGGAAGCAATGGATTGAAGAGAAGACAACTGAGGACAATACTCTTCCAATGATGGTTGACCCAACACTTCCAAGTGAAAAACCACCTACTGCCATTGCTATCCCAGAACCAGAACCATTTCTCCAAAGTGATTCTGCTTCCTTGGAAATTTCCCCACCAGTGACTATTCAGGACTCGATCACACCACCACCACTTGGTTCCAGTTCATTGCAGGCAGGCAGAGGGTCCCCAAACAGATTTTGGGACAGCTTCCAAGGCTTGGTGCTTCTTCATTGGATACACCAGTGCTCCACAGGCCCACCCCTGACCCAGCTCAACGCCCGAGAAGAGCCTGGAAACCTCCAGATCGATTGGATCTGTGAACTTTTTATCAGTTTCCTTCTCCAGATATTGTTTTGCAACGCAAAATTAACATTTTAATTTGTGGTCAACAAGTTGAACTGTTTGGAAAATGTTTATTTCAAAAGACAGTTAATAAGTTTTGTTTAAATTGTGTTTAAAAGTTGAAAACCATGTTAAAACTTAAAAGGGAGGGTGTTGGATTATGTCCCTTTAGTTGCTTTATATGAACAACTCTCGTGAGAAGGAGATCCACTCGGACGATTAAATGGGCCAACACAACTGACATTGTCTCAAGACTGTTATGTGCAAGAATATCACACGTACCTTGATGACATTTTGATTTTCTCAGAGACCCTAGAAGAACATTTCACACACACATCGACATGGTGTTCGATAGGTTAGGACAACACAATCTGCGGCTCAAGTTGAAAAAGTGTCAGTTCATGAGAGAGGAAATCAAATACTTAGGTTTTGTGGTAAGTGAAGATGGGGTCAAGCCAGAACAGGAAAAAGTTAAGGCCATCAGAGACATGCCTGCGCCTACTACTGTGAGAGAAGTGCGCAGCTTCATAGGGATGGTGAGCTATTATCGTAGATTCCTTCCCAACTTCTCAAAGATAGCTGAACCAATCATCACTCTCACAAAGAAGTATGCCCGTTTCAAATGGAGCGCAGAGTGTCAGCGCGCGTTCAATTATCTGAAGGAAAGCTTGTCTGTTGTGCCACTGTTGGCCTATCCAGACACCAGAAAACCATATGTGCTATACACAGATGCCAGTGACTCGTGTATAGGGGCATGCCTCACACAAGAGTGTGAAGGGGAAGAGAAACCAATTTATTTCTTGTCCCACAAGTTGAGTGAGAGCCAAAAGAAATGGTCCGTCATAGAAAAAGAAGCATTTGCCATTCATTATGCCTTGCAAAAACTAGATCACTATCTTCATAATGCACAGTTCAAGATCTGTGCGGATCACAGACCCCTACAATATCTGCTAAACTCTCCAATGCAAAATAGGAAGATACAGATGTGGGCACTGGGGATTGCTGGATACAATTGTACTATAGAGTACATTCCAGGACCTACAAATGTATTAGCCGATCTGCTATCCAGGATGCCAGAGGGCTCGTTTGATCAAAATGCACAGGAAGTAGAACAGGTCAAAGAAGTCAGTGATAATTCGTTTGAGGTAGGTGTGATTAACTCTAATGAGTTTGCACCAAAAGAATTTGCCAGTTTCAAGCAGGTAGATGAGCCGGCAGAAAAGTTAGACAAGATTGAGCTTGCCAAGTTTGACATGAAAGTAGAACAGGACAAGGATTCAAAGCTAGTTCAAATAAGGAAACAGATGGAGCAGGAAAATGCACCCAAGATGATACGGACAAGGTATATGGTCATTGATGATGTACTGTACTTCTTATCACATCAGAATGACGAGCCAAGAGCAAGGTTAGTTATACCTGAACACCTCATTCCTTTCGTGATACGTCAGTATCATGATGAAAACGGTCACAAGGGCATAGATAAGACTTATGACACCATACAACTGAAATATTTTTGGACAGACATGTACCGGGGTTTGTATGAGTATGTAAGTGGCTGTATTGTGTGTCAAGAAAGTCATGCAGAAACAAAAGGCGCCCGTGCAAGAAATGGATGTCCCACCCTATCCATTTGCAAAGGTAAGTCTAGATCTATCTGGACCGTACCCAAAAAGTTTGTCAGGAAACAAATACATAGTAGCATTTGTAGATCATTACAGTGGTTGGCCAGAAGCATTTGCAGTTCCAGACAAGTCTGCAGAAACGGTGGCCCAGCTATTGATGGAAAAGGTAATTCCTAGACATAGCTGTCCGCTACAGTTAGTGACTGACAATGGCACAGAAAATGAAAATAGGATCATGAAAGAGATGTTGAGAGAACTCCGCATTGATCATATCACTACAAGTTTCTACCACGCACAGTCAAATGCTAAAGTGGAAAGGTTTCACAGGACGTTACATGACATCATGTCCAAAAAGATACAAGATGAACTCCAGACATGGGATGTACACTTAGATCAAACCCTGTCTGCAATTCGAGTGAGCATGTCAGAAACCACTCAGCATTCCCCATTCTTTCTCCTGTACAATCGCGATCCGGTGTTGCCGCTTGACAACATCCTGCGACCCAGAAGAAAATATATGGGTGAAGATCAGCATAAGATTGCGCTGGAAAACCAACACCGAGTGTTCACTCAAGTGTATCATAGGATAAAGAAATCCCAAAAGAAAGGAGCACGTTATGCAAACAGGACTGCAAAACTTGCAGAATTAAAGGTAGGTGATCCGGTTTATTTGCGCAATCATCAAAGAAAAAGTAAGTTAGAACGGAAATGGAAACCATACTTTAGGATAGTAGAACAGTTAACCCCAGTGACATTTCGAATCAGAAATCAGTTGGATGGTACGGAACAGAAAACCCATGTAGAACACCTTCGGAAAGCTCTGGTTGGTGATTGGAACATTCCACCCATGGTAGAAACAGGTAAGCCAGTGAGGAAAGCTCAGCTTGCAATTCCTCCAAACGAGTCATCTTCCAGTGAGAATGCGAGTGAAGATGAGAGTGAGCGAGAGCAGAAGATAGCACCAACAGAACGAATGACGAGGCTCCTTCGGCAAGAACGGGAGGGATCCTCAGACGAGGATGACATACCCTTAATGGAGCTTCAGAAAAGATTACGGGCTAGGCAAACAAGGCTAAAAGAGGCTAACCATGTGACCATGACCGACATCGAGGTGCAGTCAGATAAGGAGGCTGATTCGAAAACTGTTTCCGGAACTCAGCAGGTAGACATAGATCAAATTCAGGAAAAGCTGGTGTCGTCCATTCAGGGGCGAGATGAGGGCAACCAGAGTAAAGTAAAGACTTTGCTCGAGGCCGTTATTTCTCTGTTATGAGAGGCTTCGCTATAAGAAAATCCTTTCACTGATTGGGTGAGGGATTGGGTGGTGCAAATTGCGCCGATTGCATAGCTAGCACTATGCGGAACTTATGTTGAAATATGGATGTCAGGGGTCTATATGTCATGCGTGGGAAATTATGTTGCAGGAGGGAAAATGAGGTCTACAGCAGTGTTGCTACTGTTGTGCGTTGGACTGGTCAAGGGCAATTTAGGTTCTCATAATGTGGTGTTTGAGAAGGTCAATGAGATTACAACCACCAGGTCAAGATGGATTGTCACATTTGTCATTGATCTTGATCCGTATGTCAGGGCGATGGATCAGCTGTCAGAGAACATAAAAAACGCCATGGGCATATCTTGGGAAATAGTACAACACTCTCTCACCAAGGGCCAACAGTATTCAAAAAACTTTGCACGACTCAATGAAGATCTTAAATTGGTGCGGGACACATATGATGGGTTGCTAGACCAGTTTGCCGAATATCGAACACTGCAGGGGGGTAATGAACGATCAAAAAGGTCATTGTTGCCATTTGTAGGGAATGCACTGCATTTTCTCTTCGGGACAGTGTCGGACTTAGATTTAAGGGGTATCAAGAATAATGTTCGGAGGCTGGCAGACAATCAATTAGAGATCTCGCATGTAGTGCAAGAGAGCCTCACTGTTATTAACGCATCACGTGTTAGGATTGCTGAAAACCGGCAAACAATAAATGAACTAGTGGAGGGATTACAACAGGTAGACGAACACTTGCGTTCTGTGAGCGACCAATTAGTGAGAGAAATTCGAGAACTAAGTAATTTTGTTTCAGCATATACTCAAGTAGACATTGTGGTGGCCGAAATTAGGTCAATGATTAGTCGGGTGATTGTATACATGGAGCATCTCCAGCTACAACTGAACATGCTGTCCTTGGGGCGCTTGGCTCCCAGTACAATTACACCTCGGAATCTCAGGAAACTACTACATGTACTTGAGATTCAAAACCATATTCAATCTCCTTTGAAGCTAACAGGCGATCCAGATGCAAACCTATGGAGCTTCTACCAGTACTTAACGTGTACAACTTTTCTGGAAGCAAACCAGATTCTGGTTGTAGTTCCTACTCCTCTATTAGACTCTAGGGAAGAATTCGAAGTGTTTGGAGTTCATAACTTACCTTTACCATCCATTGGTACGTCTGAGTGGGGTTTATCCATGACTGCCACTTATGAAATTGAATCCAAGGCTATTGCAGTCAACAAGCAGAGAACGAAATTTGTTTTGCTCGAAGAAGATGAAATGCAAGCGTGCTCAAAACCTCTAATAAGATTTTGTGCAGTTCGTCGTCCATTATATCCTATGTATTCAAATAAATTCTGCATCCTTGCTTTGTTCAAGAATGATTCGGTAGCCGTTAAACAGCAATGTCAGACTAAGGTACAGTTAAACACTGCATTACCCCGAGCTGAATATCTTTCCAATGGAATGTGGGTTATTAGCACCCTTAAACCCATTACGCTTAATGTTTTGTGTCACGACCAAGCAGTCAGACCTATGGAAGTTAAACCACCGCTAAGTGTAATAACACTAGGTATGACGTGTACAGGGGCCAGTGATTCTATAACGTTAACACCCTACTATCAACAAGAAAATGTCTTTGCTGTTAACGAGTTCCACCTAGCCTGGCTGACAAAGTATGCTTTGTCAAATGTTTCACTGTGGAAACCAGTTAATCAAATTTTAACCGAGTTGGGTCCTGTCAAACTGCCAAAACAGCTTAAGGATCTGAAGGAAATTAGAATGGGTCCACTGATTTCACAACTTCGACAGCTAAAGGCCATACCAAAAGAAAGGACTGGTTGGCCCATCTGGGTATATATTTTAATTGCAATAGTAGTGGCGATAGCTATTGCTGGAGTCGTGTTGTATATACGTGTTAGAATGTTTGGAAGTGAAGCCCTTCTGACTAGTCCAGTCGCAGGGTTCTGGAGAAGCAGGCAGGAGACCCTCCATCCCACGGTTCTTCCGGCGGTTGACGGTTCGACTGGCGCGACTGACGCCGACAGGGGGACTACCCCTGCGCCGGAGGGTGTTACGTTCATGGACGAGTCACGGGTGAAGTTTTACCCGTCCCTGGGGCAGTGAAGCCGTTGAGACGTCGCATCACGTTTGGTGATGGAGAAGTGCACTTGGGACTTATGTAGCACATCAAGTGGTGTTATGTTTGTTGTCTACAAATTTTGCAAGTAATCATCATATATATTACTGATTGATTGACTTGGAACTTATGTATTACATCAAGTGGTGTTGGGAATATGCTTGTTGTCTACAAATTATACATTTTAACAAGTAATGATCATGTATGTTACTGATTGACTGAATTTGCCTTAAGGCACCGTTGGGATGACGTTATGTCGCACTGTCTCTGGTAAAGGGATAGACCCAGAGCAATGAAATTAATAATACTTGTGTTAATTGATTATTTTCATCACTCACTGCGACATTCCATCTCCCATACGATTTACATACATACAAAAATATAATGTGTAATTATATTTTTGTTTGTTAGAAAGGGGCGAGTGTTACACTTCAATAGGTGTTGCCCTATGGCCCTATGGAAATAGGGCCAGGTACACTAGTGAGTGATAGTATCAGGAAAAGTCACTCTAAGTGGTCGGAGAGGTCAAACCGTGACTGCCCAGGGCGAGTAGCTCTTTAGAAGTTACTCGTGATGGACATACACGTTCATTACATATTCAGTAAACTAAAAGGGGCAGTCACACGACCATTATCGGCTGCCCAGCTAGTAAGAGAACTGAATGGTTAGTTTATCCTAGATATTGTAAAAAGGTGGACATCCCTTTAAAGGATTCACGCTTGGTCAGTTCCAGTTTTTATGGCCAGCATAAAATTTGCATTATTTTATGCGAGGGAAGTGTATAAAAGAAAGGGCCTCCGACCCATGAGAGAGACACCCTAAGGAGGCATCCTAAGAAGAACACAACGCGGGTTTTTTTTTCCTTTGGCAGTTAGTGCTGGGGGACAATTAGTTTTAGATTATGAAGTTTGTCATGTGTTAAAAAGAAATAAAGTTCTGCCACCACGCCGTTTTGAGGCACGTTTTAAAAAGATATGATGGTAGATTAAGAAGAAAAACATACTGACTGAGTGGTTCGTTTCCTTGAAAGGGTGTAGTACAACACATAGCAAACAGAACCAAATTAAGAAAAAGTCATAAGAGCCCATGTGTTTAGAAATGTCTATTTAGCATCAAAAATAGAGTGGGGTTAGAATGTATCTGGCGAGTTTCATAATGCTCGTTTTTCGTGTATGGCAGACTACTTGCATCAACAGTCTCAATATCGATGAAAAATGTGAAAGAAACTTGCCAGTTAGGAACTGCCTCTGATTGTATTGTGTATCATTATTTCAATGTGACCATGGGATAGCATCGACCATATTACTTTACTGGTAATCATTATACTTTAGACATATAAGGAAGAATATTTTTAAATATTTACTACTGGGAGGTGACCAGTTTGACAGTCATGGTGGTTCCCAGAAGAAAACTTTTTCTGTTGTTTCAGAAACTACAAATAGTTTGCTGACATAACAGTCAACAGTAATCATTCTGTGTCATCAATGTGATGGCCAGCGTTCAAGCAAATAGAAACCAGAAGCACATGAAAACATAATTAGAAAGTGTATTTATTTAAATGAAACAAGACAGACGCTCATTTTTGGCCAACTAGCCTTTGTCAAACAAACACAAACGACAACAAAGAAACAAGTTCACTAGATTAAGGGACAAAAACAATAGCATATCAGTTGATTTCCATGATGATTCGTTGAAAAGGGCAGTTGATTTTGTTTCTTTGCCATCTTAATCGAGCAACTGACAAAAGACACTTGACCAAAATTTTGCACTTGTCTTAATTCCTTGATTAGATAAGCATTCCTGTTTTATTTTCATGTGTTTCCATGTTTTATTTCTTGAAATTAGTGCATTGGGACACTTATGGAATGTGCTGACAAAATGCCTCTCCCCCCCCCCCCCCTCACCTTCCCCGTCATGTGTAGTCCTTATTCATGATATAAAACATGGTGCAAAATGACACCCTGTAGAATGTGCAGAAAAAACACCTCTCTCTCTCTGTCTCTCTCTCTCTCTTTCGATGCAGTTGCAAAGTTTAGATTCGGGGTTTGTGGAATTAAAAATACTACTTTGTCTGTGATGTTTTTCGACAGAAAGTATTGAAATTGTATCCTGCCGTTTGAGTGAAATGGCACACAAGATGAAGAACATTTCCTTTTTCAACGTTTTGCTTACGCCAGTCTTTGTTCAAAGTATGACATAATTTTGCTGTTTTTTCATCAAGCACGATATGAACAAAGCCTTTCCTTATTGAGAGCAGACAATGACAATATTTTTCTTTTCCTGACAAAAAATTGTCCTGACTATTCATGTAGAAAGTTTGGAGTTTGTTCATGAGGGATGCATGGCACTCGGACATATCCATATACGCTCAATCGCTGAAGGAGTTTGGAGTTTGTTCAGTTCAAGAGGGATTCATGGCACTCAAACATATCCAAATCTTCTCTATCGAAATCTGCTGGCAATTATTTGACAGACCCTTTTGAGCCTATGCAAATCCCTTTGATGGGAACGAAGACATTTTTACGGAAAATCCTGCATAAGGAGAGGCCTAACTTAAAAAAAAAAAGGTCTCTGACACTTTGAAATACTGAAAATCAAAGCTTGATCAACAATAAATACCTTGCCTATCTTCTTCAATGACTACTTTGAATTGTTTGTTATAAAGGTAAATTGTTATTCAAATATCTGGGCAGAAGCAGATCAATTTTTTGGTATTTTAATGGATTTAAGTTTGTATAAATATTAAGGAATGTATTTCATGCCGCTGCCTGTGGATAATGTGTGTGTGTATGCGTGTATACCTATGTGGATTCTATGCGCTCGCACGCAAACACACTTGCACGCACATATCCACCGAGACAGTTTCACACATACACATGAACATGTAACAAAACAAGCAAATAAAGCAGCCAAAGTCTTGAGATCTATCAAAGAATCAAAATAAGACTAGTTTTTAAGCCTTCTGAGCAATGTTTTCCTTGGATGCGTGTATACATGTTATAGGGCCTATGATGTACAGGCCTTATGTTGCTGCACAATCAATATATTCTGTCTTCAGTGGGTGTGCGTGCTGAGTATTATCAAATTTCTTAAAGCCCCCGAATACTGACATGGCTTACACGACTTTTCATAAACATAATGGATATTTTGCGTTTGTATGCAGAGGAAGGGTGTTTAGCACTAGAAAGTCTGCGCACATGTCCTGAGATGTGGAAATATCTCTGCTCTTTAGAAACCAGGCAATTTCCTTGCAGGACTGTAGTCAAATCTTCCACTCTGAAAATAAGCATTACGATACTTATAATCCGTTTTATGTCGTGATAATCTGTTTCATATTGTGATACAATATACAATCTGTAAACAGTATTATGTGATGTGACACTACTGTTCCTTATTTGAGTGTTTTCGCATGGTGGAATGCTGAAATATTCAAACGCTGCTTTGTGTCTCGTTAAAAGAGTCCAAAATAGATGCAACATATGACTATGATATTTGGAAAGATTTAAGAAGAAAACTCTAGGGAATACTTTTTTCAAAGTTCCCCGGGGAATTATACAACAACAACTTCTCTTTCAAATGAAATCAAGAAACTTTGTGCTGTACCTTTGCATTTCAACCCATGAAACAATATTTCAAATGGTGGATACTCATGAAAAACATCAAGGAGATGTTCTGGTGTTCTAATGCTTCAAAACGCACACTTGTGAATCA
The DNA here is from genome assembly GCA_030674185.1 of Monoplex corrugatus. NCBI lineage: Eukaryota > Metazoa > Mollusca > Gastropoda > Littorinimorpha > Ranellidae > Monoplex > Monoplex corrugatus. Next base: position 42,755,163 of record CM060310.1, read on the forward strand.
GTTGAGAAGCCTATCAGAGGGTGGACTGGGGTATTTCAAATATGTTTTAAAGCATTCTAAGCTCTCTGAGCCATAAATTACCAAACACTAACAATAACAGTGGTGAACTACTGTAAGATACAGCATACACATCAGTGTGATATAAAACGCATCTCAGTCATTGTCATAAAATGAACATCAGAACTTAACACTCAAGTATATGCACATATTATAGAATTTAATTTAACTTCATAGAAGTACTACAAGACCAAAGTCGTACGAATTCATATCAGTACCCATGAAAGATCGCATCCGCGTGCGCGCATGCGCGCGCACGCACGCACATACGCACGCACGCACACGCACGCGCACACACACACACACACACACACACACACACACACACACACACGCATGCAGCATCAGCATCAGCAAAAACACCAGCTGAACACTTTAATTAAAACATTAAAAACTCAATGTTTTAAAACAATGTAAAATCACCAACCAACCACTCACTTCAAATTTTCAATAGTTTTTAGCTGAGTGAAAAAGATAAGGTGATACTGGGTGAATAAGACGGAAACATCGACACCATGAACATGGTCAATTATCCTGCAATGCGCTTCTTGGTAACATGTTCCCTTCAATTCACATCACTATCATTACTGTGTCACTTTACATCATATTATTATACTTCTGGAATACTTCCAGCATCATTTCTTCTTCGTTGTCCATGGCATCTTGAATGACAGAACGACCTTCCCCATTAGGCAGGTTCTTGTTAGCTCCGGCTCGGAGCAAGATCGCACAAATATCCTCACTTCCATTGCTATAGGCATGCCATAGGGCTGTCCACCCATCAGTATCTTGGTAGTCAATGTCACACTTCCTTTGCTGTTTGAAATAAACAAGACAAACTTAATGTCACTATAGCTTAGATCTTTACTGTTATCTAGCGTACTTATACGAATCATAATTATACATTCTGCTTTTCAAATACATTTTTTTCTACAATGATTATAGACATTTCCCAATGCATGAGAAATCAAAATCTTCAGTGTCTTGTTTATCGAGGTTGCCTTGAACATAGTAGCAGTCTCGGCACATTGTTAGAGAGAAGTGGGCTCGTTTTGTATGCTCCTGCACTTTTACTGTCATAACTTGATAACTGTTATCAGCAAAGATGTGTTAGGAAATGACCTTGTATAGTGGCCTAAGATAACAAGGAACATCACTGAAGACATGAACTAGCAGCGCAGGGCCTCCTCTGAAGGTGGTGGTTGCTATGGTGAACTACATCTTTGCTGATTTACTCCCCATGTGAACAAGCAGCAGGTGTAGGGACCAGAAAAGTTCGCTTGGGAAAGAGTGACATCAGAGCAGCTAATCTTCTGCAAGAAGCTTGAACTTCGCAAGGACTGTGGCCCCACGGGCCAACAAAGTTTTGATATTCAGCAGGGCTGATGTTTGCCTCAAGCTCTAAAAGCATGACACACTCTCAGTTCCGGACAGTGAATCTAGAAGATAAAAGTACATGACTCAAAACTACTGCATTTTTATTGGCATAAACTTAAGTCCCAGTGAGCAGAAATACATTTGTTTTACTTAAACAATCTTATTTGAAATTATGTATAACTTAAAGCATCTTATTTGAATTTTTTCTGCATCAGCTGAGTTCCAGTGTATAGAAATAATAATTTCATTTGAATAGCTCAAACAACAGCCCTGTCAAAGAATGCTCACTGCTACTCAAGACCTGAGAGCCATAGAGGGTTTGCAGGGCAGGAGGTGTTCTGACACGCATGTTGGCAGGATATCTGAATCGATACACTGAAAGAAGAGTGTGGCAATTTTATATTAAATGCTTGTTTTGATTGAAAGCCAATGTAATTTCCGCACGAGTGCTTTAGGACTGTGCCGTTTGCCCTCCTGCAGGACAAGTCCAACTGCAATGTTTTGGAATCGTTGGAGTTTGAATAGGTTGTCATCAGAAGACCCAGCTATGAGAAGTTACCATTACAGTAGTTTAGTCTAAATTAAATGAAAGAGACATACAGCTTTTGTTGTTGTTGTTGTGTCAGCAGAAAAAATGGCAAGTTTTGCTTATTCTGTTTCATTTTCATTTAATCCAAGATGGTGTATCTACACTAAAAATGAATTCACTATGCACTGACATCACAGATGTCATGTGATATATAAGATCCAAAACTGTTATGTCATAAATCTATATCTGTACATAAGCCCTACATGCCGGTATGATCTTGCGGCTTTACTATGTTTCATATATACCTATCTGTACTTGTAAAAAAAACAAAAAAAACCGACTATATTGTATTAATGCCCCAAAAACTCGCGTCATGAACAAGGTTTATTGTATAGTGTACTAACGCCCAATAGATTCATCTCACAGATACATATATATCCATTGGAAAACGTTCATACAGTTGCTTGTCACTGTCTAACACAATTTATCGTCTCCACCTGGACTCTTTCAGCCCATCATCTACCTTTGATCCACAGAAACTGGACACACACTCTTTCCACATCACTTCGCCTCGCATGTTTCTTCACAGTCTGACCATTTGTCTTCATTCTTTTAAAAAAATACATTCTCTGATCTCTGAACCAGGAAAGGCCCAGACGTTTTCTATTCCATGCTGCAGAAGTCTGCGCAGCTTTAATTTTGGACAATACCAGAATGTCTGACCGAAGATGGCTGTTGTTTTTCCTTTCATGATGGAGTTTTTGGTCACTTTCTCTAGCTTTTCCTTTTTGAGTATGGTGATCAATGCTATGATGACCCAAATTTTGTTTGCAAAAGTGCAATTCTAGGTGGCTGAGGACTTCATTTTCCAAGACCTAGATCTTTTGTTGTACTGACTTTACCAGCAAGTTTGTCAGCATGTTCATTTCCATTCACACCAGTGTCCAGGACAGTAAATCCATATGAGCTTTTGTAGATTGATATTTTTCATTCCTTCAAACCAATTCAGGACTCCTATTCCACTTTTTGAGGTAGGTAAATCAGGTTAGTAATGATGAAGGCTCAATTGCATTTTATCTCATCACCTACTGCAATCAACCATTTCAAAGCATGTGTGATTGCATCAGTTTCCATCGTTAGACTGGAAGTAGTGTGTGGTGTTATTCGCAGTATTTTCTTCATGTGTGCTGTGTATATGATAATGTCTTTGGAATTGTGGCCCAATTCCTCGATGAGGACTATGATTTCAACATGAGTTTTAGTTTCCAGCCATTCACAGCAGTGTCTTCTGAGATTCTGACCATTATGTAGGTCTATAGACCTATGAATCAATGTGGATATTTTCCCCCATTCTTTCGTTCTTTTCAGTTCTGTCAGATAGCATACTTACTTAATTGATTCTTCGGCATGTTCCATTGTTGTGATCGATTGTCTTTTGTTGTTTTGACAGTCTTTTAAAATGGCATACTTACTTAATGGATTTTTCGGCGTGTCCCATTGCTGTGGTCAATTTATTTTGTTGTTTTGAAAGTCTTTTAAAGTGAATTTTGTAGTTTCAAGAAGTTGATCTGTAACAGTGTGATGAGACCAATTCCACTGTCAGTTACACTCACTATTACAGCCTGGTATAGCTAAAACTAGTAAAAGAGATGGCTTTTTCCAATGCTTTTTTACCCTTGAGTGTAGTGGTTTCAAAATTTGTTTTCTGAAGGTCAGCTATCTGTCAAAACTGATTCCAGATTAGTGCAGTTTGTTTGTTCATTCAATAATGGTTCCCCTGAATGTAACTGGTGGAATGTCCTTCCGAGCTACTTTGTTATCAAGACTACTTTAGCCGGATTGATGAAGATTAAATTTCTAAGTTCACCGATCCATGATGTTCAATTGTTTTCCGCCCGCTTTGTTTCTTTCTTGTGAACACTTACCTGTCTTGTAGATGAGTCTGTCATCAGCAAATGTGAGTAGGCCCCCCCTATATAGGCTGGTAAATTGTTATTTAAATCAGAAGCCTTTTGTGTAGATGTTGTAAATAGTGGCAATTCTTGATCGAGTCCCAAGGTGCTGAACACTAGTCTCCAAATCGAAAAGCTACCACTCTTGCAACAGCAATCCATAACCTGATTCTCATCCTGACGTCATACCGCCGTGGCATTCATGAGTAGTGAGAACTGAACTTTGCTGAACGCATCCTTGTGGTCAAAAGCTACAGCAAGGGTTTCTTCTTCAATATGAAATCCATCAAAAAGTTAGTAAGCAAAGGTGGTAACATTTCTCATGTACTTTGTCCTGTTCTACATAGCTGAAGATGAGTGATTTTACTCCGCTAATTGACATGAGTTTCAACAGACATAGATTAATGAAGAAACACACAAATCTTCCTTGCTGATTTGCAGGGCTGAGACAACCATGGTTCTTGAGGATTCTTTTTTAAAGGTTTAATTTAATCCCTACGGCCATGAGTTCAGATGTTTTCCCCTTTTATCCTTCATCCATTTCATTTATTTGTTCATTTATTTATTTATTTATCTATCTATCTATTTATTTATTTATTTGTTTGTTTGTTTGTTAATCTATTCATTTATTGGATTCAGAAAACTAAGTTCTCGATGGTGTTTTCAATTTCTCTAGCAACGTTTTAAATGTGTCTCGGGAAAGCAGAGCTGAGCACGTGTGATGCATCAGCAAAGAAATGGTATAGTGCTCCCCATTGTTTAATAACAGAGCAAAATGGTTGTAAATGCCTACTGAAGAGAACAGGACCAGAAGGAAGAAAAGAACCTTTTATTCAATGTCTGTTCACAAATGTGATTTTAGACCACAATTAAAAAAAAAATTATGAAGAGGTAAGAAGCTGAAAATCAAACAAATAACAATTCATACCAAACTCGAATTACAATTCATAAAGAAAAATCAAACAAATAATACTTCATACCAAACTCAAATAACAATTTGTAACAATCTGCCAACAGGAGATCAGAGAATTAGCTGTATAATCTGAATAAGGTCATTATTATCCTTGGAAAAAAAATCTCTACTGTCAATACATGATGAAGAAACATCCACACTGTTGTTTTTATACATCGTAAGCAATATTAGCATTCAAAGAACAGATGGTGGCTAGATAATGCGAGAGACAAATGATATATTTTGTATGTATTCTATCTTCCATGCATTAAGACTTAATTTGTGTATCAAGGATGCTATCTGTCTGTATCATGGAAGGATAAGATTATGAGTATTTGAGAAGCTAGCCTAAACTGATCTTTCAAAGAAAATGCTGATTTAATTAACTGATAGCCCTAGATTATTGTATGTAATATTTTGCATTATTTCATGCAATGTTTTGTAATACAATGCATCAGAAACTTCAACCCAGTGAAGTTCACCTTGTGAAGGAACTCGGCAAAATTTGATATCAACATTGCCTGATGAAATTAAACAGCTGAAATACTTGATTTCAAAAACAATGTCCTTTTAAAAGTGACTGCCAGGCTGTTTGAAACTACATAACACTGACGTAAAAGTTGACACATAATAATATATTGCAAATGGCGTAATAGATTGTATTAATACAGTTCATTGTCACCAATACAGCGTACAATTCTCATAAAATATAGAGTCTTTCCTATCTGAAAGGAGTTTTATACCTTTAATACAGGAATTTCAAATTCAGTTCCGAAATCAATTGATTCTAGTACAGACGTATCTGTGAAAATGTTTACATTATTAGATTGCTTTGTTGATAAGTAAGATTCCACTTCTGAAATTAAGATGTTTGCTTCTTTTGTTCAACTGGTGTAATCTCTATCATATTTAGAGTTTTTCATTTCCCTAAAACAAATCTGCAGCACAATTAGCATAATGAGAATGGTGTCTAAATCAGGATTGTTTTTGCCAAGGGGATCATCCATAAAATTTCTAATAAGTTGAAGGAGCTGGAACTTTCGAGCTTTTTTAGAATAATCAGTTTCCGATTTTGACAGTAACTCTCCCTTCACTGATTTCTTTACAAACAAAGCTCTGATAACATACCTTGACACTACTTGTTGATGCTATTCAGCAACTGATAATATATTGCTTTCTTTGTATGATTTTAGTATATTTGTACAACAGGCACCCCAAGCGCCAACTAATAGCCTTGCTATCTATAAATTGTAATTTTCTTAACATGTTTGGTGCAAAAAAATATATTTGAACTAAAGAAATCTTTAGGTACAGTATAATTTCTGTCTTGACTCCAGCACAGATACTAATTATTTTTAAGAAACTAAATCTTTTTCTGGTGTTAATAATTAGATATTCTTTATGGCTTTCCCAATTCAATACTGATGTTAAATATAAAAAGTGTTTTCATCTAATACTGATACACAAAGTCTCTTAGGGTTTTCACCACTGTTAAAGAGCACAAGGTATGTCTTTCTTCTTGAAAATTTTAGGCCACTGTCTTTCAAGTAGCGACTCAATTCATCAAGCCTGCACTGGTAAAGTTTTTGCTGGCAGTTAATCGTTCTCTTATTTGTGCGTTTCTTCCAAAGATAGTATCAATCCAAAGACTAATAATTATCATCTACATATTGTACAACATTTGTGTTCTTTGAAAAGCATTTTGGAAGATCATAAATATTATGCTGAACAGAAAAGGGATTATGACTGACCCCTGAGGTATACCCATGTCGATGTTTTTAAAAGAAGAGGACGAAGTCCACAAGTTTACACATGTACATATACAAAATAAGAAACGATCTGTATAGTATACATAGCAGGCCTCTGTCAGTTGGCGTCAATTGAACATGTACGTAATTCATCTACAAATATCAATGGGTGCATAAATTGCACATGACCATGTAACACACACATACCCCATACACATAGGCAACTGCTTGAAATATATTCTTAATATTTGTACTAACTTAAATCCATCAAAATATGGAACAGTGCAGTGTTTCTGTCGAGATACATGAATAATACTTACTTGTTTATAACACACATTTCAAATAAATTTTCCAAAGAGACAGCACATGTATTGTCAATCAAGCTTTACTATTACATTTCAAAGCGTCAAAGACCAGTTATGCTAGGGGAAAAAAAGTAGTCATCATCTTCACTCAGTAAGGAAAAGGCTATGGTCATGTAGATCTGCTTGGTGAGAATATTGTGAAATTATTTCCTTCTTGGAACCAACACACTGAAAAGGGAAATGCACTTCATCTTTCCTGCCATTTTGACAAGAGAGAGGCAGAGAGGGAGGGAGGGTACAGCACTGAGATATATTTAGAAATGCATTGTGTTTTTTGGTAAGAAAAAATCTCAGAAAACAAAATTGTTCAGTCATACATAGACCACTACTTATTCTCAACTAAAAACAGATTACACTTTAAACTGAATTTAAAAACATATTGGAATTGGAATAGATTTATAACCAACATACTCTGAGCAAGTCACTCACATTCTCTGTGTGTGTGTGTGTGTGTGTGTGTGTGTGTGTGTGTGTGTGTGTGTGTGTGTGTGTGTGTGTGTGTGTGTGTGTGTGTGTGTGTGCTGTTTTTTCCCCCCACAAAGACTGGAGAGAGCAAAGTAACACAGTGACACCATCCGAATGACAGTACATGAGCAAGAGCTGGGTGTACCACAAAGGAGCATTCTCTCTCCTGCGCTGTTCAGTATTAAGATCAGCAATTTAGTCAGATCTGTAGACAGGTCTCAGACTGTTCGCTGTTTGTGGTCAATTTTGCAGTTTACCCAAGTGGAAGTTTCTACGCAGGCGTTCAGAGGTGGCTGCAGCTGTGCGTAGACAGGATCCAGCAGTGGGCAGAGACAAACGGCTTTACTTTTTCCGCAACCAAAACACAAATGTATCCACTTTCATCACCTACGACAATTCTTTGCTGATCCAGAAATCCATCTGGGAAAGTCCATCATTTCTGCTGTAAAAGAAGCTAAATTTCTGGGATTGATCTTTGATCAAAAAGGAAATTTTCCTTCTAAAATTACGTTTGATCTAACATACTTACCGTGGCTCACAAATGCAACTAGCGGTAGCGGTTTGCCATTTCTACCTCGTAACAATAAAGTCCGAAAGGACCGTAACTCTGAGAGTATCCATGTCTTGCGCATGCGCATGTGCTCTTTCTCTTTTCGAGGAAACCAAGACCCTGACAGTGAATGGAAGGAACCAGGAAGGTGGGGAGGACGGGAGGGACTCTGCATGAGCCACGGTAAGTATGTTAGATTAAACGTAATTCTAGAAGGAAAATTTCCTTTTAATTACACATACTATACCGTGGCTCACAAATGCAGAATAGCACTACCCGGATGGAGGGCTTACCTGGTTAACGCCTGGAGGAAAGGGACGAGTCAGGGCGTGTGGCAGAGATGGGGTATTGGGCCACCACAGCGGAAGCGATACCCCTGGATCCATCTTCGTGCAGACGGGAGACGTCGCGCAGGTAGAATTGGATGAACGTGCCCGGGGAACGCCAATACGCGGCGTCCAGGACACTCTGGAGGCTGGCATTGTGGGTGATTGCCAGCAACGAAGCCCATGCTCTAATCTCATGGGGCCTCGGGGAGAAGACAGCCAACTCTGAGCCCGGCCTTGCATACGCAGCCTTGATGACTTCTCTCAGCCATCGAGAGATGGATGTGCGTCTAATGTCCTTCCTATAGCTTTCGTTGTAAGAGAGAAACAGGTGGCGCTGCTTCTGGCGAGAAGAATTCGTCCACTTTCTATACACTTGCAGGGCGCGAACGGGACAGAGCGTGCGGTCCGCGTCATCCGGAGCAAGGACAGACATCAGGGAATGAGTGGAGATGGTCGGAGAGGGAGAACCTGGCGACTGGTTCTTGGCTAAGAATTCCGGGAGTAGGCGGAGAGACATCGAGCCATCAACGAGAAAGGCCGTCTTGAAGGAGAGGAACTTGAGAGAATACTCCCTGATGGGCTCGTAAGGAGGGAGTCTCAGGGATGAGAGGACGAGAAAGAGATCCCATGCCAGGGTGTGGTGGGAGGTTCTGGCTTCCTGGAGAGAAGTCCCTCTGACAAGATCCCGCAGTAGAGGGTCGTCCGCAAAGGAAGGACCACCCAACTGACTGATGGTGGTGCAGATGGCCGCCCTGTGTACCTTCACTGTGGAGGACGAAGGCTTTTTCTCGGACGACAGAAAGCCGAGGTAGTTGGCCAACTGCAAGCGAGAGGGTGAGTGGGGTGACACCGCATTTGAGGAGCACCAAGAGAGCCAGCCGTTCCAGTGGGCATTATACACCCCCTGTGTGCCCGGTCTGTGAGCTTGCTCCACAAGGCCGATTACAGCCGGGGACAAGCCTAATGAAGACATCGAGTCCCGCACAGCAGCCAGGCATGAAGGTTTAGAATCTCTGGATTGCCGTGCGGAATGCCTGACCTGGGTTGAAGGAGGGACCAACCCGACACAGTGAGTTTTAGTGGCGGCACATGGGACAGGTGCAGAAGTTCCGGGTACCCAGAAGTCATAGCCCGTCAGGTTTGACCATGGAATGGACATAGCATCCACAGCCCAGGCCGCCGAATCCGGAACTGGAGAAACGTACAGAGGAAGGCGGCGAGTGAACCTGGTGGCAAACAGGTCCAGTTGTGCTTTGAACCATGCTGCCCACACTGGCTCCAGAACTGCATGGACCGGTGTCCATTCCGAGGGAAGAACCATGTGGGATCTGCTGAGAGAGTCTGCAAGTATGTTGATCTTTCCCAGGACATGCTTTGCTGAGAGCCAAATAGATTGTTCCTCGCACCAGAGGAGAAGCTATTCTGCTCTCCGAGACAGGGAGTGGGATCAGGCGCCCCCTTGCTTGTTGACGTAACAAGCTACCGTAGTGTTGTCCGTGCTGATACGAACATGTTTTCCCTTCAGAAAGGGGAGAAACTCCCTGAGGGCCTGAAAAACTGAACTGCCTCCAGTTCCAGCATGTTGATGTGGCGGGACATCAGTTCGTGTGACCACTGACCCTCTGCTGTCAGCGGGCCCACATGGGCCCCCCACCCGGAGGTGGACGCATCCGTGAACAAGTCCTCCTGAGGAGGGGGCGGTGTGATAGGGACTCCCTGGGCTAGCCGGGCTAGGACTGGGAGCGCCATTTGGTCACTGATGATTGGAACCAAGGATCCAGGGGGACCGGAAGGTCCCACGGCTGCAGAGATTGCGACCACCGTTGGAATTACCGCTTGAGGAGTCGACCCAGTGGCACCAGGGGCTTGAGACTGAGAGAGCAGGGGAGCTAAGAGGCCCTGAAGGCGTAGTAAGTGCTGGGGAGTCGGGGACACCACCCACTTGGATGTGTCGAAGGACATGCCCAGGAACTGGAACTGTTTCGAAGGAATGAGGTCCGACTTCTCCTCGTTGTAAACAAAGCCCAGAGTTGCAGAACCTGGAAAGCTTGTTGTGCACATAGTTCCCTGGAGGAGACGAGTAGAAGCCAATCATCGAGAAAGGCCTTGAGGCAGATACCCCTCTCCCGAACATGCATGAACAGCTCCCGCGCCACCTTCGTGAACAACCAAGGGGCTGGTGCCAGACCGAAGGGAAGGGCCCTGAACTGGAAGATCCGGTTCCTCCAAACGAATATGAGGTACTTTCTGTCCCTTGGGTGAATAAGGAGGTGGAAGTACGCATCCCCGAGGTCGATGGATATCCCCCAGTCAAGGCATCGCGGATCGACATAGGGGTTTCCATACGGAAGTGGAGGACATGGAGGAACCGGTTCAGGGGAGAGAGGTCCAGGACGGGCCTCCAGCCCCCCGAAGCTTTGAGGACCACAAAGATGCAGCCATAAAATCCCGGGGACAAATGGGAGAAAACCTCCTCCGTGGCCCCCTTGGCTAGCATTGAAAGAACCTCCTGATTCACAGGGCCTGCGAGGCCAAGTGATCTCGAGGAAGTGTGAAAGCAGGGGGAGAGGGCGTGAGAGGGGCCTTTCTTGGGCCCCAAGGAAGGCAGAACCCAACCTGATCACCCGCAGGGCCCACGGGCTTGCGGGCAGCCTCTCCCAAGTGTCGATGTGTCGGGACAGACTGCCCACAGGATCGCCCATGGGGGGTGATGGCCTCAGGCCGGGGGTGAGTCATTGGGGGTGAGCTGGCTGAGTAGAGGCCGGCTTTCGGACCCTAGGTCGGGGAACCGACCGGCCCGTGTGCTGTTGCCTCTTCCTAGGCCCTTGCGGCCTGGAAGAGCTGCGAAACTTCGCCTGCGGGGGCCCATGGGAAGAGTAGGCCGCTGGAGCAGGGCGCTTTGACACAGGGCGAGAGGGACTGGAGTGGAGGGCGAGGTCCCTCCTGATGTCGGCCTGGTGCTTGAGTATGGCCTGCACATGGTTCCCGAAGAGGGAACCAGGCCAAAGGGGCACAACTCGCAAGGAGGCCTTGGCTGATGCGGAGCTGGCGACCGAGGATGCCGCGAGAACAGCATCCCGCCTCGCCATGACTGAGTTGAAGTACATCCTGGCCAAGGCCTCGGTTGAACATTTAAGCCCTTCCACCATGGCCTGGATAAAGGCCATGATGGCGGGAGAGTCAGGCGACTGGCGTAGGGAGAAGGACTCGTTGTCTGGGTCCTTAAGGGCGGACACCAGACCACCCAAGAAGGAATCCATGGCGGAGGCCGCCACCAGCCCCCACCTTGCATTCTCCTCCATTCGGCCAGGCAGCGCTCCGGGAGGGAGATGTGCTGCTGCTGGGCCCAAGACCTCTCGTGCACTAACAGGAGGTCCTCCTGTGTGAGGGAGAGGGGTGACTCAAGGATGGCCTCATAGGCCATGAAGGTCTTTCTCTGGAACGGGAAGTGCACTGGATTCAGGAATTTCCTGAATGGGAGAGCTCTAGGGAAGTCAGGGACGGATCCTGGTAGGAAGTCGTGTGCCACTTCCCCCCTTGCGCAGCTTGGACTCTCCGCAGGCAATCCGCCACCATGCCCGACTCTTTGAGGAAAGAGGAGCGTGGGGCGGAGGTAGGAGGTGTGCCCAAGGCGAGTTCAGCCGAGCTAGAGCAGGGAGCCTCGTCCTCCTGCACCGTGGACAGGTCTGCAGGCACGTGGGATGCCAGCCGGTCCATTGCTTCGGGGAAGCAGAAGGACGTGGGGGGCAGAGGCCTCATCCTCTGTGTCAGAGTCCGTGTCCCCTGGCCTGCCTATAGAGGAGGCGAGGGACCACGGAGTGTCTGAACAGGAGGCCACTCCAGGGGGACCCAGGTCCAAGGCCCCGGGGAAGTACCCCTGGGGGGGAATCCGACACCGGGGGGGGGGGGGCTGGCGAAGACGAAGCCTGCGCTGGTGGGGCACCAGGCATAAAGCCGGGCCACCAAGTGCATCCCGCGGACGAGGCTGGAGGGAATCCCATTGTTGGGAAGTGCTGCCATGGTGCCATGTACGGTGCCATGAGAGGCACCATGGGCTGAGCCCAAGGAGTCCCAGGACCCTGACCCCAGGAAGAGGAGGGCCCAGCCCAGCCACGGGTCGAGGGTTCCCCAGTGCCCAAGGGGCCAGCCTGCTGGGGGCTGCTTGGCATTTGCCAAGGCGACCAAGCGCTCTGTCCGGAATGGGACAGAGATGTGCCAGCCCGCAGCAGGTCGCTTGGCATTTGCCAAGGCGACCAAGTGCTCTGTCCGGAATAGGACAGGGAGGTTGGAGCGGGGGCAGCAGCAGCAGGCTGTGGGGGAGGAAGGGAGACAACCGGGGCGGATCGACGATCTGACACCTGTAATAGGGGGGTTGTCTCCCTTGGCCCGCCTGGCGAACCAGGGGGTGTCCCGCCTGGCGAACCAGGGGGGTGTCCCCGAACCAGGGGGTGTCCCGCCTGGCGAACCAGGGGGTGAGCTAGTTTCTGCCAAAGTGCTGGCCTTCCTGCCTCCCGAAGGAGACCCATACCCAAGTCGCCCTTCAGCCATAGGGCTGAAATGGTAGCAGCAGAACCGGAGTTGAGCTGTATGGAGGGGGCGAGTACGGAATCGACAGAACCGCAGATGAGTCGATTACCATGATGGGCAGTGTGAAGGCCGCAAAATGACGAAAAGTCAACAGAGCCGCAGCTGAGTTGAGGGCTCGTGGTCACCGCAACAGAACCGTAGCTGAGTTGCGATGACTTGTCGAGAGAGTGAGAGAGAGAAGACGAAGAAGACGGAGGAGGGAGAGACAAAGATGAAGAGAGAGTGGGTTTTGGCGCACCGGGCGAACCACCGGTCTGTGGGTTGGAGAATTCGCGGACGAAATCTTCTTAACCCTCGCTTTGCCACCCAAACGCTTCACGTAAGTTTCTCCCTTAAATGAAAACATAGGCAAGACAACACAAAACAGCAATGACAATCAATCAATCGCAAGCAAAGTCAATAAATACTCAGCTGCTCAGAGCATGTGAGGCGAGCTGGCTACCGAGAAAAAAGAGCACATGCGCATGCGCAAGACATGGATACTCTCAGAGTTACGGTCCTTTTGGACTTTATTGTTACAAGGCAGAAATGGCAAACCGCTGCCCCTAGTTGCATTTGTGAGCCACGGTATAGTATGTGTAATCAAAGTTGAATTTTCTCAGTCATATCCAACATCGTACATCCTTGTGCAAGAAAGCTCTGAATATTCTTTAGGTTGTAGCTCATAACATCCAAGTCATGTGTTGTTCCTGGAGAACAGCCCTGCCACCACCCAGTGGGAGATGAGAAAATGGTGACATCAACACACCACAACAGCAGCTAACCCACCAAGGATCCACTGAACGTTCAGAGCAACAACATCACCTTGAATAGCGGCCATGAACCATATTATCAGGATGACTATGAAAACACCAGCAAGATAACCAGATTGACAGACAGTGAATGTCCAGACAAACCATCACAGAATTAAATGTCTTTTGTTATGTTTGGTTATCCTGTGACCACCCTTTTGTCCAACTCCCCTCCTATCCTCCCCTTCCTGGTCTGTGTGTTTTGTACCTCTGAATTTTTGTTATTGCAAGTGAAGGCTTTGGTGACTGATGAGAGTACGTGCTCTGATTTGATTTGTATATCAGGATTTGGCGTTGTACAAATGTCATTATTATTACTATTATTCATCTTAAGCTTTACCCACACTAAATGATTTAATTGATGTCATTCATTCACTTTGAAAGAGAGATATCGTGAGTTACTTCCCTTTCTGAATAGAACGGATGCTGCCTTGCAGCTTGTTACTTAACAATCCACTTAAGAAATCTGTGTTACCGAAAGACATAAATATAGACCGCCGGCATGGTCTTATGACCCATGCCGATTTGATTGACTCGGCTGCCTTGTCTATTAAGGCTAACTTGACACGACCATGTTGCTTACATGCATTGTTGTTGGGTGTACACTCTAGCAACTCAGTCGGTAAAGAGGCTGAGCACCGACTCACAAGCAAATGTTGTGTGCTGTACTGTCATTCTGGTGGTGTCACTGTGTTAATTTGCTCTCTCCAATCTTCATGGGGGGAAAAAAAGCACACACACACACAGTCATTCAGTCTAATATATCACTTATTGGAAAAGACGTTAAATCAAAGAACGAACACACACACACACACACACACACACACACACACACACACACACACACACACACACACACACACACAGTGTGAGTGACTTGCTCAGAGTATATTGGTTATAAATCTATTCCAATTCCAATATATTTTTAAATTCAGTTTAAAGTATAATCTGTTTTTAGTTGAGAATTAGTAGTAGTCTACATGACTGAACAATCTTTGTTTTCTGAGATTTTTTCTTTCCAAAAAAACACAATGCATTTCTAAACATACCTCAGTGCTCGCTCTCTCTCTCTCTCTTTTTTTTTTCTCTCAAAATGGCAGGGAAGGTGAAGTGCATTTCCCTTTTCAGTGTGCTGGTTCCAAGAAGGAAATAATTTCCCAATATTCTCACCAAGCAGATCTATATGAGCATAGCCTTTTCCTTACCGAGCGAAGATGATGACTACTACTTTTCCCCTAGCATAATTGGTCTTCGATGCTTTGCTCTTCACAGTCACATACTGCCCACACCACAGCACTGACATAACACTCCTCATGGTAGCATACAATATTTTGCTTGCTTTGGATAGTGGTAATGTGTCAGTCTTCAGTCTCCTTGGTTTGCCTGCTGAATTTGATACTACAGCCTGTGGCATTCCTCTGTACAGATTTGGTAATCTTTATAGTATTTTGGGTTCAGCTTTTGTGTAGTTCAAATCTTAATACAATAATGAAAAAAAAACTATCATTGTCCGTGATCATCGTACCAAGTGTGCTGACATACAGTTCTCTGCATTTTGTGACATTGTTCAGTAATTCCAGTCACAGAGAACAGTATCAGAAATTGGATAACTGGAAGCAAATTAAAACTGACTGACAACAAAACAGATACTGTACGCCCCTCCCTCCTCTCATTAAGTTCAAGACAGCGTCTTTTTCTGAAATTGCACAGACGACTTCCATACTTGTCGATGGAGCCAAAATTGTATTCACATCTTCAGCTAACTATTTAAGTTTTAATATTTATGATGATATGTTATTGGAGTCACATATTTCTAGCATTTACTGTGCAGCATATCTAGAAATTCCCCTCATTAGTGTTATCTGACAATATCTGATTACTCAAGTGACTGGTTGTGGCTTGGTCCTGTCTAACTTAAGACTATTGCAATTCTCGTCTTTCTTTCCTGTGGCTGCCCACAATATATTCTCAGTAAAGTACAAAAGATTCAAATTCTGCTATAAGACTAATTTTGAAGGCTCGCAAATATGATCATGGTCAGCTCCTCCTTCACAAACTTTACCAACTTCCAGTCCAAGTATGAGCAGACATATTCTGTCAAACTTTACCAACTTTCAGTCTAAGTATGAGCAGACTTACTCTGTCAACTCTCTGTTGCAACTTCTTTTCTGAAAATATACACTTCTTCCAGAAAGCTTGTTATCGTTAGATAAACGCATTCTCTAAATCTCTCTTGTACAGATTATGTTCATTCTCTGTCTGAGAGTGATCCTCAGAGCCACAAAAGACACACCCACGGAGACTATGCGATACCTGCTTGACCTTCCTTCAATACAGTCGGGACACAAAATAGAACAAGTAAAGGCATATTTCAGGGCATTCGAGAACTCAGAAAACCCATTCCACCAGATAGTCGGAACAGCAAAAGGCAACAGACTCCAACATGGAAAATCATGGATGGGACAGGCAGAAGACTCCATTCAGCATGTGTGTCAACTGTCAGAACTCAAAGGGACAAAGGAATGAGGAAAACACCCAAACCGTTTCAACAATCTGTACAAAACTACCATACCCAAAAATCTAGGGAGAAACTGTCGCGAATGGCCAGAAGAGAAAACAAATGCAGAAATTCAGCTATTCAGGGAGCAACTAAGCTGCAACCCCAAAGATATAATCATATACACGGATGGCTCAGTCACCAAAAACAAGCCTGGATGGGGCTTCACTGTCAAACAGAATGGAAACACCAAACATGAAGAAAACGCTACATATGATATCACAATCTCCAGTCTAATGATGGAAATGAGGCAGTCACACATGCACTACAATGGTTAACCTCACTGGATGACGACATGAAAGAAAGCCAAGCCTTCTTCCTGACTGACTCAATGAATCTACTTCAAAAAGTGCAAAATGGAGTACGGACCCCAGAATGGCACAAAGCAATGAACAGTATCAACCTAAAAAGTCTCATGTGCATTTACTGCCCTGGACACACTAGTGTTAAGGGAAATGAACGGGCTGAAAAACTGGCAAGCAATGGCACTACAACAAAAATTCTCCATCTGGGAAAGTCTGAGGTCCTTACATGCTTCAAATCATATCTTCGTGAACAAAATGTTAGTCATTATACCATCGAACATCTTACCTAAAAAGGAATAGATAGAGGAAGTGGCCAGAAATCCACTATGAAAGGAAAGCTATCGTTCATCAGACCAATATTGGTATCATCTCAAAAGTAACACTGCACAGACTCTTACAGCGTGGAATGGAAAGTATTTTGGCTTTTCCAGAAACAGAGATAAAGGAAAAGTGAAGAAAAGAAACAGACAACTGAAGAGCAAGCAAGTTTGCCGAACCGTCTGTGTGTGTGTTCGTGGGCTGTTTGTTGATTGTTATCCAGACAGGTCTATAAGTTTGTCATGATATGAATGTATGGGTGTCTCCTCTTTGCCGTGTTGTTGTTGCAGCTGTTGTTGTCGGCCATCATGCTGTGTTGATATGGGTATGTATGAATGTATGTGTATGGGTGCATATGTATGAATGTATGTGTACATGTCTGTGTGCAGGCATGGGGATATATGCATGTATTTATTGTTATTTGTTAGTTTCGTCTCTTACCTTTTCATCCACATACTCCTTTATTTAGTATTTATTTATTCACCTACTTACTTCTTATTCATTTACCTACTCACTCACTCACTTATTACTAGCTTGCTTGCTTACTTGCTTGCTCACTTAATTGCTTGCTTGCTTACTTTCTTACTTATTTTATTTACTTACTTACCTATCCATGATTAAGACAATATTACTTTATCTAGTTGATAGACAGCTGAGCATTTGGGCATTGTCTGGGGGAGGGGGGGAGGGAAGGTTCTGTCATGTGAGACGAGTTTATACAGAATAGCTAGTTGTGTTTTGATTCAGACCTTTACTTATTTATTTATTTACTTTATATATAATGTTCCTTTTTTGAAGTAAGATACATATATACACATGTCATTTACATGTAACCAAGATCATTCCAGTGATAGGCTGATAAAATACCAGTATAAAATTAGACTAGGTAAAACATAGTCTTGGTAGGGCCTCAGGACCTGGCCAGCTCATGGGTTTATGTGCAGGCTTAAGGCATGTGCCACGGTCACCACACATGGCACCTGTGACGCTAGTGCATATGGAATTCGTTTCGAGTGCGGAGACGTCATCTTGAGAAAATTAAACTGAAACTAAAACTGTTTGCGCATCAAACAAAGGGAACTAATTTTCTTCATATATGCCTTGTTTGCAATCTATATCCTCTTTTTAGAGAGCTTGCAAACTTCATCTCTTCAGACAGTACTATCACAATCACTTTTTTTCAATGTGCTTTCCACCCTACCCTCTATAGTGTTCTGACATTATTGGTTCTGTAAGAAAATATCTGTGTGTTCATTCTTTGATTTAACGTCTTTTCACTATGAGTGATATTAGATTGATATCTCTGTGTGTGAGGGTGGGGGGTGGGGGAAGGGTATATGTGTGTGTGTGTGAGGGGGGTGTTCATCTGTTTACATGCTCTGCGTCAAAGTATGTGCATGCGCCTGTTTAATATACACTACGCACAAAAAGTTAAGGATCACTTGCACAAAAATTCATAACTTTCAAAATAAGAAAGCCAATGCGTTGAAGTTTGGCAAACATTTAATTCCATGCTTTAGTGATAACGATACACAATTGCCTTCAATTTCGAGCAATCGTTTGGTGTGTACATTTGATCAAAGTGGGTACGTATCGAAATTTGATTTCCCAAAGTCATTGAAATCACAAGACAGGGCATTCTGATGCTCCCAAAAGTTCAGTAATGCGTGTAACCGCCATGGCTGTTCTGGCACTCGACGCAGCGAGTCCTCATCGAGTTGACCAGGTTGGTGAAGATCCTCTGTGGAAGCGCCTGCCACTCAGCCTGCAGCATCTGGTAGAGGTGTTGGGCATCCCTGGGAGGGGGGTGGTTGCTCCTCACTTTGCGATCCAGCTCATCCCAGAGGTTCTCAATCGGGTTGAGATCGGGACTGCATGCTGGCCACTCCATTCTGTTGACTCCAGACTGCTGCAGGAAGTCGTTGACCACCCTTGCCCTGTGGGGGCGAGCGTTGTCATCCTGGTAGACAGCCGTCAGTCCCATCTGCTGCAGTGTAGGCACAGCCAGCAGTCGAAGGATCTCATCCCGGTATCGGAGGCCAGTCAGGTTATCCTGTACATGATACAAGGATGTTCTGTGGTGAAGGCTGAAGGCCCCCCAGACCATTACAGAACCTCCACCAAAGGCCACCTTTTCTTGGACAGTGGTGTCAATAAAGTGTTGCCCTGGGCGCCTCCAGACCCTCAGTCGGCCGTCGTTGTGGTTCATGGTGAAGCGTGATTCATCACTGAACAGGACCTGGGACCATTGCTGACGTGTCCACCTCACGTGACATCTGCAGAAGGCGCGGCGTGCTGCCCTATGGGCTGGAGTTAAGCGTGGCCGTACAGCTGGGCGACGAGAACGGAGGTTAAACCCATGAAGGCGGTTCCGTATGGTCTGCTGGCTGATGTTGATGTTAGTAGCCACCCTCAGCTGCCTTCGAATGATGCTGGAAGAGGCTGTTCTTGTCTGCAGGGCTTGTCGTTCAATGAGACGATCTTCACGTGGGTTTGTCTTCTTCGGTCGACCAGATCTGCGTCTTTCATGGACCCTCCCAGTGGCTGTGGAACTGACAGACGAGATGGACACCTGAAGTCGCCTGGCCACTTCTTGCTTGGGACACCATCTTGGAACCATGCAACAGCTCGTCCCCTCTCAAACTCGCTCAATTTTCGTCGTGGAGGCATTGTCAGATCAGGCCTACTACTGGTGGAATGTCTTCTTATAAAGCCAAGCAAGAGACAGCATCTCACACATAAACAGCAGTGCTTGCACGTGCATAATGGTTTTTCCATCTGGCTTGTGCAATGTGTTCAGGCAGAACGGTCCAAAACAAGGTCCTTTTTCGCAAGTTTCCGCTTTTCCGTTTGCGGCCAAGCTCAGTAGTAGAGAATCCCGTGCAATTTTCGCACTAACACAACATCACCCACTTACAGCTGAACAAGAATTCATAACAATTTGGCTGGACTGAGAAATAAATAACAGTAGCGAACTGAGTTTATTACGCACCTGTTTTCTCATAGTGATCCTTAACTTTTTGTGCGTAGCTTATGTGGTGTGTGTGTGTGTGTGTGTGTGTGCGTGTGCGCGCGCACGTGTATGTGTGAGTGAGCATGTGTGCACGCGCGTATGTATGTGTGCGTGTGTTTGTGCGTGTATCTACATGTCTGTGTGTGCATATGCGTGTGTGTATATGTGTTGTGTGTATATATGTGTGTGTGTGTATGTGTGTGTGTGTGGTGTGTATGTGTGTGTGAGTGTGTATGTACATATGGTTGTGTGTGTGTTTTTGTATGCTTACAACTCTTCTGTTGTTTTCCTTTCTTGTTCAGTGAACTTTTGCTTACTGATGTAAAATCAACAAATTCAAGAAATAGTCGCCAAGGAAATAAACCATGACAATGAAAAGCCAATATCTTGCAAAGCACGATATTATCAAGATACAGGCTTTTCTGTGCATTGTGGTCCCAGTGACAAACAGCCATCCAAGGAATGATTTGTAAAAAAATAAAATTTCAAATAAAGTAGTAAAATGAAGTTTAGTACGTATATGTTATGTATGCAATGCATAAAAAACAGACCTGTCAACAGGGCACACATACGTTTATTGCATTATGAAAAGGTTAAGCATTAGAGTTACCTTGACCAGAAAGGAGACGATTTGCTTGTGTTCATTGGCGGCAGCAGCAATGAGAGGAGTATGACACCCTTCTTCCTTGCAAGGACTGTTGATGTTGGCCCCAGCTCCCACCAACACAGTAACTAAGTTCTCTTGCCCCTTTTTTGCAGCTAGATACACTGCTGTGTGGCCTCGCTTGTCATATCTATTGACATCCACCCCACCTTTAAACAAATATTTGAGTCAAAGACACAGGTGAAAGGCTATATCAATTTCTTACATAAGGAAAGGATTGTGGTTTCAGCTTTAATAGCAAAAAGCCCTCATGAAGAACACTAGGTACGTACCTATTTTTCACTTCAGAATTGGCTCCTTGTAATTTTATCTACTGCAATCGTAGCAAAGTACATTTTGTAGATTAAACAAGGATTATAACTCTTGAGAGTCACGTAGGAGTTATCTCCCATGTTATAGAATTTCTCAAAATCCAACATAGTTTGCGCTACCCATTCAGCTAGCATAGGAGCAGCCACAAAACACAAAAACTGTAAGCTCAGAACATTCCCCCCAAAAAAGAATGTGCAAGCCTACCTTCATACCCCGCAACTACACCTACACACAACTATGAGGGAGGAGAGAAATGCACACAACATACTGGTCTCTTATTCAAGACTGGCATAGTCTTTTATTCTTGAAATGACCAAACACACACATATAGGTATTCAGAACATTCCTTTTTGGGGGAATGTTCTGAGCTTACAGTTTTTGTGCTCTGTGGCTGCTTCTACGCTAGCTGAATGGGTAGCGCAAACTATGCTGGATTTTGAGAAATTCTACAACATGGGAGATAACTCCTACGTGAGTTACAATCCTTGATTATTAATCTTAAAAAATCCTCTTATTTCCTTTAGTGTTACCTATATACATTTTGTGGAATTTGTTCTCATTACACAAAACTTCATCAGAAACAACAACAAGAACAAAATTCAAATGATTCCGATAAATAGAAAATAAACATACGTGTTTCCAACACATTCACTTCTTATACAAAAGTCCATGCAGTTCAGATGGGTAAAACAGTACAGCATTCAAAAACCACAGTTTTAATGATTTTCAGACATCTATACAGTTTGTATTAGTACCTCTAACAAAATGAAAATCGAATTGGATAATAGGAAAGAAAAAAAAATGGAGAAAGATAGATAAGTGAGATCAAAACTGTTGACAGTTTTAGACAGTTATTTGTTCATTATATCTTAATTACAAGTGAAAACATTAAACATATTTAAATGAAGCTTATACATCTTTTTGTACATATATGAAGTGTTGCAATAAAGGGAAAATGGATGAATTATTGAAATTCGAGGAAGCCAATTTTGACACAAAGGTAAGAACAGCAGCTTGTGAGCACCTTATCTAAAACTTTCTTTCAGTAAATGGCTGTTTCTATGTCGTTTTAAACCACTGGAGTATCTCTTTGTATTCACGGGCGTATGAAATTCGTTGATATTGTACAATAATTCATTCTTTTAGAAAAAAAGGAGTAAGCATATTTTGATACATGTATAATAAAGGCCAATTGGCTGAAAATTTGTGCCTGTCTTAAGTTAACAAGAAACATGACAAGGGTGCTGATGGGACCCGGAGCACCAACACCTCGCCACTCTTCAGATAATCACCTCCCAAGCTCTCGACATTACTTGATAGTCATTTCATCAAGCAAAGGGGGGCTTTCAATGCATTGCATGACCCACTCGGGCCCAGTCATCAGTTACCTTGTTTACAAACGAAATGGCAAGATGGGAAGATGACAAACCCTGGGACACTGCCACAGCGTACACCACCCAGGTCCAGCCCATCCTCCGGCCCAAGAGAGAATGGGAGAGCCCTCTCTCGCCTCACTCTGGTCTTCATCTCTCTTTCGGGCAGCCCACCCTGCCACCAGCTTGCATAACTGCCAGCTCCTTTCCCCTTACTATAGTCTTGACAGTTACACAGCTTTGTTACATTAAATACGCATTCTAATTCTGTTTTTCTGGTTCCTGTTTTGCTTGAGGACTGGAAGTTACTTTGGTTTGGCGTTTTAGCCTTTAGGTATTAATAGACAGATTGGGGAGTGAAAATAAGATATAATTTTTATGAACTATTTTCATTGTGATCAAAATTTTATGTTTCATGATACACAATTTAAATAACTTTATTCATATACAACCGAGAACTGTTAGCAGTAAAAATTAAATTGTTTTATGCCTACAACAATTCTGGAATCCCCCCCTCTCTCTCTCTCTTTCCCCTCCCTCCCTCCCTCCCTAAGATGTAACAGTAGACAAGAAGACTGTTGAAGAAAGTGGGGTCAGCGTGCATTGCAGGCCTGATCACAACGAAATGTAGGGGGCTGAACAACTATTGGCTAGTCTCCAAGGACAAGAAAACATATCAAACATCTCCATAAACAAATTCAGTAGTCACGTTAGACACTACATGAGGTGAAAATGGTAACACTCAGGACCCACCACGATGTGTTGGTTACCAATTATAATCAATTAACACATCTACAGTGACCATTAACTGAATCATGACCATTAACTGAATCACACGAAGGGCTAAACGCCTACTTTGGATGGACATTGGTACAGTTATCATCACCATTACTGTGGTTTGGTGTTCATATTGCTGAGTAACCATCTGCCATACGAGGGTACTTTCCAGTAGAATGAGACCAAAGAACTTATATGTCAAAGACCCACCGGCAAAAAAAAAAAGATTCATTTCATCTGTTTGAAGTATTCACCTCCTGCTGCCACAGACTTCTGCATTCACTCGATCCACTGTAGAAATGCTGCTCTGTAGGCGTCTTTGGGTATATGTGACAGACACTGGAAAACTGCCATTCCCAAGGCTGCTCGGCTCTTGAAACTTCTTCCTGCCAGTGATTTCTTCAGATGTGGAAACAGGTAAAAGTTACAGGGTGCAAGGTCTGGGGAGTAAGCAGGGTGTGGCAAAGTATGGACGTTCTCGGTTGCAAGGTATTCTCGTACGAGCCTTGATTTGTGAGCAGGTGCGTTATCATGAAAAATCTTGATTCCTCTCATGCCTGCGGTTGGTCGGGAAGTTGCATGGTTTCTGTAGCACGATCCCCCTTGCATTGAAAAAGATGGTGTATAACACTTTGTTTTGCAAATGTTGATGACGAACAATTTCAGGAGGAATCCCACCTTTAGGAATCCAGGCCTTATTCTGCGACTTTCTCCGAGGTTCATACATGTACACCCAGGTTTTGTCTCCTGTCACAATTTCATCCAGCCGCTTAGGGTCGCAGTTCTTGTAAATTTTCAGCATATCTTGGCAGAAACGTAACCTACCCCCTTACTTTCTGGCATCAAAATATGAGGGATCCATCCTGATGACACCTTCCTGTAGCCAAGCTGATTTCTTAGGATCCTTGATGCAGTCGACGAATGAATGTCGATACAATCAGCAATCTCTTCAAGGCTGACTCTTGAATCAGCATCAACCATTGCCTTCACACAAGCCACTAACTAGTTTTTCATCACACTTTTTGCTTTTTCGCATTTTCCCCCTGTTGTCTTCAGTGCTGGCCTGGCCACTTGCAAAATGTTTTACCCATCTGAACACAGTTGCTTTCGAAGGAGCAGAAGGTTGTCCCAAAGCTCTTATGTCCGCAAGTATTTTGGATGCATTCTTTCCGAGGGCAACAAGTACCCTGAGGTAGCTGCGATAATCCGTTGTTGAAAACGCCATTTCCTTTGCCATTTTTCAAATCAGTGTCTGACAGGGCCTCGGCATGCACAGTCAGAACCGTAAGACAGATCAAAGATGAATAACGAAATTTGGCACAGAATTACACCATAGACTGATGTTTTCAGTGACTTATTTTTCCATTTTCTGTAAATGCGTTTTCAAACTATACAGACGTAGTCTCATTCTACTGGAAATTACCCTCGTATATCAAATATGTGCCGACTTTTCTTTATACTACCCACTAACCCACCTCCCTTGATTTAAAAGGGAATACAACTGCTATTTCTTTTCATACAACTGAAATATGTTGGACACGCAATCCGTAATGAGAGAACAGACTTGATGTCCACTGTCCTCCAAGGTAAAGTGGAAGGAAAGAGAAACAGAGGACGGCCACCTGCATCACTTGCTAGAAACATCACAAACATCAGTGGCAAGAAACTCCAGGAGGTGGTCAGACTTAGCCAAGATCGAGAGTGCTGGAGGCAACTTGTGAGGACATCATGTGCAGCGGCCAACACTGTTCCCGGTGACGCCGACAGGTGAGACAGGTGAGACACCTCAAGTTCATGAGGAATTGCATTCCTCTTTATCATTAGAGCTTGAATTTCTGAGTCTGATTTGGACCCTAGCTCACAAACTAAGTGGACACACTTCTGAATCCTCCTGTCAACCGTGTGATTTTTCATGTGAAGCTGCTTTAAACCTGAGTAAATTTCAAGCGATATACAAGCCGTGCTCTGACTGTATAACAGGATAAAACGACGATAGTTTACAGTGTGCTGTATAGGGATACACTAAAGACGAAAATGTGTGCATGTTTATAAAAGGTGAAATAGCTTACTTTTGGCACTTTAAGGGTATATGTAAAATCATAGTAACTCATGACTGAAGCTTTTAAATGGGTCATGGAAAACATCAAAACGAAGATGGTGTAGGATGTGTTATTTAACATAATCGCTGTCAATATCTTCAATGATCTGTGTATTACGCCGAAAGAAACGGTGGCAGATAAGGCAATAAAAAAAAATACATACATACAGACACTGAACCAAGCACAATGAATCTAAAAGACATACTGGACAAAATAAACAAATACTAGTCATTTTAGTAACAAAAGAGGAAATCAAACAGCTCAGGGACAATATGAACAAATTAGCTGCTAGACTGGACACAAGAATGGATCAGACTGAAAACAGTTTGTTTGAAACAGAACATGAAAGAAACGCTCTTAATTCCAAAGTTGAAAAAAATGACTGAAAGAAGAGACTCAGCAAAAAAAAAAGTGTTCTTCTCTTTGTCTGAAGAGTTGGTCACATCATCAGTCTGCTTCTTGTTGCTTTTGTTTGCTTTTCTATATCACACAAGGCTGGGAAGTATTACCAACGTCAACACTGGAATTCAGAACAGTCTACAACTCCTACTTCCCAGAGTACTTGGCCTTCATGCTCAATTGAGCAAGGCAAAATGTAGCTATATGTTATCTCCACTATCAAACTGAAGTGCAGAGTGCACTGTATCGTGCTGGGTATATTTCTTCTGGCCCAGTTTACTGCTACAGTATGAATTACTCAATTATTCGGGACTGAGACTAGTCCCATACCCAAGCCTATATAAAGAGGAGACAATAGTTGGTAGACTCAGTTGGCCAGTGCTTGGAGGCCAGAATCAGTAGTAATAAACAATAAAACCATCAGGGTGGCATCTCCAATCAGCATGGGATAAGAGCCAATACTGTCTGTCTGTTATCATGAGAATGCTGCTTGCCTTGATTAATGCTCATGAATGGTAACTTGCAGAATTGGTGACGCACCCATTCTACAGAAAGATATCACAGTCGTGTCTGTCTTTTAAAGAATCAGCTTTGTTCATATTTTAAACTGTAAAGTGTCATGTCTGATAAGTTTTGTATATTTGACAAATTTTCTTTTACAAAATGAAACATGTCGCGTACATCTATCTTACACACCAATCTATTGCTCAATGGGTTATTAAGACAGTGAAATGCAATATCAGAGGATATCATGAGTGACTGTTTATTTGACAGTGATGGTAATTAGGCCTACTTAACGTTAAATAACGATTTAAATATTATTACTTACAAAACCTCATATGATCATTCGTAAGTCCTTCACTTACTTGCAAGAAAGAGTATGGACAGTGTGGCCATAGCCTGGTGCGCCCATAGAGTATGTATGAAAGCTATCTAGAGCTCAGTGGTCTAACCATAATGGTGTGGTTAAATTCCATCAGACTGACAGTCAGTTGCAAAGACTGAAGAGTAATTTGAGAGACTGTTAACATTCTGAAATCGTAGATCTCTGAAAAATTAAGCAACTAAGTAAGTCTTTTCTAACTGGTTTTGACTTCGTTCTTGAAAAACAACAACTAGGTTTGTTTTGTTTTGTTTTTGCTGTAGGAGGCAAACTTTTTTGGATTCTAGGTTGTCTTGAACTGCTGGAGACAATCTCTGACAGTTGAGTAGGCACCTGATCAGGATAACCATCTGAGTTCAGGTTCAAAACAAACTTCAGTAATGACTGGGAAGTATTAATCCTGATCTTCTTGAAAATCTTTGGACCTGAAGTGGCTACACCGCTATAATATGTGATACCATATGCCTCTTTTAATGATGGCCATCTGGAAGTTCTTGTGTGTATGAAAGAGGTCAAGTCACTGTCACTACGCTAGCTGAAAGCCTTTTGGACCTGGCCTAAAACGATATAAAAACACAAAGAAAGGGGGAAGGGAAAGCAGAAGTAACAAATGT
The DNA here is from genome assembly GCA_030674185.1 of Monoplex corrugatus. Taxonomy (NCBI): domain Eukaryota; kingdom Metazoa; phylum Mollusca; class Gastropoda; order Littorinimorpha; family Ranellidae; genus Monoplex; species Monoplex corrugatus. The sequence continues at coordinate 42,782,179 of CM060310.1, forward strand.
TACTGAAATATATGCGGAACTGGTTCAGCTTCAGGATACTAAAAATGTGAATGAATGCATACCGCGGAAATCTATGACGTCATCAACATGACTTTTCTCAAAACACATCAGAATATAGTCATGTTGCACCTCATTTGAAAGCTGGAAACTTTCTCGGACCAAATATGGTAGAACAAAAAGATGATTGGATGCCAAATGAAGAAAAATGCACTTAATATGTTTGCACTATGCTTGAACACTGTTGTACAGTGTCAAAAACAATTTCATGCAGCCATACCCAGTATGTCATGGGTTTAAAAATCTTCAGTAAATTCTGAAATTAAGGAATAGCTTTAAGATGTCAACCATCTCCATGTACTGGAGCTAAATGCGAAATGTACCATGTACTTATCTTTTGCTTCAAGCAGAACAGTATTGACAGAGACAATTTCCTCAAAATCAGTCTCTGTGAGCAGTTCAGCAGAAATATCTTTGTTTATGACTTTGTCATATAAAGCAAGAGATCACAGTGCAAAGGTCTGTTCTCTTTGTCTTCTTGTTCTCTTTCCTTTCCAGACAAGACGTTGATAGATGACTGATTTTCATCACATCTGAAGCCTGTATTAAATTGGTACAGTCTGAAAGCTGTTAAAAGATTTCACATTCTTCAGTGGCTGTACCAACTTTGGCATGTAATGGAAAGTTGATGACATTTGAAGCAATATAGCAGTCAAAACTGTGTCCACCAAAACAATTTCCTCGAACTGCTCTGGCAACAGATCTGCCAGCCAAAATGTGGTGCACTGAGCTGGCTGCAAATATCACTTGTGAAACCTGTTCGAGCCCAGATCCAGCCGTCAGCCTTCTAATACTCCCCAAAAAGCTCATTTCAGTGTGAAAGAGCCCTCATCGCAAGATGATGAATTGAAGAACACTGCCTGATGGCTCGCTGACAATGATTGGTACAGCCTTCCACCATACAGACTTATTAAAAGTTAAAACTGGGGTCAAGTAAAAATGCAGGGCCAATAAGGACACAAAGTGTAAGTAGAAAAACTGCAACACATGTCAGTAGGGTACATGACTGTGATGAGCAGGAAGGTGAAGCAACTTTGACCAGGATATTTCCCTGTCTGTATGTTCTGCATGAACCCAGCCCATCCTGGTCGAGGAGAACGCAATGACCACTTTCCACAGCAAACCAAGTTTCCATATCTTGTCATCAAATCTGAAATCTTCCAGATCATACGCTGAAGTCAGGTCAATAGTTGAATAATCAAAATAGCAAGCGGGCCCTTTCCCAATGGCTAATAATTTTTCTGGTGTAGCAGAAGTATCATGACATGTAGGTCTTTGTAACCTGGAGTTGCTGCAGCAGTAAATGTCCATACTATGAACAGTTCCCGTTCCATCCAAAGTTCTGATCTGATGGTCAACATTGTCAGCAACAAATTGTGTCCAGCTATTTGGACCTATCCAAACCAAGTCTGTTTTTTTTTCTTGGTCCAGGGCTGCAGACAACTCAAAAATCATTATTTCACCACTGATGAAGAAAGCCCCAGACAGGACAAGTTAATCAATTGAGTGCCTGGATCCAGCCAAATGATGCATAGCAATACCAAGTCCAATCTGAAGGGGAGGAACAAGAACATTGAGTCGAGCTGCCTGCAATAAGAATTGGTCCAACCAAGCTATTTTGATTACAGCATTCTTCTTTCCTTGCAATAATGTTTATAGAAATAGTAAGAGTAAAGGTGGCAAGAAATCTCCCACATCTCCACAAGATGGATATTCTTCTTTAGTAACTCAATATGTCTAATATTTGAAACAAGAAGTTTTTAGGCTGTCCCAATGATTCTTAGTTTTTTCCTTCTCGATGTCTTTTTCTCTTAACAATTTTGAGAAACGCTCAAGGATCTTTTCAGCGATCACTCGATATGTCACAACACTGCGTTTTCTGCAAGTGGAGGTAATGATGATGTCACAAACAAAATGATCCTGAACTTCATCTTTATGTACCTTTCTGTATAAGGCTTACGTCCATTTAAGATTCAATTCTTCCATTTTTTTGTAAATGCCTGAAACTGCGACTTGTTCATCATTTTCATTAAAGTATTTGATGACTCGTGTAAAAGCCTCGACCATGAGTATGTCTTCTAGTCTGCCCTTTGGAACTTCCAGTTTCTGAGCATCAGAGGAACAACGGTATACCAATGGGACAGATGTGTTTGTTCTGAAGTTTATATTACACTGATTGTGGTATACTGCGTCCACAGCATGAAGGTCTTGAGCAAATTCAATTCTGCTGCATATCTGTTTCAGCCCAATTGTCTCCAGGCCCCTGACTTTTGCAGTGTTCCAAAAGACTGTCCTGGCAACTGAATGTGTGTACTTGACATACCAAAAATTTCAGTTTCTTCAGTCTTCTTACCATATAGCTCCAGCCCTTTATTTTTCCTTTCTATTTCTATTTTATTCACAATATTATGTAGGTTTTTTTGTCATTTTCTGCCAATACAATGGTGTCATCTGCTTAATGAAGATTGTTTATCATTTTTCCTCCAATCTTCATCACAGAGCATTCCTTTGGGTTCCTCATGATGGTTTCGCTGTAAGCGTGAAAACAAATCTGGTGACAGAACATATCCCTACCTAACCCCTCTTCTGACATTTTGGAAAGAGCTTATATTGTTTTCTATTTTATTGCTGCTGTTTGCTCCCAATACATACTTCTGATTATTCTTAGGTCTTTTCCATCAACACTGAGCCTTTCTTGTCAGTTGATCAATTCTTTGTATCTTACACGTTCAAAGGCCTTGGTGTAATCAACAAAGCATAAATATAAATCCTTATTCAACTCGACTGACATCTCTATGAGAGTTTTTAGGAAGTATATGGCATTAATAGTTCTTTTCCCTTTGACAAATCCACATTGTTCTTCTGATATTTCTCGTTTGATTCTGTTCCTTGTCCTCATCATAGTTATTCTTAACAGATTTTTTGTTACATCAAGCTGATTATACGACAGTTCGCATTTTATAGCCCCTGCTTTCTTTGGAAGTGCAATGAAAATTGATTTTAACATACCTTTAGTGAATTTTCCAGTGTCATAAATTTCATTTAGGAAGACTGTTATTTTTTCAATACCAAATTCTTCTACAGTATCAATCATTTCTGTTGTAATTATGTCTGGTCCTGGGGCTTTTCCCCGTTTAATTTTTTCAAGGCTTCTCTAACTTCATCTTTCATTATGGGTGGTCCTTCAACATTTTTTTATAATGTGTTCTTCGTTTCTGTCATCGTCAAAAAGGACTTTGTATTCTTTGTACTGTATGTATTCTCCCCATCCATCTAATCATCATCATCAGGTGCATTGCCGCATGGCGTTGGCGATTATGGACTTTCATCTGTCTCTATCTCTTGTTGCCTCAAGCATCTCTTCCACCCTCCTTGTCTTCGGCCACTCTGCAAGTCCGTCTAGTATCTTCTCCCTGGGTCTACCCGGTGCTCTCCTTCCCTCCAGCTTTCCCATTGTGACCAGGTGTTCCAATTCCCCTTTCCTCATAAAATGGCCCGTGAATGTTGCCTGCCTTTTCCTAATCTTCCTTATGAATGATCTACTTGTGTATGCCTCCGTCAAGACTGTCTCGTTTGTTTTCTTTGCTGTCCATGGAACTCTCAACATCCTTCTTAGAAACCACATCTCGGCTGCCTCAATCTTGTTCTGGCTTTGCTTGTTGACTGTCTACGCCTCGCCAACCATACAACAGTATTGATTCTATATAACATTCAAGAACTCTCTTCCTGATGTTAATTGATAGGCATTTGTTGAATGTTGTTTTGGCTTGGCCGATTCTGCTGGCTACTTCTGATGTGCATCTGCCGTCTGATGAAATGATCGTTCCCAAGTATTTAAACTTATCAACCTGTCTCAAGGTTGTGCCGTTTGCTGTTATTTTGCATGAGGGGATTTCATGTTTTTTACTGATCACCATGACTTCAGTCTACCTGCTGTTTAGATCCAATCCCTTACCTTTGCTTTCTATTTCAAGTATATTCACAAGGTTTTGTAGGTCCCTTTCATTTTCTGCAACCAGCAAGTGTCATCTGCGTATCGAATGTTGTTTATCATTTTTCCTCCAACCTTTAATCCTGGGTCTTCCTCTAGGTTTCTCATGATGTTTTCGCTGTGAAGTGAAAACAGATCTGGTGACAAAACACAACCCTGTCTGACTCCTCTTTTGATGTTTTGGAAAGAGCTTATATCGTTTTTTTATTCTCGTTGCAGCTGTTTGTTCCCAATACATTTTTCTGATTATTTGTAGATCTTTTCCATCAATATTGAGTCTTTCTAGTTGGTTAATCAATTATTCATGTCTTACCTGATCGAAAGCCTTGGTATAGTCAACAAAGCATAAATATAAATCCTTTTTTCACCTCGATTCACCTCTCTATGATAGTTCTTAGGATGTATATGGCATTAATAGTTCCTTTCCCTTCCACAAATCCACACTGGTCATCTGCTATTTCTCTTTTGATTGTATTCCTTGTCCTCATCATGATTATTCTTAATAGGATCTTGGTTACATGACTCATCAAACTGATTGTGTGATGGAGTTCGCACTCTATAGCCCCTGTCTTCTTTGAAAGTGCAATGAAAATTGATTTTGACATATCTTTGGGGATTTTTCCAGTGTTGTAAATTTCATTTAGGAGGACTGTTATTTTTTTCTGTACCGAATTCCTCCTGGGCTTCAATCATCCCTGTGGCAATGTTGTCTGGTCCTGGGGCTTTTCCTGGTTTCATCTTTTTCAATGCTGCTCTAACTTCATCTTTCATTATGGGTGGTCCTTCAAAGTTCTTTCTTATGATGTGTTCTGCGTTTCTGTCATCTTCAAAAAGGTCTTTAATGTACTCTCCCCATCTGTCTAATATTTTGTCTTTTTCCATGATAAGTGTGCCATCTTTCGATTTTAAGCAACCAGTTGATGTGCATGTATTTTTCCTGTGGACAATTTCTTCAATTCGTCTGTACATACCCTGAGGATCCGTTTTGTGTTGGTATTCTATTTCTTTGCATTTTGTTTTCAGCCAAGCTTCCATAGCTTCATTGCACCTATACCTGATTTCTTTGTTTATCTTCCTGTATATTTCCTCGTTTTTCTTTGCCTTCTTCCGTTCCTCCATCAAGCCTAAAATTTCTTTTGTCATCCAGTTCTTTTTTGCTTTTCTATCTACTACAGGGAGTTCTTCACAAGCTTCATTTATCAAATTTCTCAACTTTGTCCATTGTTCCTCACTGTCACCAACGTCTTCCAGAGCACTGAATTTGTTTTGAACATGTACATAAAATTGTTCATGTATCACTTCATCTGTCTTTAAGAGTCCAAGATCTAGTTTGATGTTGCTTTTGGTCTGTTTCCTTTTCTGTAATTTCAAACTAAATCTTCCCATTACAGGATTGTGGTCACTGTTGTAGTCTGCACCTGGTAGTGTTTTTGCTGACAGTAAAGAATTTCTAAATCTTTTATTAATCAGGATGTAGTCAATCTGATTTTTGGTATTATCTCCTGGACTCAAACAGTCCATTTTCTTCTATTAGGCTGCTCAAACCAGGTGATTCCTACTATGAACTCATTAATCTGTGCCCATTCTATAAGTTTCCCTCCCTTTTCATTTTGTGTACCAAGGCCATGAGGTCCAACTATATCCTCTACCCTATCCTTTCCCACTTTAGCATTAAAATCTCCCATTATTATGGTAACTTCTTGTGATTTGCATTGGGCCTTGGCCATCTCTAATACTATGTAGAAGTTGTCAATGTCTTCCTGAGTACTTGTGGATGTTGGTACATACTGAATGATGTTGATATCAAATGGTCTGCCTCCCAATTTGACCAGCAAGACTCTGTCAGACACAGCCCGGTATCCTTTAACTGCTTTTGATTTGTCCCTGTCCATTACAATGCCTACTCCTCTTTCATGTGTTTCCACCTGAGTATATCACTGTATACTCTCCGGATGTTATCATGCCTGCCCCCTTCCATCTCACTTCCCCTAGTCCTAAAAGCCTTTCCATCTCCATTTTGACATTGTCTAATTTGCCTTTTTGTAACAAAGTTCTTATATTCCATGTTGCTATTTTAGTATTTTTGAGTTTGAGTTTGGTCGCAGTATCTGACTGACGGTCTGGTGTCACCTGCGCCGCATGACGGTCCCTATCGGATAAAGGTGCTCCATCGGAGCACCTATTCACGTCGTTATCTTCATTTTCCTTCTTTTTTTTTGTCCATAATGTTCTTGGGAGAATACGATGGTGGTTTCCCGTTGCCTTTCATCGTTTTTATCTTTTATTTTTTTGCAGTCTCTCTGCTCGCCTTATTCTCTCCCGAGATGTCCACAAGGTAGTGGAGCTATTTACCCATAGCTGGGGGTCTGGTTCGACGGCACCAGGGCATATCCACACGCCGGTGGGCCTGCATTCTGTACGCCTGGGGGCCAGACCTCCTCCGAGTCCCTCGAGATTTAGCCTGAGTCCATGAGGTGCTCAGTTACCGCATGTCGCCATGAGGAGGCATAACATAGGGCTTGCTGATGGAGAGGCTATGTACTGACAGGAAGAGACTTACGCATTCTGCTCTTCTTTTCGCATAGCTCGCAAGCAGCAGTGCTAGCCAGCGGTGCAGGCTGAAAGTGAGAGGTGACAAGCACGCAGTCACTAGCCCACACACTAGACGCATCACATCTGCCATTGACACACAATCTATCTAATATTTTGTCTTTTTCCTGTGATTTGCATTGAGCCTTGGCTATCTCTAATACTTCACAGAAGTTGTCAATTTCTTCCTCAGTAATTGCGGATGTTGGTGTATATTATACTTGGATGATGTTGATATCAAATGGTTGGCCATCCAATTTTACTAATTAAACTCGGTCTGAAATAGCCCAGTATCCTCTGATAGACTTTGACTTGTTCCTTTCCATTATGATGCCTACTCCTCTTTCATATGTGTCTCCACTAGAATATATCATTTCATGCTTGCCTGATGTTATCATGCCTGCCTCCTTCCATCTTACTTCTTCTAGTTCTAAAATATTGATATTAAGCCTTTCCATCTCTATCTTGACAATTTTCCTTTTTTGCAGTAATATTCTTATATTCCAGGTTGCAATTTTGATGGGGTTTTTTTAGTCACATCGCAGTAGCTTGCAGATGGTCAGGTGTCATCTGCGCAGCATGACACACCCTACTGGATGAAGGTGCTCCACGGGATCCCGTTTTCACGTCATTTACCTCCATTCTCTTTTGGCTGGCCATGTTTATCTTGGGAATATACGATGGTGGTTTCCCGTCACCTTCAATCAGTTTTCTGTCAAGGTTTACTCTCTTAGCCTTGGTCTCTCCCGAGACACTCACAAGACAGTGGTGCTATTTAGCCATAGCTGGGGGTCTGGTTTGTGGGCACTAGGGCATGCTGCACGTCTGTGCGCCAAACCTCCTCCAAGTCCCTCATGTTTAGCCTGAGTCTGTGAAGATAACATGCCAGGCTCAAGAGAGATTAAGCTTATTCATTAGTTTTAGGCTGTGTAGCATTCTTGATGTTCTCAACATTTGGTTCTGTCTTGCAGCTCTTGGCCAACAAAGCCCACATGTCTATCCCCAGGAAGCATTTGCTTGATCCAACTGTCAAGTTGGCTTTCATAACAACTTATGCAGTGTTTCTGGGTGTTCCGTTCAGACATGACTATGCATAAAGATGTTGTCTTAGTGATAAGCCACATTTTTCATGTCTTCCAAAATTTTTGTGTTCCTCTCCTAAATGTGACCCCACTAAGCATCTTCACAAATTCATAGGTCCCATCTGATGTTACACATGCTGTCTCCAAGATATCTTTTTAAGCAATGGGTACATGCCAGTATTTCTTGCTGAGGTGGATCCTGGAGTACTTGACTCTACTCAGCGTCTGGAAATGTTCTGCAGCTTTTGGCATGGGTTCAAAATCAAACACAGTTTATTCAGCTTGTGATTGTCGACACAAATTTGACTGTAATGCCCTTTCTTCTTCACAATCAGCACAGGTGAAGCATAAGAAGAAGTTAGACAAATTTCATCTTCACTGTGTCACCAATGTCTTTCTTCAGCATTTCTCTCGCATGGTAAAGGATGGGTTAGAGTTTAGATCAAACTAAGACAGAAGTGGCAAATGTGATGGGTTGGTGGACAAGGGCTGTAGTTCCTGAACAGTCAATGAAACCAGTAGGGAACTGCTGAACAATTCACCACACCTCTGTTATTGCTTTTTGATCAGTTGTGGCCCAAATTTCAGGTCCATTTTCTCCTGTGTAACAGCATCTCCAAAAGCCAAGAGATCTTCTTCATCAATAATTTCTTCTGTCTCAAGGCAATTTACTACTGTTGTAGGCCTACTTTAGGTTCTATCAGGCAAGCTCCTCTCTACGGACTCCTTGAGAAGGCTGGCATAATTCTTCACTTTATACTTTATTTTCAACCTGCAGTCACTGAGCGTACTTATGGCCTCAGTGCAGTGTGGTCTCTTCTACTGCATTAGATTAGAAGTATTTGCTATCCACAGGCAGGAACACTAGTACTTTGTCACTGGCTTGAATTTTCAAACTTTTCTTCTGTGATCAAGGTACTGGGGTAGTGCTTTCTTTGACTTTGAGCCATCTCTAGCTCCTCTCTTGTAATTATTGAAGTTTCTTTGAGCTTCGCGACATACTGATAGCTGCTCTTTACCTCAGGCATCTCCACTTCCTTCGTCCACACCTCTTCTGGATTGTGAATGGATCCCTTGATAGTTCTGCTGTACAGTAATTCAAAAGTGAAGAAGCCTGTGGATTCTTGCGATAATTTTTGGTAGGCAAATAGTAGGATGTTTACGACATGATGCCACTGTTTCAGCATGACCATCTGAAACTGTCAGCGTCTAATTACTGACAAAAAAGCTGTTTCTATCCTGTTAGCATCCACCATTGAAAACAACTCTTCCTCAGCAAATAAATTGGTGCTTTTTGGTAAACACAAATCTCTGAAAGAAAAGAGAGCCTGTAACTTCCTCTCTGATAACATGGAAGAGTACATGTACAATCTTCTACTGACATTAGGCGAATTAAAAGGTGCTCTTCTGACCTGCTCCGACTCTTCTCCTGGCCTGGATGAAATTCGTTACAAACTTCAGAATCATTTCCCGGAAAAGGACTTAGAAACTCTCTTGCAAGTGTACAATTATATATGGACAACAGGATTCTTTCCTCCCTCGTGGCAGAAAGCCCTGATTATCCCTGTACCTAAACCTGGAAAAGATCTCTCCAATCCTTCCAATTACTGGCCAATAGCCCTAGCCAGTTGTCTTTGCAAAGTGATGGAAACAATGGTCAACAGAAGACTGATGTGGAAACTGGAGAATGACAGCATCTTGGCTAAAAAACAACGCGGTTTTTGCAAGCACCATTCCACAGTAAAATACTTAATACGCTTTGAAACGACCAATTGTATTGCATTTCTGATCAAACAACATGTAGGGGCTGTCTTCTTTGATCTGGAGAAAGTATATGGTACCACCTGGAAATTGGGAATTCTTATGGATCTACATGAACTGGGTTTTCAGGGTCACCTACCCAAATTGTTTTGGCCAAGCGACAGTTTCAAGTGCAGGTTGGTACTACTCAGTCCAACATCCATGAGCAAGAGCTGGGTGTACAACAAGGGAGCATTCTCTCTCCTGCGCTGTTCAGTATTAAGAGCAACAATATAGTATGGCAGCAGTACAGCAAGGCTCAGACTGTTCCCTGTTTGTGGACGATTTTGCAGTTTACACAAGTGGGAGCTGCAATGCAGGGATTCAGCGACGACTGCAGCAGTACATAAATAGGATCCAACAGTGGACACAGACAAATGGCTTTACTTTTTCCGCAATCAAAACATAGTGTATCCACTTTCATAACCTGCAGCAATTCTTTGCTGATCCAGAAATCCATCTGGGAAAGTCATCAATCCAGCGGTAAAAGAAGCTAAATTTCTGGGATTGATCTTTGATCAAAAGTTGAATTTTCTCAGTTATATCCAACATCTTAAAACCTCGTGCCAGAAAGCTCTGAATATTCTTTGAGTTGTAGCTCATATAGCCTGGGGCGCCGACAAGAAAATGGCACTCCAGCTGTACAGAGCTTTAATTCGCTCTAAACTGGTCTATGGCTGCGTAGTATATGCTCTGCGAGACCATTCACCATTAAGGGCTGCACCTGTCTTGGAGCATTCAAAACAACTCAAGCCTATAGTTTGTACGCAGAGGCCGGGGAGCTCTCCCTGACCAACTTAGACTAAAACTAACCTTAAATTTCTGTTTGAAACTGTTCTCTGTGTCTTCAACCCCGGATTTCAAAGTGAATTTGGAAAACATCCAAAAGTCACGCCTCGTTTAGGAATCTGTATCTGTCCTCATATGGAAAAGGTAGATATAAATTTAGCAGTTGTTAATGACTTCTCGAAATTTCCAAACCATGGGCCTTGAAAACAACGAAGGTTTGTTTTGATCTTGCTTCCTTCCGTAAAGACAGTACCAATTTAATGGTGTACAAGTCGTTTTATGTAGAACTGTCAGAAATTTCCGTCATCCCACAGAATCTTCAATGATGGATCAAAGTCTGATGGTGTTGCTGCCACTGCCTTCTGTTCCATGGTTCACAATCGAGCATTTCCAGAACATATTCCGTCTGACAGCTCTGTTTATACTGCTGAACTGACTGCTCTGGTGTTGGCACTAAAAATGGTGTCCCAATGCAAGCATAAGATTTTCTCATTTTTTCTGACTCCCTTTCTGCTTTGCAGGCAATTGCTGGCCAAAACATTAGTCACCCAGAGCTTTTGAAGTTCTTCAAACTGTTTTCTACTCTTTCAAATGAAGGTTACCGGATTATTTTTGTCTGGATTCCCGGACATGTTGGTATTGGAGGCAACGAAAAGGCTTGACTGCCTGGCCAAGAATGCCACAAGGGAAAAGATGGCTAAATCATTCATTCCTTACACAGATGTGAAATCCAAAGTCCACAGTTACATGAGAAATCTGTAGCAGGAGGATTGGAATGAACAGATAACAAACTTTTCCAAATCCACCCTAACTTGAAAGAAATTCTCCCATCTGCTGCAGGGAACCATAAGAGAGAGACAGTGTTATGTAGGTTACACACAAGTCACACATCCTACACTCATTTGCACATTTTAAAAAATGAGAAGCACAGTGGTGGATACCATGTGAAGAGCCGTTGAGTATCAGACACTTTTTCCTTGATTGCTGGGACTTGTACAATGTGAGACAAAAGAACTACACAGCGGACTCCCTAAAGAACCTCATCCGAGACGTCTCTCTGATGCAATTTTCCAGTTTTTACAAGAAATCAATAGATTTTACTGATATGATCTTACGTCCAAGTATGGTTTTCTTTAATTGCATTTTAGACTTGCACGGTTAACGGTGAGCATGGTTTTCAACTGTTGTCTTTTATCTTAATCTGGTTGCTGTTTTTGATGTGGTTAGCCCTGATATGGCTCTAGTGGTCAGCTGGGCTATAGGCAATATGAACTGAGCTTCTTCCGTTATTGCATTTTCTTTCTCTTCTTCTTTTCTCAGGCCAATGGCAAACTACATCAGTTTTTCCCCCTAGGCTGATTTTTTTTTTTTCCTCGCTTGACATAGCCCTCCACGGTTCTTGTTTCACGTGCCGGCATCAGTTCTGTGATGAAAGTAAATGCAGATCTTCTGGGTACAACTCTCGTCACCACAGTAACTTTTGCTGGCTTTGATGTCTGCTGACAAGAGATCAGAGGTTGGCCCCCAAATGTCACAGGTTTTCCTCTTAGTATGGAAAGAGTGGTAAGTCTGATGATTAAGTCTTTTTTCTTAATCTCTCTCTGCTTACAGCTCATCTCCAAACCAGGAAGACATGATTATAAAAGGCCCTGAAGATCAAAATTATGCACCAGCGAAACAGCAAATACAGTCATACTAGCATCAGAATTCCCTCCAACACATATTCAAAGACTCCACAATGTATATTTACAAGCTTGGATCAGCGCACTGATCCTTTCTCTGATACTTTCCTCATCTTCTCTCTGTCTGGAATCCAAGGTGCCCACTGTATATAACAAATAACGCTTTCCAGAATCTCACAGAACACACTCAAAAACAAATGTACTTTATACATAACCAACGGCATTTTCTATAATCTCACTGAACACACTCCAAAACAAGTGTACTGGCTAACCTTAACATGTTAACAAGCCATTATATTTTGCCCTTGATTTATATAAAAAGAACATACAATATACTAACTTACTCGTAAAATGTGAATAGTGTGATTTTTCAAAGATTTGTTCTGAAATTTTACAGAATAGAGTGATGCAAAACAGTTTTTAAGAACAGCGTATACTAACACTAATTCGTTCCAAAATCTTACATAGCTCATACTGACTTTCTCATAGAAACAAATAAACTCAAAACATGAGGAAACACTGCGGTGTATCAGTTCAAAACCCTCAAGTCAAAACTCCTGTTTAAAAGAGCTGTATTGTAACATCAAGTCTGACCTCAACGTGAGATAACCACCCAAGAACCACATCTATCTTGCACACTCAACTCTGCTTATCTACTGAAATGCAGCCTGAGATTCTAAACATGATTTTTCTGGTGCCAGCCTTTCTGCAAACACTGGATCTTTTCTTGTCCATTGCTTGATTTCTTTGGCAGTGGTGGGTAAGCTTTCTATCTGTCTCATCAAATAAACCACTTCCCTAGGCATCCAGTCTTTTTCTTTGGCAATTAAGTCAGCTAGCATCACCTCCTCTACCAGCAGGAAAAAAAAATCAACTCAATCCATCAGCATTGCTGTTCTTCTTTCTTTGCTGTAGGTCAGTGTGTATTCTTATGCTTATGAAGTCAGAACACACCTATGAATTCTGGCAGGTGAAATGACTGGAATCTATTCGTCCTCATCAAATAGACCAAGAAGAGGTCTGTGGTCTATGCACATCTCAAACTTGCGTTCCACGAGGGACTGATGGAATTTTATCATCCCTAAAGTCATGGCCAAGCCTTCTTTTTTGATTCGATTGTAGTTTTTTATGCTGGGCTTGTGCGTAAGATGTGCACATAACAGGTTGCTCTGATCCAGCATGAACATGTTCCGTACATGCTTCCTCACAAATCTGCCAGAAATAACCACTGAGCATCTGCAAAACCCTACACACTTCAAAAGTCTCACCTGTCAGCGTCACCAGGTTCGGTGTTGCAACCGCATATCTGGATGCCATCCTCTCCCTCCAGGCTGCTCCGTCTTGACTTTTGTGACAATCTCCTGAATAGTTACGCCACTACTGTTGGGTATGTTCTCGATGTATGAGACTGAAGGTCTGCCTTTCTTCCTTTTTGTCACTGTTTTGTTTTTCCTTGAAAGACGGTTGCCATGAGGTTCGTGTTCTTGTTGTGTGACACATGGCCGATGTATTGTAGTCTTCTCTTGTTGATGTCTGCTAGTAGTTTTCCAGTGATATCAAGTTCTTTCAGGACAGTTTCATTAGTTCTTCTGTCTGTCCATTTGACATGTAGAAGTCTCTGATAAAACCACATCTATGCTGCCTCAATTCTTCTGCAATCAGTTTTTCTCAGAGTCCAGGTTTCGCAGCCATAAATTGTGACTGGCCAGATCAAACATTTTAAAAGTCTAACTTTCAGGCCATACATCTTTCCAGACGTTGTTGAGTTGGACCATTTTTGCTTTGCCATTCCAATTATTTTGATGTCTTTGGAATAGGTTCCATCATGTTTTCATGGAGCCAAAATACTTGAAATCCTTATGATTTTCTAACAGAACATTGTAAAGATATCATGATTGTTTTCGGTGTTTTTGAATAATAATAATAATAATAATAATAATAATAATAATAATAATGATGATGATGATATCAATACTACTACTACTACTAATAATAATAACAACAAAAACAATAATAATAGTAATAATAATAATAATAATAATATCGTTCTTGTATAGCATTATTCTCTATACTCATTTGGACTCACTGCAATTCAGTGCGGACAATGTCAACATCCTGGACAGAGAAAAAAAGTGGTTCCAGCGAGGAGTCAAGGAGGCCATCTACATCGCAGCCACCAACCCCCCGCTCAACAGGGACCGGGGCCGTTACACCCTGCCCCCGGTGTACCATTCTCTGATTCGATCTCGTGAACTGGGTTCATCCCATGTTCGCGAGATCTGAGTAGAGATTCACGCAGACAGCATTAGAGCGCTGACGAAGATGGCGAGAACGCCATCGAAAGCTACGGAACTGTGAGTAGCGATTTTTACACTGTTGGGAGACCTTGTTCTTCAAAATTGGTAGCATTATGCATATTAATCATTTATAAGACACAGACTGTAATACATACAGAAGCACTGTTATATCACGCACACATACGCGCACACGCATGCACACACACACACACACACGCACGCACACACACAAACATAACATACATAAAACACACTGCACACACATTCCAAAAGAAGCATGCTCAAATGCATGAACTTATGCATGAACATTGAAACACATATAACTACACGTATATGAACACTGAAACACACTCACATAAATACACATACAGCTACATACACACACTTATATACATACACATACATCCACGCACGGACACACGCACATACACAGACTACATCTGAAAAAGACAAGTCTTAAGACTAGATTTGCACAAAATTACCCAAGCTGAATGTTTAATGTGGACAGAGAGTTCATTTCATACTACTGGAGCTTGGTTAGTGAATCTACGCTGGCTAAAAGATTTTGTTCTGAAACATTGAACAAAAATCACTCTAGAATCAGAAGCAAAGGGAAGCTTTCTGCATGGAATGTGAATGTTAAAAGTGTCAGAGATACTGAGGACTTGTTCTAGATACGGATGCAAAGCATAATGCATAGAGTTTATAACTGATTCCAGAGGAAGGAAATGCAATGATCTGAGAAGAGGGGTATTTGGAAGATTTCAAACCTTGCCAAGCTGCATTATTTTGGAGCCTGTGAAGAAGACATTTTGGAAGACCAACCGAAAGTGCATTGCAATAATCATGTCAAGACAATACAAATGAACAAAAAAAGTACTTTAGTGACAAAAGTGGAAAAGTAGTGGTATATAGGACTGATCTTCCTAAGCCCTGGTTTTCCTAAGTTTGAAAGTGGCCACTTTGTAAATGCTGGATATGTGCTTATGACAGGACAGTGTCTGATGAAAATGTGATGCAAGTAACATAAGCCCATATGTGATCAGACAGAATATAGATACCATTAATAGACACGGCAGATAGAAGAAATGGGCATTTTTGGAGCTCTGGCGCATGTTGAGCATTGCTTCTGTCTTATTATCATATAGCTGGAGTGCATTCTTTGTCATCAAAAACTGTTCAGCTATATGATTTTAAATGACAGAAATCAAATTATTGCAATGATAAAGCCGAGAATCTTCTGTAAAGTTTTCATGTGGCAGAGAATGTGAAGCAATGGCATCAGATACTGGCTAGAAAAAAGAATGAACAGAGCAGGTCTGAGAACTACACTTCATAGGGTGCCCTAGCCTAGAGATGTTTCAGGAGAGCACAGATCACCGACTGAAACTTTTTGAATGTGCCCAGTAAGATAAAATATAAATCATAAAAAGTAATTAAACAAGAAAGACACCTTGCACAAGAACCTCCAACAGATCCAATGATCTGTTTGCCACAGCATAGGTCAGTGGTGTGTGTCCACTGCTTAGGACAGTGTCTCCTCTCACCCCTTTCTGTAGCAGAGCTTTCACAACCTGAACAGAGCAAATGAATTTAACTTAAACTGTAACAGACACCGTTGTTGAAGGTATGGACATATCAAGTAAATTCAGAATCATTGTAACACATAGTACATCATGACCATTGTAAATTCAGCATTTTGATGTGTTTACCTAAACATAGCCTGGTTCTTCTCTTTATTCTCTCTGTGATTTCTTTCATGAAAGTTATGAAATTTATTAACAACTTGCTTTTCTTTTCTACATATACATACACCCTTGTGCTCACAGATATCGCAAGTTGATATAAATAATGCCGTATTTCTTTTGAAAGGAATAAAAACTGAAAAACTGACAATCACAATAAAATAAAAATAGCAATTACAAATGTGTATAACATGCGTTTGATTGTTTATTCTGTTTCTTTGTTTGGTTTGTTTTGTTCTGTGTCTTTGTCTGACTGGTTGGTTGGCTAAGCTTGGTTTAAGTTTTGCTTGCTTGTTTTGCATTTGGTGCATTTGGGTGCATATTGGCATGGGTGTGGATGTTTTCTCATTATTTTATGAAGAGTATGTGAAGATACAGTACTTCAGAGTGCTCCTGGGACTTCTGAGATTGACCTAGTCCTTAACCAAGTCCCATCAAAGTTTCTGTCCAAAAACATGAATCTGTTCTCCTTATAATTGTTTATATTCTTCATAAACTGCTGACCTCGGATACAGTTCCCTCCTACAGAGTTCAAAACGGCTGTCATCAAACTTTTCCCAAAAACAAGATCATCTAATCTGAATGAAATAAAAGACAACAGAATCTCCCCTTTTAGTTAAACACGTTGGAAAACTATGGTTGTCCATGACCTTACCTCATCTTTCAACTCATAAGCTGAAGTCATTACTCTGTTTATCAGCCAGAGCAGGGTATGCAATAGTTTTTTGAATCTGAATGACACTGTTCCTTCTCTAACTTTACAGACATTGTTCCTTCAGTAAAGACTCTTGCTTCTGGATCTGTCCACAACGTTTTTAATTTGATTGATCATGAGATATACTCTGGTGGTAATTCACATGAAAGAGGAGTAGGCATCATAATGGACAAAGACAAATCAAAAGCAGTTAAGGGATACTGGGCAGTGTCCGACACAGTTTTACTGGTCAAATTCAGAGGCAAACCTTTTGATTTCAACATCATACAGGTGTATGCACCAACATCCGCAAGTACTCAGGAAGACATCGACAACTTCTACGAAGTTTTAGAGATGGCCAAGGTCCAATGTAAATCACAAGAAGTTAGTCATAATGGGAGATTTTAATGCTAAAGTGGGACAGGATAGGGTGGAGGATATAGTTGGACCTCATGGCCTTGGTACACAAAATGAAAGAGGGGGGAAGCTTGTAGAATGGGCACAGATGAATGACTTCATAGTAGGAAACACCTGGTTTGAGCAGCCTAACAGAAGAAAATGGACTTGGATGAGTCCAGGAGATAATACCAAAAATCAAATTGACTACATCCTGATCAAGATTTAGAAATACGTTACTGTCAGCAAAAACACTACCAGGCGCAGACTGCAACAGTGACCACAATCCGGTATTGGGAAGGTTTAGGCTGAAATTGAGGAAAAGGAAACAGACCAAAAGCAACATCAAACTAAACCTTGGACTCTTAAAGTCAGATGAAATGATACGTCAAAAATTTAATGTACATATTCAAAACAAATTCAGTGCTCTGGAAGACGTTGGTGACAGTGAGGAACAATGGACAAAGTTGAGAAGTTCTATAAATGAAGCTTGTGAAGAAATCCCTAAGGCAAATAGAAAAGCAAAAAAGAGTTGGATGACTAATGAAATTTTGGGCCTGATGGAGGAAAGGAGGAAGGCAAAGAGAAACGAGGAGATTTACAGGAAGATAAACAAAGAAATCAGGTATAGGTGCAATGAAGCTAAGGAAGCTTGGCTGAAAACAAAATGCAAAGAGATAGAAGAACGACACAAAATGGATCCTCAGGGTATGTATAGACGAATTGAAGAAATTGTCCACAGGAAAAATACATGCACATCAACTGGTTGCTTAAAATCGAAAGATGGCACACTTATCATGGAAAAAGACAAAACATTAGACAGATGGGGAGAGTACATTAAAGACCTTTTTGAGGATGACAGAAACGAAGAACACATTATAAGAAAGAACTTTGAAGGACCACCCATAATGAAAGATGAAGTTAGAGCAGCACTGAAAATGATGAAACCAGGAAAAGCCCCAGGACCAGACAACATTACTACAGAGATGATTGAAGCCCTGGAGGAATTTGGCATAGAAAAAATAACAGTCCTCCTAAATGAAATTTATGACACTGGAAAAATCCCCAAAGATATGTCAAAATCAATTTTCATTGCACTTCCAAAGAAGACAGGGGCTATAGAATGCAAACTCCATCGCACAATCAGTTTGATGAGTCATGTAACAAAAATCCTGTTAATAATCATGATGAGGACACGGAATAGAATCAAAAGAGAAATAGCAGAAGAACAGTGTGGATTTGTGGAAGGGAAAGGAACTATTAATCATTTAATGCCATATACATCCTAAGAACTATCATAGAGAGGTCAATTGAGATGAATAAGGAATTGTATTTATGCTTTGTTGACTATACCAAGGCTTTCGATCGGGTAAGACATGATGAATTGATCAACCAACTGGAAGACTCAATGTCGATGGAAAAGATCTAGGAATAATCAGGAATATGTACTGGGAACAAACAGCTGCAATGAGAATAGAAAACAATATAACTTATAAGCTCTTTTCAAAACATCAAAAGAGGCGTCAGACAGGGTTGTGTTTTGTCACCAGATCTGTTTTCACTATATAGCGAAAACATCATGAGAAAAACATCATGAGAAACCTAGAAGAAGACCCTGGATGGTTGGAGGGAAAATGATAAACAACATTCGGTATGCAGATGACACCGTGCTAATTGCAGAAAATGAAAGGGACCTACAAAACCTTGTGAATATACTAGAAACAGAAAGCAAAGGTAAGGGGTTGGAACTAAACAGCAAGAAGACTGAAGTCATGGTGATCAGTAAAAAACATAAATCCCCTCATGCAAAATAACAGCAAATGGCACAACCTTGACACAGGTTAATAAGTTCAAATACCTGGGAACGGTCATTTCATCAGACGGCAGATGCACATCGGAAATAGCTGGCAGAGTCGGCCAAGCCAAAACAGCATTCAAGAAGATGACAAGCATTCTTACCAACAAATGCCTATCAATTAACATCAGAAAGAGAGTCCTTGAATGTTATATAGAACCAATACTGTTGTACGGATGCAAGGCGTGGACAGTCAGCAAGCAAGGCCAGAGCAGGATCGAGGCAGCCGAGGTGTGGTTTCTCAGAAGAGTGTTGAGAGTTCCATGGACAGCAAAGAAAACAGACGAGACAGTCTTGATGGAGGCAGACACAAATAGATCACTCATAAGAAAGATTAGGAAAAGGCAAGCAACATTTATAGGCCATTTTATGAGGAAGGGGGATTTGGAGCACCTGGTCACAACGGGAAAACTGGAGGGAAAGAGAGCACCGGATGGACCCAGGGAGAGAGTGCTGGACGGACTTGCAGGGTGGCTGGGGATGAGGAGGGTGGGGGAGATGCTGGGGGCAACAAGAGATAGAGATGGTTGGAAGTCCATGGTCGCCAACGCCATGCGGCAGGGCACCTGATGATGATGATGATGAGATCATGAGAAAAGGGCTTTTAAAAATCAATAGACTTTGTTTACATGTAAACTAAACTTCTCTCCCCTCTCTCTCTCTCTCTCTCTCTCTCTCTCTCTCTCTTTGTGAGTGTGTGTGTGTGTGTGTGTGTGTGTGTGTGTGTGTGTGTGTGTGTGTGTGTGTGTGTGTGTGTGTGTGTGTGTGTGGTGTGTGTGGGTGCGTGCGTGCATGCATGCGTGCATGCATGCGTGCATTCGTGTGTGTGTGCAGTGTGTGTGAGATGCAGAAGAAGTATCAATTGGTCATCTTTTAGGGAGTATATAATGTCTCCAAAGCACTTTGGATAGATTTACATGCTTTTCTTATTAGCAAATCTGATTTTCTCTGTTAATCTACGTTTTCCAAGGAGTTGTGACCCTGTTTGCTATGAAAGAAGGAATTTCAACAGATAAACTTACAGACTTGATAACTTAAAATAAGAACGATTACATATCTAAATGTAAACTTTGGAATTCAATACCTGAAGCCTACGACATGTAGATGTATTGTTTATCTTTTTCTGCATCTACTGCCCACAACCCAGCAGAAATAAGCTCACAAACAGAATGTTTATGGATGTTTTCTGATTTGCTTAATTCATATATTTCACGTGTTTTATATTTCAATCCTTGATGATTTTAACTTCCATTTTGATTCTGACACATATGTTGCCAATCTAAAATCTTGACTGAAAGTTACAGCGTAAACCAGCTTATAGCTGTAACTACTTATCATTCTGGTCAAATTCTTGATTGCTTTTTTACTATCTATCAGTCTGACATCAACTTATATTTCAGTTCACCTCTGACCCCTCTGTAGTATCATTTTCCCTGTGCTTTGATAAACCAGGACAAGTAATTTAATAAGTTATGTCATGTAACATGATATCTCTAAAGACTGCTACTTTAATGGCTGATCTTGTCTCAGCCCTTACAACTGCACAGTCTCACTCTTCCGAACAGTACAGAACTGTTTTGTCAAATGTTGTTAATGATCATCTGTAAACTTCCAATAATATAAAAAAAAGTATCTGTTCTATCGCTACTAGATCTTAAAGCAGCATCTGGCACAACTAACCATGACATCATGATCTCAAGATTATCATTCACATTTGGCTCTATTAAAACTGTTCTTTACTGGTTCATGTCATACCTTTTCTGTTGTACATAGCCTATTGTTATCAGTGACAAGAGGTTGCTACGTCTTTGTTCTGGGTCCTATTCTCTTCTCTCATATCTATGACTCATACAATCACTAAGCTCTGCTATTAAACAATCAGGAACAATTTACCACTGGTTTTGCTGATGACTAACAACTACACCACTCTTGCTTTCATGAGAGGTATCTCAAGCAGTGTATTAGAAATTAAAAGCCCTATTGAGAACATAGCTGCCTACATGAAAGCAAATAAACTGAAAATGTATGAAAAAAAAAACAAGTACAAAATCAAACCAAAATTGTAATCTCAAAAATCATGGTTATCTCAAACTGTACTATAACCTTCATCAAATCTGCAAAGAATCTCAGTGTGTTTCTTGATGAATACTTGTTCATGGAAGCTATGTTAACCAACCAAACAAATTCATTCTTCTTCTCTAATTACATAGAATATGTAAAATCCGCCCATATCTTTCTGCGCTGCCACAAACAAGCGGTATGTCTCTTTCATTTCATCTGCACTAGACTACTTTAACTGTCTCTAAGTTGTCCTAAGAGACAGCAAACAGTGCAATGCAAAAACACCCTGGCAAAAACTGTACTGGCTTCTATCTGAAGCAGGAAATGAGTATAAAATTGTCACATTCTGCTTTCGATGTATTGATTTTAATATTATGCCAACATATATCTGAGAACTCATCAAAAGCTCTCAGGTCTCAAGGAGTTTCTTTCTTGACCATAACTCTGTTCTCTCTTACTACTTGCAAAAAGAAATCCTTCTGTTTTTGGCAAAACGACATGAAACCCCTCCTGGTGTCTGTAAAAAAATACCTCAAAACATCTCTTTCAGAAGTACATCCCAAACTGTATAGACTGATGCTTGTGGCTTTACTAGTTAGGTTTAGTCATTCATATTGTGTGTGTGTGTGTGTGTGGTGTGTGTGTGTGTGTGTGTGTGTGTGTGTGTGTGTGTGTGTGTGTGTGTGTGTGTGTGTGTGTGTGTGTGTGTGTCTGTCTGTGTGTCTCTCTATGTGTCTGTCTAAAAGACTATTTATCCAATGACTTACACATTTTTCTTCACTTTTTATTTTTTGTGGACTAGTGTCAATACAACATATTTCTAATATCATATTATGCTATTTTTGATTGAAGCTTTTTATGCTGCATTGGTGTAGTGGTGGGTGTACCTGACTATGTTTATATTGTACTGACAAGGCAACAATCTCTCATCTCCCCCTCCCCAAAACAAATCTTAATGTAAAGCACAAAGAGCAATAAGAACTCTTTTACATAAACTGCTTGCACTCAAACAAATGAAATTACTATTATCATTATTGTTGTAAAAAAAAACTTTGTTGCATCGAAAAAAAATGCTGCTTTTTATGTTCTGAGAAATAGTATTTACCCTCCAATAGCTCCCACTTCAAGTCATTGTCTTGACTAAAAGACTGACAAAATACACAAGATATTTCAGTTTTATGTAGCCACCGTAACAATAACAACTGATTTAACATGTTCATGCATGTATGTACTGTATGTTTGGATATATACACATGCATATTTAAGGGAATATCTGTATCTGATTGTCTGTCTGTCTGTCTATCTATGTATATATACATATACATGTATATATATATATAGTGTCTATATGCATTGGACCATTTTTTACTTTGCCATTCCAATTCTTATTGTGATGTCTTTGGAGCAGGTTCCATCATCAGTTTTTACAGACCAAGATATCTGAAACCCTTAACACTTTCTAAAGGAACTTTGTTAATTGTGATGTCATGACTGTTTTCGGTGTCTTTGATATGTAGCACTTTTGTTTCCAAGTTTAGACCAGTCTTTTTGCCTGCTGCTACCTAGATACCAATAAATAAATAAGTCATTCAACAGTTACCACTGCAATCACAAGAGTAGTGGCACTGGTATACTCCTTATATATATATATATATATATATATATATATAATAATATATATATATAATATATATATATATATATATACATATATACATACATAGTATGTGTATATATATATATACACATACATACACACATATATACATACATATATATACACATATATATATATAAACATATATCTATACATGTATATTATATATATATACATATATACATATATATGTATGTATAAAGAGAAAAGAAAAACAAACACTTAGACGCAGGCAGTCACACTTATTTTGGATATCAAACACTTAGATAAGTTATAAATGAATAGATATATAAATCAATAAATACATAAATAAATAGGTCACTCACCCACTCACTCACTCGATCAATCAATCAATCAATCGATCAATCAATCAATCAAACAATCGATCAATATCCATATCTTCAAACTACCAGAGCAACCACAACATCACTGGTCCTGGTATACTCATTTTCAGAAATATACATGAGAAAACATCTATATAATTAAATGTTGTTCTACACACACACACACACACACACACACACACACACACACATGCACACACATATTAATTCTCTCTCTCTCTCTACATATATAAATGTACGTATATGTATACATATACTACAACACTATCACAACTATATCAGCATGAATGACCAGGATGCTGCAGCCAACCAGGACAACACACAAACCAGAACATGGAAACCAACAAGGACAGCACAACCCGCCAAGACACTGAAACCGCCAGGACAGCACAACCATTGAGGATATGGAAACCAACTGGGACAGCACAATCAGCCAGGTCAACAATGACATATGTATAGCTACAGACCAGTATGACATGGAAACCCAGCAAAGTTCTGATCAAGAAAATCTGGGAATTGTTCAGCTAATCAGGAACATGTCAATCCCAGTGCTAGAAGCAAGCAATGAGTCCTTGTTAACACAGGCAATGGAGGCTGTGCGAAATCTGCAGAATCGAGCAGGATGCATGACCATTCAAGCAACTGTAAGAATGAAACCTATGGAGACTGGATCAATGTTCTAGTCCCGGAACCAGAATCTGACCATGGTAGAGGAGGAGGTGTTGGAGGAGATAGCTGGAGGCTTCAAAGTTGGAACAAATGTGGAAATTCTTCTGTGAAATTTGGATGAAACTAATCAGAGACGACAGGCGTCATTCCAGACATAGTTCCTGACCCAGTACTCACAAACAGATCACCAGTTCAGGCACTGTCAGTGGGTCACTGCAGGACTGCAGATAATGCCTCTGCACTCTGCATGTCCATGTGTCTCACAAAGTGGTCCTTGTGCTCAGAGACTGGAATGCATTGCCATCCAAGTCACTCATGCATGAACGTCTCATCTGAAGAGCAGAGAACTCTCTGGCCTTCACTATATTTGATGCCTCATCTGTGATTTTCACTTTTATAACATGTTGTGACACAATCTATTGCTTCGTTTCTTGTTTTGTTTTGTTTTCGTTTTAAATTCACCAGTTTACGCTTCCCAACTAAGCTTCGACTCACTACGCAAATCACATGCATTTACCATGCATGTTGCTATGATGAACAACTTTGTAAATTAGACATCACACTCACAGAGAATCAGATTTTTGTCCCTTTCTTTTCTTTCTATTTTTTTTTCTTCTTCTTTTTTTTCACAATTCAACTTCACATTCAAGAGTTTTGTAATCTATCCGTTTACAGTCCACAACTTAGAATTCAAACTTTTACGGCTCATCACTGTTCAACATACAGTTTCACAAGTTTATGATTCACAGTGTATAATTCGCATTTCTTATAGTCTCCATTTTTCCTACTCTCAGTTTTACAATACTAGGTGACATAACTCAATGGTTTACTAATACACCTGTTTTTACTTTAGTTTATGATTTACGGTTATACTTGTTATGATTCACTGTTTTACAAGCTAATGACACACTTTTTTTTTTTTTGCTGTTTATTCGTTTGCTTGTTTGTTGTTATCGTTATAATCTCCATTTCTGTGGTTTCCAATTCCATAATATAGAGTAACACAATCCCCCTTTTCTTTCTAATTCACCAGTTTATAGTTTAGTCTCTAATTCATGGATTTATTCTTATGGCTCACTGCTTTTCAAAATGTACAATTCGCTCTTCTTTTTCTTGTTTTGTTTAATCTCTTCCTCTGTGATTTTCAGTTTTACAACATATTGTGACACAATCCATTTTTTCATTCTTTGTTTTGTTTTGTTTTGTTTTTGTTTTAAATTCACCAGTTTACCTCCAGCTTATGTTTTGCAAATAAGCTCGTCTCACTACCCAAGGCACACGCATTAACCATACACAGGCACAACAATCACCGAGGAGAGTAAAGATTCATGACTCAAGATGCAGTCCACCATAGGTCCTTGATGTTTTCCTTGATGCTAGGATCAACTGTCTCCTGGTGATGATTTCCTTGATGCTAGGATCAACTATCTCCTGGATCCTTAGCTGACTTCGAACAGGTACACTGCACAACATGGTCAACACATACGAACCATACCAACAAGATCAGTGTTTATGCATCAGATCATCATTCACCTCTCCAGTACTGGAAGCAAGACATTTCCTCGCATTTGAGCAATTTCCATCTACAACTGGATTCTTAGATGAATAACAGATGGCAAACACTGGAAACAGAACATAACTTATCACACATTAGACACTTATACCATGATACGATATGAACATCCATACACACTTAGCAAAACGTATAAAACTGCATGAAAAAAAAACCCAACAGAATGCTATCATTATATAACTAATGATATACATTACTGACAACTACACTACACGTACGCAGCAAGGCTGAAATGAACAATTACACAAACTTACGTTACCCATACCTTCTAAAAGTTCTGATTCTGAAAATATGTAGACGTACAAACACAAGAAGCCTTTCCATCTCAAACCAGGCATTTGTGGTTCTCCAACAAATACCAGTAATGACGAAAAATCAAATTATTTTCCTCCCCTCCAGTCTCCAGGACAGAAGTCCATCTGGGGATGTCAGATGATCTGACCAAACTACACACTCGTGTGGCTCGACTACATGCCAAGAGGGCTTTCCTACCAAAGTGACAATTACAATATGGCCAATAAAGCTACCAATCTGTAGAGCTGAATTTGGTTCTACCAAATACAACACCTACATCATCCGACAGACATGACCCTTGCATGAACGGATGAATGTAAACACACAGTTCTGTGAGGAATGCTCCCCCCCCCCCACACACACACACATATCTATGCGCATACATATTGCTCATGTAAACTGCCCTCATGCTGCTTGTGACATAGCACTGGTACTACCCTTCTTGCCAGCCAAGGCTTGACTCACAAAATGGAAATTTCAAACTGAAATTTCAAACTGAAATTTACCTGTGTGTCTGTGACAATTACATGATTTTCCATTTTACCCAGACAAAGGCTATTGCAATTTTTCACTATCTAAAATCCACAGATACTCAAACGAATAAAAAATTCCCCAACAGACTTGGAACACAACAACTGGACTTAATTTTCAAATCACATAAACCTGACCATTGCAAACCATTCCTTAAAGTGTTCTGAGCTTACAGTTTTTGTGCTTTGTATCTGCTTCTATGCTAGCTGAATGGGTAGCGCAAACTGTGTTAGATTTGAGAAGTTTGTCCTTTGATTAACATTCCTTAAAGAACTTCATTGGTTCCAGTTCCAATTTGAGAAGATTCAGTAAAAGACATGATGTCTCTGCTTTCTAATTGTCAATAGCACTACTCCATTTTCTATATGAACTGTCAAAATATACTCTCAAACAAAATACCATCACCTTTCACTAATAACAGAAGCTTTTGTAAACCCTTCTTGGAGACAACAAAGCCGGCATACTCCGTGTGCCTTGGCTGACAATTTTTTTCAAATACCTTCAACTCCTGCCACAGCTCATCTTTCTCTCCCTACTTCAAATCAAACATGAAAACTTGCCTTCTCAGGCAAGCCTCCTAAACTGCTGTTTTGAGAGTGTTCTGCTTTTCATGAGCATCCTTTGTGTATACATGTGTGTGTGTGTGTGTGTGTGTGTGTGTGTGTGTGTGTTTGTGTATACATGTGTGTGTGTGTGTGTGTGTGTGTGCGTGTGTGTGTGTAGTGTGTGCATGTATGTTTGTGTGAATATGTGTGTGTGTGTGTGAGGGGAAGAGAGAGAGAGAGAGAGAGAGAGAGAGAGAGAGAGAGAGAGAGAGAGAGAGAGAGGAAACGGGAGGGAAAAGGTTTTGTGTTTTTCGCAATCAGAGTATAATAAATTATTATGTACGTTAAGTCATAAAAGTCTGCATAGTTTTAAATTGTATGCATGCTTTATGCACTGGGAAGTTGTCTTCATCACTTGTCTGCTTTTCATATGTGCATTCACACACCCAGCTCTGCGCTTCAGAAAGCGATACATAAATACCCACTGTTGTTATTACTAAGTACACTTCATTATTTGTTTACTAGCGTATTCATTAGTATAGTTTTGTTAGTTTACTTTACCTTATGTTGTTTCTTGATCACAGCTTCTTCAAAAGGTGCCTTATGGTTGGTATCATGGAATTCAATATTGCAGCCAGAATTAATCAGCGCAGTTGCCATGTCCTGCCTGCCTGTGTGCAACAATGGAAAATTTCTGTTTTGTCCTCAAAATATACCAGTTGTGATCTGACAGTTGAACTTGTGTTAAACTTTAGAGTATAATTTGTGAAAACACTTGTTTTTTTTTAATTGAATCATAAATAAAATCAATCCACTAATATTCTAACATGGGATTAAGTACAAGATTGTTCGTATGGGCATGAACATAAAGAAATGCATATACTGTATGCTGCAATGAAATACAGATATATGCACATATACTTTACACCACATGCATACCTACATGCTTTACACAAATGTGCATTACATGCAACATTACATACTTAACTTACATACTCATGTTTGGTAAAGCATGAAAATAATCCCTTCATTATCACTGTACATTACGCAGATATATTCTAATTAAACAGCTTTATGAAGATGACGATGATGATGGGCTCTTTCATCAGTCCAATGGATGAGCAGGCATACTGGTCTAGACAGCCTAGTATGAATCTTTATATGGCACATATTCTTCCCTAGGCACTGCATGCAAATGAGTTCTGACACCCTGGTTCCTCTTTTACCGGTCCTTCTTCTGTGAGACAGCTGCTGTTCTGCTCTGTTCAAATGTAATTGTGCCATCAGCTGTGGCATCAACATTATCACTGGGAAAACACTGCCTGACAAAGAGCATTTTGGCATGCAGTGCTGTTGCGGATTTGCTGTCAGGCAATGTTTTCCCAATGGTGGTGTTGATGCCACAGTTGATGAAGATGGCCTTTCAAGTATCCTTGTATCGCATTAGTGGTCTTTTCTGATCACTACATCCCTGTTTCAGCACTCTATACTCCATGCAGGAGAATCTGTGGGATGTGGTTGTCTTTCACATGGACAACATGTCCTGACTAGTGAAGGTAGGATTTGACAGTAGACATTCAAAGCTCGGCAAGCCACACTTTTCAAAACTTGTTTGGATCTTATCATGTGATACTGCAAAAGTTGCACTGACGTTTTTAATCCAGACATCTTTGTTCAACTATACCAGCTATTTTAACACATTTCTGACCATGCAATATGGCTGCCCCTGGACAAAGTAATTTCTGATCTGCAGTTATATCACTGTAATTTGTGTCACATAAAATCCTATTATGTGTGTGTTTCTGAACACATTTGCTTAAAACAAAGTGAAATTATGAAGAATCAATTGCTTGAAAAACAAATGTCTCAAACCACAGGCACATTAAATGTTTTGATTTGTTCTTTCTAGTGATTTCAACAAATAGTGAACAAGCATTATCGTCATGGCCATTTTTCGACAATATTGTCTTTGTAACTGTCGCCAATATCTCTGAATATCAGAATCTACAAATTCAATAATACTCCATGCAAACTTTTACACTCATAAATGTAATTACAAAGATGATGTAAAATAGATAATATTGTTTAGAAGGTATCTCAAAGCAATGTAGGACACTAAGAATATACATGATTAATGAACAAAATTTCATTCTAAACCAATATCTGCCCCAAATATGCATTGTACATGTAATGTAAAAAATGCACAGAAACATACTGTATGTAAATATGTTTTCTATAATCCAGTCTTGGTACTATGCTATAAGATGCAATGCAGTTGTAAAGTGATGCATAAATAAGCGTGAAATGTTTCAATCATCTGGTTTTGTCACGTTCGGCTTGCTTTCTTGTGAGTCTGTTTCTATATTTGTTTGTCTGGTTTTTGATTATTTGTTAATTCAGTTGGGACTTTTTGTTTGACTTTTACTACATGAAATGCAAAAATAAATAAATTACACAAAATGAAACAGTTCAGATAACTTTAACCTGAGAGACTGTGCACACAGTTTATGATACTTGAGGAGTATGTAGCCTTAATGAACATGTCACATAATGAATTTCATTTATACATAACTGGTTTCATGCAAAAGCATTATTTGACATGCAGAACAAATAAATTTATGAATAACCAGTTCTCATGTGAAGCATTATCTGACATGAAAAATTTTGTTGTTAAAGGATCAATGACAAAACACATCCATTTCTTATTGACAACAATATTTCTACAATATGCGCATAGTTCAAGCACGTCACATGTGCAGTGCCTATGAACAGGAAATGTGTTTGATTTGCTGTTTAGTCTGTTTCTTTGTTTCCTATACTTATCTGTTTAGGTAGTTCAACTGATTTTCTTTGTTTTCATAAATTGCATATGAACAAATGTTTTTAATGTGCTTGAACTGTTATCGAGACAATAACTTGAATAAGCCCTGAAAATTTTTCATGAGATGATGAAGAATAGGATCTAGGAATGCGGATCTTATCAAGCAATCTTTGTGCTCTGGAATATGTGAATCACATTTGCAAGAATGTTTCTATCGCAGAAAAGCAGGTGGACTTGAACATTAAGCTTAAGCCGGGATTCGCCAATATGAAGCAGTTGCACTAACAAGAAACTACTCAGCAGGTACATTACAATTGAAAGGCGGCCATGGTGGTATTTATGACTGGACATAACAGCTACCTGTGTACACAGCTGGCTGGGGTTTAATATCTGCATTTCATATCCTCTTTCCCCACTTTCTCCTCATATCAATCGAGGCTTGCTATCCACAACACCCACCTCCCTTCACCCTTTACTTCACAATCTCTGTCACTATCTATTCTTCTACTCCCCCCCCCCCCCCCACCTTTACTTCCCTCCACCAAGCTCATATTGCGTAGCCCTACATACACAACAAATCAGTCGATTAACTATCATATTACACAGACTGGTTGTCTTGTTCAAAGCATTGTCTTTCTGTATACATGCGTGTATCTGACGGGAAAAAGTTCTAAAAATTTGCAGACACCAAGTTCTTTGTTCAAGGAAGTATACATGTACAGTCCTAAACATTCAATTATTCATCATCAGATTTAGAGGTTTTGGTAAAAGCTGATATGGGGTGCCCTCTGCTCAAGGCAGGGTCCTCTAATCCCACAGATGTGACTTCAGACTTCCCTTTGTATTGTTAACTAGTGTAGTACTTAGAGAACGATGAGTGTGAGTGTGGATTTATTCTTAGCTGCTGTTTTGTTTTAATAATAGTACAAGTCAAGATGTGCATGTGTAATGTTGAAGCTTCAGAATTAATTTTATGTTCTCTGATTATCTAAAATGAAGAGACACACACACATACAAGCATACATGCAAGCACGTACAGCAATTATGTGCATCTTAAGAAATGCAAATATGTTAATATATGCAGGGAAAAATATGAACAAAGTAATTGTACTGCATTCTGCAGTATACATTGGTATGGTTTGCCACTGAGACCATGTGGATTTCGTGTTCCAAATTTTTCTTTGAGATGGGACTCCATGTCTTTTCTATAATATTGCTACTGTAAAGCTGGTCGAATGGTCTGGCTTATTGAAAGGATTTGAGTTTACTTTGAATCTCTGATGCTGAATATCAGCCAGGCGTTTTTTATAAATACGTGTCAACGGTGCATCCAATTTATGTTGGATGTGTATAGATGGCGACTTCTTTGTCCAGGCATGCATATGCATAGTTTGTGTTGTTTGATGAATTTATGCATACAATCATTTCAGCTGTGAGTCTGTGCATGCTTCATATTAATGCCGACAAGCAATAGATTTTCTAACATTCAATATATTATGATACTGATACTGACTATTTCATCTTCATG
Source organism: Monoplex corrugatus (assembly GCA_030674185.1). NCBI lineage: Eukaryota > Metazoa > Mollusca > Gastropoda > Littorinimorpha > Ranellidae > Monoplex > Monoplex corrugatus. Next base: position 42,813,179 of record CM060310.1, read on the forward strand.
GATTGCCCACCCACCCCCACCTCCATCCCTTTTCAGTTAACCCTTTGCTTTAGAGCTGCAAATATGTTTCTAACTTTTTGTCTGTCTCAATTCCTTTTTGAGACAAGACCAGCTGCCCAGTTGTGTCTCACCGTTTGTTTGTTCGCTTGTTTGTTTGTTGGGGTTTTTTTGTTTGTGTTTTTTTTTTTTGTGTGTTTTTTTTGTAGATACTCCGGTTTTCTCTTCAGCCTGTTAATTATTGGATTTTGATGTTGTATTTTTCTTCATTCTCCAAGGTCAGACTCGATTCACTGCGCTAGATACAATCCATCTACATCAGCTTATTTGTCACATTCATATTTTTTCCATTCATTTGACCATACATTGTGTGTTTGTGTGTGTGTGCATGTGCATGTGTGTGTGTGTGTGTGTGTGTGTGTGTGTGTGTGTGTGTGTGTGTGCGCGCGCGCGCATGTGCGTGCGTGTGTGCATGTGTGTGCATTTCTTCCAAGACAAGACACTCAAACAGTGCGTTATAGATTGTTAATTTCCAATATTTATTTTTTGATATTTCGATCCTACCTCCTCAGACTAAAACAATGATTACATGGCATAACCATTTTCAATTTGTAGAATACATTTGTCTCCCCCTTTTTTTTAGTAACCAGTACACACATCTGCCATTTTCTCTTGCTGGACGGCATATTTGGGAACTTGTCAATTGTGTTTTTTGCTTTCTTTTTTTGTGCCATGTGTCATGCATTTATTCACTGGCTTTTGTGTATGCTTGACAAAGGCCAGTTGGATATGCTTGACAAAGGCCAGATGGCCAACAATTTGCACCTGTCATGTTTTGTTATATGGAATATGCGTTCCAATTCTATTTTTGCCTTTAGAAAAGAATGTGTTGATGGGAGGACGTGAAGCAATCAAATCAAATATCAATTTGAAACAATAAAATCAAACAACAGGAGATCTAATTATTACTTGCATAATCTGAATATGGCCATTTTGTTGTTGTTGTTGGAGAGCATATCTCTAATTGTCAGTATATGAAAAATCAAAATGCTATTTCTATATACTGTAAGATAGGACATTCATGATTCAAGGAACAGGTGGTAAATAGATGCTGCTTTCAAACAAATACATATGTTTTATGTACATTTTGTTTTACAGGATATGCCTTAATTTGCATATCCAGGATACTAGCTATCTGGAGCAGGGAAAGATCAGACTCTAATCAGTTGAGAAACCAGCAACAAGTTATGTTTCTAAAAAAAAAGAAAAAAAAGAACTTATTTCATGAACTGATACTAGTGATAGCCCTATACTATTGTGTATTATTGACTTTGCATTACGTGATGCACCCTCTTTAGTTAATCTGTCGGAAACTATATTCGTATGAAGTTCACAATGTGACAGAACCCAGGTAAAAACTTATATGAGCACTGCTTGATAAAACACAAAAGCTTATATGTTTGATTATGGGGAGGGGAGATGGAAAGAAACACTAAACAAAGCTTCCCTGTGTATACCCAGCAGATAGTAACATCTGTCTGGCCACCCACTTCTGCGGTCAAAAAAATAAACACAAGAAACAAGAAAACAAAACAAACAAACACCTTTAACCTTCGATAGTTGGAATGTCCAAATCCTACATGACAAAAATGTCTAAACGACAGTAAAACTTGCAGCGCATGTAAATCTGGGGATAAAGACTACATTAAACACTTTTTCTTTGCATGTCCTAAAATCAAACATAATTAATCATATACTAACAGTAGCAAAACTCTGTATTACTACAAACCAGCTTATGCCTTAAGAAAATGCTGACCCTAAATATCATCATCATCATCATCATCAGGTGCCCTGCCGCATGGCGTTGGCGACCATGGACTTCCATCCGTCTCTCTCTTGTTGCCTCAAACATCTCCCCCACCCTCTTCATCCCCAGCCACTCTGCAAATCCGTCCTGCATTCTCTCCCTGGGTCTACCTGGCACTCTCTTTCCCTCCAGATTTCCTGTTGTGACCAGGTGCTCCAAATCCCCCCTCATAAAATGGCCCACAAATGTTGCCTGTCTTTTCCTAATCTTCCTTATGAGTGATCTACTTGTGTCTGCCTCCATCAAGACTGTCTCGTCTGTTTTCTTTGCTGTCCATGGAACTCTCAACACTCTTCTGAGAAACCACATCTCGGCTGCCTCAATCTTCCTCTGGCTTTGCCTGCTGACTGTCCACGCCTCGCATCCGTACAACAGTATTGGTTCTATATAACATTCAAGGACTCTCTTTCTGATGTTAATTGATAGGCATTTGTTGGTAAGAATGCTTGTCATCTTCTTGAATGCTGTTCTGGCTTGGCCGATTCTGCCAGCTATTTCCGATGTGCATCTGCCGTCTGATGAAATGACCGTTCCCAGGTTTTGAACTTATTAACCTGTGTCAAGGTTGTGCCACTTGCTGTTATTTTGCATGAGGGGATTTAATGTTTTTTACTGATCACCATGACTTCAGTCTTCTTGCTGTTTAGTTCCAACCCCTTACCTTTGCTTTCTATTTCTAGTATATTCACAAGGTTTTGTAGGTCCCTTTCATTTTCTGCAATTAGCACGGTGTCATCTGCGTACCGAATGTTGTTTATCATTTTCCCTCCAACCTTTAATCAAGGGTCTTCTTCTAGGTTTCTCATGATGTTTTCGCTGTAAAGTGAAAACAGATCTGGTGACAAAACACAACCCTGTCTGACTCCTCTTTTGATGTTTTGGAAAGAGCTTATATTGTTTTCTATTCTCATTGCAGCTGTTTGTTCCCAGTACATATTCCTGATTATTCGTAGATCTTTTCCATCAACATTGAGTCTCTCCAGTTGGTTGATCAATTCTTCATGTCGTACCCGATCATAAGCCTTGGTATAGTCAACAAAGCATAAATACAAATCCTTATTCATCTCAATTGACCTCTCTATGATAGTTCTTAGGATGTATATGGCATTAATAGTTCCTTTCCCTTCCACAAATCCACACTGTTCTTCTGCTATTTCTCTTTTGATTCTATTCCGTGTCCTCATCATGATTATTCTTAATAGGATTTTTGTTACATGACTCATCAAACTGATTGTGCGATGGAGTTTGCATTCTATAGCCCCTGTCTTCTTTGGAAGTGCAATGAAAATTGATTTTGATATATCTTTGGGGATTTTTCCAGTGTCATAAATTTCATTAAGGAGGACTGTTATTTTTTCTATGCCAAGTTCCTCCAGGGCTTCAATCATCTCTGTAGTAATGTTGTCTGGTCCTGGGGCTTTTCCTGGTTTCATCTTTTTCAGTGCTGCTCTAACTTCATCTTTCATTATGGGTGGTCTTTCAAAGTTCTTTTTTATAATGTGTTCTTTGTTTCTGTCATCCTCAAAAAGGTCTTTAATGTACTCTCCCCATCTGTCCAGTATTTTGTCTTTTTCCATGATAAGCATGCCATCTTTCGATTTTAAGCAACCAGTTGATGTGCATGTATTTTTCCTGTGGACAATTTCTTCAGTTCGTCTGTGCATACCCTGAGGATCCATTTTGTGTTGTTCTTCTGTCTCTTTGCATTTTGTGTTCAGCCAAACTTCCTTAGCTTCATTGCACCTACACCTGATTTCTTTGTTTATCTTCCTGTATATCTCCTCGTTTCTCTTTGTCCTCCTCCTTTCCTCCATCAAGCCCAAAATTTCATTAGTCATCCAGCTCTTTTTTGCTTTTCTATCTGCCTTAGGGATTTCTTCACAAGCTTCATTTATCGAACTTCTCAACTTTGTCCACTGTTCCTCACTGACACCAACGTCTTCCAGAGCACTGAATTTGTTTTGAACATGTACATTAAATTTTTGACGTATCATTTCATCTGTCTTTAAGAGTCCAAGGTTTAGCTTGATGTTGCTTTTGGTCTGTTTCCTTTTCCTCAATTTCAGCCTAAACCTTCCCACTACCGGATTGTGGTCACTGTTGCAGTCTGCGCCTGGTAGTGTTTTTGCTGACAGTAAAGAATTTCTAAATCTTTTGTTGATCAGAATGTAGTCAAAATGATTTTTGGTATTATCTCCTGGACTCCTCCAAGTCCATTTTCTTCTATTAGGCTGCTAAACCATGTGTTTCCCACTATGAACTCATTCATTTGTGCCCATTCTACAAGTTTCCCTCCCCTTTCATTTTGTGTACCAAGGCCATGAGGTCCAACTATATCCTCCACCCTCTCCTGTCCCACTTTAGCATTAAAATCTCCCATTATGACTAACTTCTTGTGATTTACATTGGATCTTGGCCATCTCTAAAACTTCGTAGAAGTTGTCGATGTCTTCCTGAGTACTTGCGGATGTTGGTGCATACACCTGTATGATGTTGATATCAAATGGTTTGCCACTCAATTTGACCAGCAATACTCTGTCGGACACTGCCCAGTATCCCTTAACTGCTTTTGATTTGTCTTTGTCCATTATGATGCCTACTCCTCTTTCATGTGAATTACCACCAGAGTATATCACTGTATATTCTCCTGATGTTATCATGCCTGCCCCCCTCCATCTCACTTCCCCTAGTCCTAAAATAAAATACTGATGTTAAGCCTTTCCATCTCCATTTTGAGGTTGTCTAATTTACCTTTCTGTAACAGTGTTCTGATGTTCCATGTTGCTATTTTGGTGTTTCTAAGTTTGACTTTGGGTTTAAGTTTGACTTTGGGTTTAATTTTGGTCGCAGTAGCTGGCTGATGGTCTGGTGTCACCTGTGCCGCATGACAGTCCCTACCGGATGAAGGTGCTCCACGGAGCACCTATTGACGTCGTTAACTTTCTTCTTCCTCTTTCCTTTGTCCATGGTTTTCCTGGGGAAAAGTACGATGGTGGTTTCCCCTTGCCTTCCATCGTTTGTTTTTTTCAGGGTTAACTCCCTTAGCCATGCTCTCTCCCGAGATGTCCACAAGGCAGTGGAGCTATTTACCCATAGCTTGGGGATCTGGTTCATGGGCACCAGGGCATATCCACACACCAGTGGGCCTGCATGCTGCACGTCTGGGAGCCAAACCTCCTCCGAGTCCTACGAGATTTAGCCTGAGTCCGTGAGGTGCTCAGTTACCGCCTGTCGTCACGAGGAGGCACAACGTAGGGCTTGCGGATGGAGAGGCTATGTACTGACAGAAAGAGACTTATGCCTTCTGCTCTTCTTTTCGCATAGCTGCTAGCCAGCAGTGCAGGCTGTGAAAGTGAGAGGTGACAAGCATGCAGTCACTAGTCACTAGCCGACACACTAGATGCATCACATCCACCCTTATACAAAGGGCAGAACTGTGGAAAATAAAAGTGTGAAAAAAAAACAACCAAAACAAGCGGAAATCAAACCCAGGGTTTAACCATGAAGTTATCCTCTCCTGCCGCACTATCTTGATTATCCCTAATGCGATTATGACGATGACGCGTTTATCTATGAAGCCCATTTATTCTGGATTATGACATCAGTTATCCGTAAGGACCCCAGGGTCCTCTTTCAAGGTGTCAGGAGACAAGTAGTATATTACTATAGTGACTCTTCCAAGTGAAGTTATATTTCTCTTGATCTAAAGAAGCAGTGTGGGAGATGACAGCTGAAGAACTCCAGGTTCAACTGAAATGAAGTCTGACAAAGGAACCGGTATCTTATCACGCTGAGTGGAGCACCTATACACACAGCTGAATAGTAAGCCAACAACATGGTAATGTCATTGCAGCATTCCCCCAAACTATCAGCAAAGGAATCTATGGCAGACCTATCCTCTTTGCTCAGATTAACAAAGCCATGAAGCAAACCATGCTGAGAAAGGCACCAGGAGCTGATGCTGCTCCTACAGATATCCACAGAAACAGAGGCAAGATTTTTCTGGAGAAGCTGAAGAGGCTCCTCTAGACTTTAAAGATACTAAGATCATCTACGTTTACAAGAAGAAAGGGGATTTACAAGAAGAAAGGGGATCAGCTTGGTTGCCCTTGGTTACTATCTTTCACAATGACATACTGGCCAGTGTGCAAGAGAGGCAATCTGAACCCCTCCCACTGCAGAATGGAGTGAAATGGAATTCGTTCTGGCATCCAGCCTCTTCTTCATCCTCTTTGTGGTAATGCTGACTGATGCAGAGACTTTGACATCCATTTACACTCAGATGGAGACTGATGCATTCAGAGACTTTGACATCCATTTACACTCAGATGGAAAACTGTTCGATCGACAGAGACTCCAAACCAAGACCAAAGTGCTCAAAGACGTCGTGCAGGAATTTTTGTTCACTGCTGACAGCACACTAGTAGCGCATCTGCAGAAGGATATCGGATATCTAACGCATCACTGACCATTTTGCTGTAGCCTGCAAACTCTTCAGTCTTACACTTAGCCTAAGCAAGACAGAGGACATGTTTCAGTCAAACCATTTCAGGCTTCTGTTGCTTCACCATTTCTGACTGTCGTCAATAACCAGGAGATCAAGACCATGGACAAATTCTGCTGTATTATAACAGTACAACAAGGAGCAAGTGTATGCGACTAAGTGCCAAAAGGTGGGACCCCGATTTAGGACAGGGGGTTGAAAAATAAAACCTTTCAGTACCAAGCATGATTCTGTAAAAGCAAAAGATAATCAAAAGCTCGGTTTTGGAAATATCTCAGTTTAAATGTTGGAATGTATAAAGTGTTGCACGTCAAACATTACAACACAAATGCTCATAACATATTTCTTTTTTATAATGCTGAAGACCCAAGATACTGTTTTTATGTCCATGTAGTATGCCTAAATATAATGCTATCATCTCTTTCTGATTTTCACACCCTGAACATAATTTATGGACATGTATTGTGGTAATGTTTGATGTGCGACACCAGACCCAATCACACTTTTTCTTCTAATAAAACACATCTGCACATTCAACACACACAAAACAAGACAAGCTGTATTTAAGTATTAAAAAAAGAAGAAATATATTTGAAGAAAAGGATGATTTGTATTTAAATATTAAAAAAAGAAGAAATATATTTGAAGAAAAGGATGATTTTCAAAAAAGTGTCGCACATCAATATTACACCAAATCACAACATGGGTCTTGGTTCAACATCACCAGACTGACACAAACAAAAAATGATGCAAACATTAACTTATGGACCAATCTGAACTAAACATTAATCCACTAAGACCCTTGAGTCATTGTAACCCATGCCAACAGCATGGGTTAGAGATGGCTGATCGTCATCAGTAAAGGTCTGAAGCCAACCGTGCTAACAAACTTTGAACAGCTGGCACCTTTGCGTGAACACCTTGTCCATTAACTTAAGTGTGACTTCCCTTACAAGAGAAGTGTGTGGCTTCCAAGAGTACATGTAGTCTGCTACACTCCAGCACCAAAGGCCATTTCTGGCTTTTGACATGAAGTGCACGAGTAAGGCTCGATACGTCCCAGGTTCAACGCGTCCCAGGTTCCATACATCCCAGGTTCCATACGTCCCAGGTTCCATACGTCCCAGGTTTGATATGCCCCACACCCCACACCCACCATCCCATACCCACAAGCACACCCACACTTCCACCACACCACCCCCACACCAAACACCCCCACACCACCTCACCTCACCAAACACCCCCACCCACACCCCCACACTCACACCATCCACACTTGTGGGTGTGGTGTGGGTGGGGTGTGGGTGGTGCTGGAGGTGTAGGTGGTGGGGTGTGGGTGGTGAGCGTGGGGGCGGGGTGCTGTGAATGTGGGTGGTGTGAATGTGGGGGTGTGCGTGGTGGAGGTGTGAGTAGTGTGGGTGCGGGTGGTGAGGGTGGTGTCAGTGTGTGTGTGTGTTGTGGGGGGGGGGGGGGTGCGGGTGTGGAGGTGTGGGTGGTGTGTGGTTGGTGGATGCGGGGGCTGGGTGGTGTGGGGGTGGTGGTGAGGGTGTTATTGGTGTGGGGTGTGGGTGGTGTGGTTTGGGTATGGGGTGGTGCAGGGGTGTGGGTCGTGTGGGTTGGGGTAGGGGTGGTGGGGGTATGGGTGAGGGTAGTGTGTGGGTGGGTGGGGAGGGGTGAGGTGTGGGTATTGGTGTGGGACGTATCGAACCTGGGACGCGTCGAACCTGTGACGTATCGAACATGGGACGTATCGAACCTGGGATGTATCAAACCTGGGACGCGTCGAACCTGGGACACATCGAGATGTCCCCGAAGTGCACAGAGACTACTCCTAGCAGTCCATCCGTCTCCAGCACCTGACAGGGATATTCAACACCTGACCACCTAATCATATAGGTGTTTCCTGTAACAGGAAACTGACATGGCTTCCTGAGGATGACCAAGGGAACAAAATGGTTCGGGGTCCAGTGTTCCGCAACCGTGTCGACCCTGGACGAAGACCACATCACTGTCAGCTTCTTGTTGTTTGTGCAGCCATGCGCACAGATGATCTTGTTGCAGTGCTTCTGGTATATTGGCCATCCAAGTGATGGAAATACTGACTGCACAGGCCTGTTCAGGGCAACAGAGGCAGCAAAAAACTGCCACAAACCTGTGCAGACAGCATTCCCAACCACTGCCATGCATTCATTCCTGAAAGCATCCTCTGGTGTAGCACGGGGTGCAGATGTCAGCACTGCAACATAGATCACATGCTCTGCATTGAGGTTGTCTGATGGCGCACACCAGTTTTGGCCATCAAGAAATAATCCTTCCTGCAGACACAAAAAATTACAAATTACAACAAAAATGTATTATCAAACGTCAAAATCACCACAAATGCCTTTGTTGTAAGAAAGCAAGAAAACCATTTCTCTATTTTGATGTAAGCTAAGATGCATTGTTCTGTCGTCAGAATACAATTTCCATCGGCTTACTGTATGAAGCTGACCAAAATCAAATGAATGACAAAACCTGCTTTGTCGATACTTGTAAAAAATACTGCATGGTGTGGTGTCAGTCGTCAAAAAGTGTCACACGTCAAAACAAGGAAGAGTATTACAACTTACTTTCAGATGCAGACAGTTCCTCACCAGCAGCAAAACTCCTGCGAAATGCATGTGACCACAAACCAACGTGTAACCCACGTGTGTACTGGAAGTGAATAACATCGATTTTTGCGATATCTTTGAAATGAGAGAGAAAATTTTGGGCTGGGTGTCGGACGTCAAACATTACAACACATTTTCGCGACGGTAACAATCGCAATTAAAACACAGATAAGAATACGCTCAATACTTTTCACTCAAATAATGATTAACAATCGTTTCCAGAGTACAAAATGACACCATTTTGGAATCTCTAACCCAAAACATCTGTAAGAACAACACGCTCAAAGTTTCGACGGCGGTCTTACAACACGTTATAACGCGTGACACCGAAAATTTGAACGGCCAGAATAGACGCATCAAGAAATTCCAATCCATTCGGCAAGTTTGTGTATGTTAATCGAGGTATATTTTGCTCACATGCTTAGTTTCAAGTGCTTTAATCACACCTAGGCTGAGCACGGCATCTTCATTTAGTGCTGACTACGAAATGTCCGTTTTCGACGCCATGATTTTTAAGACAATTTTGTACAATATTGCACGTGTAGAGCAAAATACAAAAAAAATTACTCTCCACTATCAGTACATTCATTCTTCCACACAAACCAAAAGAAGAACACTGGTTTCAGATGTGAAAATAATGTTTTTATTGCAGTTCTCATGAACACCCTCTCAGCATCCCACCTTTTGGCACTTTGTGACTTAGTCATGTGCAAGTAATATTATGTACATAGGTGGGGTGGGTTAGTAGAGTACTGCTTATTAATTTTCATATCAGAAAAGCACTATTAACACCATCAAAGTGATCAAGCAGCAATGCAAAATATCCATTTGATGGATAGCTCCACAGAGGTTTAATATCACTGGCCACTATGGACATGTGACTGAGACGTTTTATTGAATGAAGTCGGATGAGTCTTTGACTGAATGAAGTCAGACATGGTGTTGATTTAAAGAGTCAAAAGAAATGATGTGGAAACAATGCTACTGAAATATTGCAGAATATGGGGCAGTAAAATAAAACAGATAACCTAAATAATCTGTTTCATGATTGTGAACACGGCATGCATGTCTGCGTGTGCATGTATGTATGTGTGAGCGTGTGTCTGTTCTCTGTGTGCTTTGTATTTACCTATATCTATGGCCAGCTGCAGGGGTGTCCAGCCATAGAAAAGACAGTTGATATCTGTTCCACTGGACAGGAGTCTGTCCACTGCATCCATATCTCCATTCCGCACTGCAATGTGCATGTCCTGTTCCTGACTGCCCATGCTGCTGAAGTAAAAATGTGTTTACAAAACATAAGCATAGATCACATGTTTACAATGAAAACACAAGTATGGGGCACACTTAAAATCTTGCAGCTATGTTGTTATGTAAAGAAAAATCAACAGTGTGTGTGTGTGTGTGTGTGTGTGTGTGTGTGTGTGTGTGTGTGTGTGTGTGTGTGTGTGTGTGTGTGTGTGTGTGTGTGTGTGTGTATGTGTGTGTGTGTGTGTGTGTGTGTGTGTGTGTGTGTGTGTGTGTGTGTGTGTGTGTGTGTGTGTGTGTGTGTGGGGTTTCATTTATAACATATTTTCCTGTATACTGTAAGCATAAAGTGGACAAAAAATGAAACAAGCTGGATCCTATGGCAGTTGAAAATCATGAAGAGCAGGGCATGCATTCACCTGGCTGCCCTAGTCTAAAATATTGGAGAGACATGTTGATCTCCCAAGCCCCTTTTGAAGGCCAATTAGTCTTCTTGCTTTCTAAGGTCTTGGTCAAAAATAAAAAAGGTGGGGTGGTGGTGGTGGTGGTGGTGGTGTACTGCAGAGACATGTTCTCAAAGAGGACAGCAGCCTGAGTTTCACATGACAAAAAAAAAAAAAAATGAATATGAAAATGACTATAAATATGAAAAATGCTGCCAATTCCCAAAAGTATACCTAAGGAATCGAAAACAAGTGTGACTGCCCGTGTTCAAGCAAACAGGAACCAGAAAAAACACGAAAAAAGAATAAAAATGCGTATTTAATACAACAAGACAAGACAGGCGCAAATTATTGGCCAACTGGCCTTTGTCAAGCATAACATCACAAACAAATAAACACCAGATACTAGTCAGTTTATTCCTTTTCTCACACTGGACGGAGCAGCAGGAAAGTTTCAGTCTTTTTTTTTTCCTCCTAATTTTTGTATCTGGTGTTTGTTTGTGACCTTGCACTTGACAAAGGCCAGTTGGCCTAAAATTTGCGCATACGTGTTATTCTTTTTTCGTGTTTTTTCCTGGTTACTGTATCAAAGAAACTTACCAGCTTGTGATAGCCTCTTACCATTATTTTTGTTTAAAGCCCAGCCGACTGTGTAGAGCCATATAAGGGCTATAATTGTTTCAAAACATACACAAAACTTCAACAGGAAAAAAAGGAAAAGAAAATTAAGCACATACATCAATGCATTTGTGCACATAATCTAAGGACACGCCCCTGACGTTGACCATTCCACCTAATTTATTGCACAGGGGATTTAAAACACATTCCTGAATACAAATTTAAACATAACTAAGGACACTAAAACATGCAAAAGAACAGGCATAAATTACCTAGAATTGCTTCCGCATGTCTCACTTCCCTAGAGCAAAAAATGCACTTAATACATGTACCCAGTTATCAATCCTAAGAGAAAGTACGTAAGACTTTATCAAACACATACAGGTGAATGGACCAGCAAGGCAGAAAATTATAGGAAGAAATGACAGAAAGCAAAGGAGGAAGAAAGAATCAAAGAGAGTGACAGAAAAGAAGAAATTTCTGGCACATAATTCCCAGAATGTGGGGATCCTATTATACTGAAAGAACCCCCGACATCCTCACAGAGGATTGCGATAGCCTATGGAAAATTTCCACACACACACACACAAAAAAGAATTATTGTTATTGTTATTGTTATTGTTATTGTTATTGTTGTTTAAAGCCCAGCCAACCACGTAGAGCCATATCAGGGCTATAACCGCTACAAAACAAAACTTTAACAGGAAAAAAATAAGAAAAGAAAATTAAGTACACACATCAATGCATTCGAACACATAATCTAAAGACATGTCCCTGGCACTGACCACTCTGTCCAATTTATCGCACAGAGGATTTAAAAACACACCCGAACACAAATTTAAGCATACCTAAGGACACCAAGACATAATTATATAAAAACGGGCATAAATTACCTAAAATTGCTTCTGCACATCTCACCTCCCTAGAGCCAAAAATGCACTTAATACATGTACCCAATTGTAATTATCAATCCTAAGAACAAGTATGTAAGACTTTATCGAACACATATAGATGAATGGACCAGCAAGGTAGAAAATGATAGGAAGAAATGACAGAAAGCAAAGGAACAAGGTAAAAACAAAGAGAGTGACAGGAAAGAGGAAATTTCTAGCACAATATTACTATTTATACTGAAAGAGCCCCCGGCATCCTGACAGGGGGAAAAAGAAAAGAAAAGACTAAGTGTATATTTTAAGCCAACTGTTTTGTAGAAGATACAAATTTAACCGACTGTATCGTTGAAAATACCTGATGACGTTTGGACTAAGCACATATCTGCATGATTGTGCATAAGTAATGTTACCATTAGATTAGTCTAAAAACCAGCCCACTGATTTTGGCTGGCACAATTTAATCTCTCTCTCTCTCTCTCTCTCTCTCTCTCTCTCTCTCTCTCCCCCCTTGTAACCCCCCCCCTTCCCACCACGCCACAAATAAGCTACATTAGTGATTCTGGTTACAGTGTCGTTTATCAGTTTTTGTTAAGAACTGGTCAGAGGTCGATATTCACACTATCAAATGAGAAGAGAATATAAACACCCTGTGCCAAAAGAAAATAAATGTCAGTATGAGAACAGAATACAAACACTTACAGGGCCTAAAGAAAACTACCAAGTGAGAA
>CM060310.1:42826227-43006227 GCA_030674185.1 Monoplex corrugatus
GAGCAGTGCATCCAGCTGCCAAACTGCATAGCTGCTAAATCTTCCCCCCTTGGTATAGTCAGTCAGAAGCTCCCTACATTTTTTACCACTACCACAGGGGGTTTACATACGATCAAAAATGCAGCCAGACATGATGCTCCAGACACAGCTTGTTTTGCTTTTCAGCAAGGTCTGAAATGCCCCAAAGAAAGGTTGCCGTGTTTCCGAGCGGTCACCAGGACTTTCCACGCAGTTATCAATTCTGATTCCCGAAGCCAGAAGCCAAGCTGCAGTTCAAAGTTTAACAAACTGCAGGTCAAAGTTTAACAAACTGCAGGTCAAGGTTTAACAAACTGCAGGTCAAAGTTTAACAAGAAACACCCGAAGGTGCTGGATGGTACAGACTGACGATGCCTCAACACTGACCAGAAGATCACCTCCTAGCTTCCAATGCCACATGATGACCATTCTACTAAGCAAAGAAGCAAAGGGGACGGGGTGTTCATGTGCTACAAGACCCGTTTGAACCTAGTTATCAGTTACTTTATTTACCAGCTGAAAAGCAACAAGGGGAGATGACAAACCCTGGGATACAGTCACACAACTCACACTAGCCAAGTCAAGCTGTGCTATTGGACAAAGAGAAAATTAAAAGCCTTTTTTGGCTGTACTCTGGGCCATCATCTCTCTATTGGGCAGCCCGCCCAGCCGCCAGCTTACAAAGCTGCCAACTTTTATCTCCTTGAAAATTGCTTCAGCTATTTAACTAATTCATTTCTTATTACTTTGAGTAATACATTCTGTTTGTATCACATTGTTTCAGTATTACAAGGATTTTGTACTTCGCCGTTTTTATATAATGTTACGTTTTATGTCCAATCATCAATGAGAACTGGTTTTTCTATTAAGTTCTGTGCATTTATTCTTTGTCTTTTGTTCACACTTGACAAAGGCCAGTTGGCCAAAAATCTGCGCCTGTGTTTTCTCTTCTCTTGTCAGTTATATCAAATATGCTTTCTGATTCATTTTTGTGTATTTCTAGTTCCTGTTTGCTTAAACGCTGGCAATCACTTTGATTAATGATTTCCTTCCTTCAAACGCAAATCTGGTGAAATGAGGCAAAACCAAAGACTTTATGTCTTTGGGGAAAACAGATGATCCTGTGACCCGTTCTACCAGGCAAACAACCAGTGGAACATGTCTAGAGCTCATGCAAATCAGCGATAACCCAAGGAAGGTATACACACAGAGACACATTAAAGTCCTTCAAGAGATCACACAAGCAAACAGTACTGCCAGTGGAAAGAACACACTACTAGAAGCTCCAACAACCTTCTCACTGCAGGACGCAGCGACCAGACTTAAAAAACTGTGACATCCACAGCAAGGAAACAGGGTCTGCTGGATGGAGCAGATGACTGACAGTGTACAGCAGATCTTCCACAATGGAAATAAAAACACACCAAAAAATCATCAGCAAGAATGGCATGAGACTGCATATAGTTCTCCGCTCCATTTATCATAACAAATGATACTGACCAAACTCACTGGAAGTCTACTGCAAAGAGGCAGAATGGAAGAAGATTTACAAAACTGAAAAGTATGCCAACTCAGCCAGCAGCTTGAGGAAATCCAGCTTTCAAACCAAAGTCATTACCACTGAGGTTGGAGCAAAGGGGTTGATAAGCACATGAGCATATGACCTTATCAAACAACTCGATTTTTGGGACAGAGAGGACCAAACCCTGGCAAAAGCTGCTGAAAAGGCAGAAGCAACTAAAAAGAGTTCCAGCTGCATCTGGTGAAGGAGGAACAAAAATGAACTCCATAGGCTTAAAACTGCCCTATACGTTACTGGTGTCCGATAGCTAAGTGGGTAAGACATTCGTCGCAAAAGGTGATTTGGCCTTGAGATGCATGACATCCTTGGATATGTAGGTTCGAATCCAGGTGGTGGACAATTTTCTAAAATAAAATTATATGCATAAAACAGAAAAAAGGGCGACAGCAAATGGACATCCAAAAGTCATGACTGAGTGTGGCCCTTAGAGCGTAAGGTGTTAAGGGCTTAAACACTCGCTTTGACAGGGGCTTCTCCTCTGAGAACCTTCTGCAGTCCCGCTTTAGTTTCTTTCTACTATTTTGAACCATTTATTTCTGACGCCAAGCTGCAACTCAGTCCTTTAGCGTATTCCTAAGCCAGTTATTACTATTTCTGTGAGTCAAGTGGTTTATAACCACAGGCCTTCTTGATGGGTCAACCTGGCATTTCCTGACCATCAGGAGAAGCTAGTGTAATTTGCTGCCAAGTTTATGTTGGCAAGTGGCAGAAAACAAGTACAGAAAAGAGGCAGCCATTAATCTTACTGTGTGCTAAACTGTACACTGTTGTATATACATTTTAAAACAGCAATAACTGGAAATCATGAATATCCCTTGGATGCAAATATGAATACAATTACGACAAAAAATGGATAAATAAATAAATAAAACAAATATTCAGTGACTAAGTGAAAATAATTGTATGTCATTTGGTGGATCTTAATAATCTTTTTTGTTGGAAGCGCCGTTAAATTTTCCTAGAGCTTGCTCTTTATCTGAAAAGGAAACACACCCTCAAAGCATGTAAAAGTTCAGAGCACACATATGGCCCTGAAAGTCAGGCATGGCAGGGTTAAACGTAACATGAGCTAGAGTTGTACATATTAGTTTTGGACTAGATGGCCGATATGCTGGTCTTTCAGCCTTTCATTCCCGTCTGTTTAGACTGGCAACAGCAAAGCAGTCGGCTATGACTGTTTATGATTGATTTATGTCTATTCCAAAATCTTTTTGTACTATAATAAAAACCAATGAACAGGAAGTATCAATAAAAGCGCATTTAGGCTTAGTCTGTCTCACACTGAGACAAAGATTGACAAATCTGCAGCTAAATGACTCAGATGATTCGGATTCAGAGATAATTTTCTATGGTCAAGCAGGACTTCCTTTGTTCTCCCATTTCAACTGATAAAGTTCAGCAGTGTTTTGGCATGTTGTTTATTCTTGTTCTTCCATTTTAAGTGATCACGTTCAGCAGTGTTTTGGTATGTTGCTTATTCTTGTTCTTCCATTTTAAGTGATCAAGTTCAGCACTGTTTAGGCATGTTGCTTATTCTTGTTTCTCCATTTTAAGTTAGCATGTTGCTTATTCTTGTTTCTCCATTTTAAGTTATCAAGTTCAGCAGTGTTTTGGCATGTTGCTTATTCTTCTTCCTCCATTTTAAGTGATCAAGTTCAGTTTCAGTTTTAGTTTCTCAAGTGACGTCTCCTCACTCGGAATGAATTCTATATGCACTGAAGCCACTGGTACCATGTGATGGAGAAGATCAAAAATGATCATGGCACAAACATTAAGCCTGCACATAAATCTATGAGCTGACCAGGTCCTGAGGTCCTCATACGCCAATGGGTTTTGTATCTTATACCAGTGTTTGTATCAGTCTATTACTGGTAAAATCTTGGTTACACTGTAATGATGTTGTGTATAGAGATCTCTGTATCTCATCTTCAAAAAATAATAAAATAAAATAACATAAAGTAAATAAATACATTTTAATAAACAAAATAAATAGAAATAAAAAAAATAGATTGAATATAAACACAACTAGCCACTAATTATAAACTTCTCTCACATCACAGAAAGCCCCCCAGTCAATACTACACACAGCATCTGCAGCCTATAAACATGATGAAAATAATATCAATACTACACAAAGCGTCCGCTGCTTATCAATGTGATGAAAATAATATCTCCTTGACAAAATAGCCCTTCCAGACTGTCGTTCACCGCCGATGGGAGCAAAAAGGAATAGGTCAATATATAAATAAATACCGTAAAGTCTTAATAAGCACCCTCTCTCTGTGTGTGTGTGTGTGTGTGTGTGTGTGTGTGTGTGTGTGTGTGTGTGTGTGTGTGTGTGTGTGTGTGTGTGTGTGTGTGTGTGTGTGTGTGTGCTTAGTTAAATAAACCCCTATGACAACAATGATCAAGTGGCTTTGAACTTTTCTAATTCATATTAGGAATACGGCAAACTCAAAATGGTTCTTACCTACTTTCGAACATAAGTAATCAACATCAAATGTACACAAACCAAGTATTGAAATGTGCACAAATTCAAGCTCATGAAACTGTCATCAAAGTCATGTGACGAAAATGAAAGGAGAGAGAGGGGTGACGGGCGCATTAAAGATTGTTCTAATCGTCCGCTCAAACGACAGTCACGTTACTCATTGTTGTCAAAGTCAAGAAAGTCAACCTCTACAAGTCACGTCTTCTGCCTCCGAGTCGTTTTGCTCCTCATTATCGCTATCACTGTGTTATCATCAATGCTGGGCAGCTGGGCTGCAATATCATCTAGGAACCACTTAGGATCTGTTCGTCCTCTGATCCATCCAGCGCACTGGAGAAAGGCTTTGACGATGGTATCTGGATGCACCCCTTCCCTTGCTTGGGCAACCTGACTGATTCATCTCGTATGCTTGAGGTTGCCAGCTGCAGTCAGGGGTCTCGGTTGTGCCATCCATTCCACCCAGTAGTCACCTTTGAATGGTTTTGCAACGTTGATGGCGTTTGGTTGCACCAAAGAAGTGCAGCCACCAGGTATAAAAACTTGGTCGACATCCTGCAATTGCAAACCATCTGTCTTTCGCGGACCAGCAAGTGACAATAATTTGAATGACTGATGATTCGCTAGATCCAAATGAGGATTCTCCTGTAATCCAGCCATTCTGGATTGCCGTCACTTGCACATATCTGGCACCTCGATGCTGCACACAAGCATACTGAGGGGGCTGTCCGTTTCGTTCTCGGAAAATGATGAAAGCTGGAAACTTCGTACCATCAGCAGCAGCGAACATACGAACAGTGAATTCATGTTTTTCAGCCTGTTGTCTTCATCTGACATGTTTCCTGTCATTAGTACCGCCGGGCACCATGGCAAGATAAAACATATGTATGGCAGTGTTCCAGTCTCAAAATGTTTTGTCAGGACTCAAACAATAGCTCTTCAAAATCAGCAATTACCTTCTGGTTTGTAGACATGCTGTGCCTTGTGGACACATTATGCCGCTTCTTCCATCGCTTGAGCCATATAGGTGAAGTGATAAGGGGGTCCACAGTTCAGGGCCACTGGTTAGTCACAAGGCTCTTACCATTAAGTCCTTGTTTCTCTGAACTCGTTCCTCATTCACTGTTGAAGAAATCCAGAACTCTTAAGTCCATCTCCTGAGATCAAACTACCTGACCATGATGCAATCTTCTTTTGTTCTCGCTAATGCCAATGTCATGTTGCATTAACAGATCCCGTCATGGTTTCCATTCCCTTCTTCGTTTTTTGCCCACTCCAAACTCGACCATACTGTTCTACAGATATTCAAGTGCTGAGAGTTTGTATCTCTCTCTCTTCTTCTTCTTCTTCTTTTTTTCATGTTGACAGAGGAGGACTACGACATCATCAATTCCAGAATTGTATCGGGATTTTCCAAAGTGGGGGTCGGCGTGCACTAGGTACTATACTCTGCACAGAATTTTTGATCCAAAGTGGCAGGTGAGGGGTTACTACGTACTGGGCGCTTACAAGGTTCTTTACTATAAATAAGAATGAAGAAAAAACAATACATACATACATACATACATACATACACACATACATACATACATACATACATACATACATACATACATACATACATACATGCATATACACACGCATACATCCACACTTATAACTACCCATTTCGATACCCAACAACAATACAATGAATCATGCAAACATACCATAACACAATAAAAGACTGAACAAAATAAAAGCAGAACAAAAACAAAAAGATGTACACACACATACATGCACACTCACACAATTTACCAACCAACACAGACACAATCACATTTCCTTTATCTCTGTTTCAGGAAAAGTCAAAACACTTTCCATTCCACGCTCTAGGAGTCTGCGCAATCTGCGCAATCTTACTTTTGAGATGGTGACAATGTTTGTCTGATTGGTGATGGCTCTTGATTTTCTTCTATCTTTTCCTCTAAAGAGTCTAATATGATCAATGGTATGATGACTCACATTTTGTTTGTGAAGGTATGACTTTTAAGCATCTAACGACTATGGACTGTCCAAGATGGAGAATTGTTGTTGCATTGGTAGTGTCAACAAGTGTGTCTCGAATGGTCAGAAGGGAAAGCTGATGCAGAAAGTCAACTGCTCATAAATTAACTAAGCTGCAACCCCAAAAGTGTAATCATATATTTATACGGATGGCTCAGTCACCAATAACAAATCTAAAAGGGGTTTTACTGTCAGACAAAACAAAAACACCATACATGACGAAAACCTACGACATCACAACATCTGGTCTAACAAAAGAAATTAATGCAGTCACACATGCAGTACAATGATTAACTTCATTGGCTGATGAAATGAAAGACAGTCAAGCCTTCATACTCACTGACTAGATGAACCTAATTCAGAATGACAAAAATGGAGTAGGAACCCCAGACTGACACAAAGCAATGAGCACTATCAACAGATCGACAAATTTCACAGGGCTCTAGTGCCCTGGACACGTTGGTGTTAAGGGAAATGAACAAGTTTAAGTTCAGCACTGTACAAATCGTGAATCTAGTTCATTTAGCTATATCGACATGTTAAGACCATGTCAGTTTTAGCTAGTTTTCTGACAAATCAATACTTGCAGCAAAATATTGCTAAAGAACAAAACATCTTGCAAATGTAAAATTACAAAAAATACAGTATGACAGGACTCATTCAAGGATCTCAAACCACAAACTAGGAGATAACAGCGAAACCAAAACAAGAACACTGTACAAAGCAGTTAGGGAGTGTGGAGACTTGAATCGCCAAGTAAAATACAAAAGGAGGCAGAAATTCAAATCAGTTCTTAACGACTACAAAAGAATACATGTTTGTGTGTTGTACTGGATGGGGGGGGGGGGGGGGGGGGGGACTTTTGGCTGAAAACCATCACAAAGCCTGATGCTGATAATAATGATAACAGTGAAGAGGAGAGGGAGAGAATGAATGTGAGAAGCAAGAGACACTTCTCAGAATAATTCACGCGAACGAATGGCAAGTGCAGGATACCGTATACCTCATCTCAGCGACATTCATGATTTCAAAATTTCAAAAACTTTTATCCCTACCAGCTTGTTACATAAATGCATGTGTTGTGTGTGTGTGTGTGTGTGTGTGTGTGGTGTGTGTGTGTGTGTGTGTGTGTGTGTGTGTGTGTGGTGTGTGTGTGTGTGTGTGTGTGTGTGATGTGTGAGTGTGTGTGCATGTGTGTATGCATGTGCTGATGTGTGTATGCATGTATGCATGTATGCACCAGAATGCATGCATATGATGTATGTGATGTATGTATGTATGATGTATGTATGTATGTATGTATGTATGTATGTATGTATGTATGTATGTATGTATGTATGTATGTTGTATGTATGTATGTATGTATGTAGTATGTATGTATGTATATGTATGTATGTATGTGTATGTATGTATGTATGTATGTAGTATCATCATCATCAGGTGCCCTGCCGTGTATGTATGTATGTGTATTTTATATCCATTATCATCATCATCATGTGCCCTGCTGCATAGCATTGGCAATCATGGCCCTTCATATTAATCTATCTTTTGTTGCTGCAAGTACATCTCCTACCCTCCTTGTCTTCATGCACTCCACAAGTCTGTCCAATATTTTCTCTCTGGGTGGTTTCTCGTTGCCTTAATTTCTCTCTAGGTTAGTGCTCTTTTCCCCTCCAGCTTTCCTGTTGTGACGACAAGCTCAAATTTCTCTCTTGCCTCAGAAAATGTCCTATAAACGTTGCTTGTCTTTTCCTAATCTTCTTTGTTAATGTTCTTTTCTGGTTTGCCTCTTTCAAGACTGTCTTGTTTATTTTCTTTGCTGTCTACGGCACTCTTAACATTCTTCTTAAAAAACACATTTCAGCTGCCTCAATCTTGTTTTTCAAGACTGTCTTGTTTTATTTTCTTCGCTGTCTATGGCACTCTTAACATTCTTCTTAGAAACAACAATTCAGCTGCCTCAAATTTTGTTCTGACTTTGCGTGTTGACTGTCCATGCCTCATATCCGTAAACAGTGTCGGTTCTATGTGACACCAAAGAACTCTCTCCCTGATGTTAATTGATAGGCATTTGTTGGTAAGAACGCTTTTCATTTTCTTGAATGCTGTTTTAGCATGGCAGATTCTGCTGGCTACTTCAAATGTGCATCTCTCGTCTGGTGAGATGACTGTTCTTAGATATCTAAACTTTCACTTGTCTGAATATTGTGCCATTTGCTGTTATTTTGCATCAGGGGATTTCTTATTTTTTACTGATTACCATGACTTCAGCCTTCTTGCTATTTAGCTCCAGCTCTTTATTTCTGCTTTCTAATTTCACTTTATTCACAAGATTCTGTAGTTCTTTTTCATTTTCTGCAATTAGAAATAGAATGGTGTCATCTTCATAACGAAGATTGCTTAACATTTTTGCTCCAACCTTTATACCATGCCATTCTTCTAGGTTTCTCATGATGGTTTTGTTGTAAAGTGAAAACAAATCTGGTGACAGAACACATCCCTGCCTAACACCTATTTTGATATTCTGGAAAGTGCTTACATAATTTTCTACTCTCATTGAAGCTGTTTTCCCCTACACATATTCCTTATTATTATTCTACCCTTTCCATTAACATTGAGCCTTTATAGTTGACTGACCAATTCTTCGTGTCTTAACCGATCAAAAAGCCTTGATATCATCAACATAAATCCTTATTCAACTCATTTGATCTTTCTAAGAGAGTTCTTAGCCTGTTAATGGCATTAATAGTTCCTTTCCTTTCAACAAATCCACACTGTTCTTCTGCTATTTCTCTTTTGATTCTGTTCCCTGATCTCATCATGATTATTCTTAATAGAATCTTTGTCACATGACTCATCATACAATGGAGTTCGCATTCTACAATCCCTGCTTTCTTTGAAACTGCAATGAAAATTGATTTTGACATATCTTTAGGGAAATTTCTAGTGTCATAAATTACATTTAGGAGGACTTATTTTTTCAATACCAAATTCATCTGAAGCCTCATTCGTTTCTATAACAATACTGTCTTGTCCTGGGGATTTTCCCGGTTTCATCTCTTTTTAACGCTACTCTAACTTCTTTACTGGCGGTCCAACAACATTCTTTCTTATGACATGTTCTTCCTTTCTGTCATTGACAAAAGGGTCTTTATTGTACTCCCTTTTACCTTTAGATTTTAGGCAACTAGCTGATGTAGGAAACACCTGGTTTGAGCAGCCTAATAGAAGAAAATGGATGAGTCCAGGAGATAATACCAAAAATCAGATTGACCATATCCTGATCAACAAAAGATTTAGAAATTCTTTACTGTCAGCAAAAACACTACCAGGCGCAGACTGCAACAGTGACCACAATCCTGTAGTGGGAAGATTTAGACTGAAATTGAGGAAAAGGAAACAGACCAAAAACAACATCAAATTAAACCTTGGCTCTTAAAGACAGATGAAGGGATACGTCAAAAATTTAATGTGCATGTTCAAAACAAATTCAGTGCTCTGGAAGACGTTGGTGACAGTGAGGAACAGTGGACAAAGATGAGAAGTTCTATAAATGAAGCTTGTGAAAAAATCCCTAAAGCAGATAGAAAAGCAAAAAAGAACTGGATGACTAATGAAATTTTGGGCTTGATGGAGGAAAGGAGGAAGGCAAAGAGAAATGAGGAGATCTACAGGAAGATAAACAAGGAGATCAGGAATAGATGCAATGAAGCTAAGGAAGCTTGGCTGAAATCAAAGTGCAAAGAAATGGAAGACCGACACAAAACGGATCCTCAGGGTATGTACAGACGAATTGAAGAAATTGTCCACAGAAAAAGGACATGCACATCAACTGATTGCTTGAAATCAAAAGATGGCACGCTTATCATGGAAAAAGACAAAATATTAGACAGATGGGGAGAATATGTACATTAAAGACCTTTTTGAGGATGACAGAAACGAAGAACACATTATAAAAAAGAACTTTGAACGACCACCATAATGAAAGATGAAGTTAGAGCGGCACTGAAAAAGATGAAACCGGGAAAAGCCCCAGGACCAGACATCATTACTACAGAGATGATTGAAGCCCTGGAGGAATTTGGCATAGAAAAAATAACAGTCCTCTTAAATTACATTTGCGACACTGGAAAAATCCCCAAAGATATGTCAAAATCAATTTTCATTGCACTTCCAAAGAAGACAGGGGCTATAGAATGCGAACTCCATTGCACAATCAGTCTGATGAGCCATGTAACAAAAATCCTGTTAAGAATAGTCATGATGAGGTCAAGGAATAGAATCAAAAGAGAAATAGCAGAAGAACAGTGTGGATTTGTGGAAGGGAAAGGAACTATTAATGCCATATACATCCTAAGAACTATCATAGAGAGGTCAAATGAGATGAATAAGGATTTATATTTATGCTTTGTTGACTACACCAAGGCTTTCAATCGGGTAAGACATGATGAATTGATCAACCAACTGGAGAGACTCAATGTTGATGGAAAAGATCTACGAATAATCAGAAATATGTACTGGGAACAAACAGCTGCAATGAGAATAGAAAACAATGTAAGCTCTTTCCAAAATGTCAAAAGAGGAGTCAGACAGGATTGTGTTTTGTCACCAGATCTGCTTTCACTTTACAGCGAAAAGATCATGAGAAACCTAGAAGAAGACCCTGGATTAAAGGTTGGAGGGAAAATGATAAACAACATTCGATATGCAGATGACACCGTGCTAATTGCAGAGAGTGAGACCTACAAAACCTTGTGAATATACTAGAAATAGAAAGCAAAGGTAAGGGGTTGGAACTAAACAGCAGGAAGACTGAAGTCATGGTGATCAGTAAAAAACATGAAATCCCCTCATGCAAAATAACAGCAAATGGCACATCCTTGACACAGGTTGATAAATTCAAATACCTGGGAACGATCATTTCATCAGACGGCAGATGCAGATCAGAAATAGCCAGCAGAATTGGCCAAGACAAAACAGCATTCAAGAAGATGACAAGCATTCTTACCAACAAATGCCTATCAATTAACATCAGGAAGAGAGTTCTTGAATGTTATATAGAACCAATACTGTTGTACGGATGCGAGGCGTGGACAGTCAACAAACAAAGCCAGAACAAGATTGAGGCAGCCGAGATGTGGTTTTTAAGAATGTTGAGGGTTCCATGGACAGCAAAGAAAACAGACGAGAGTCTTGATGGAGGCAGACACAAGTAGATCACTCATAAGGAAGATTAGGAAAAGACAGGCAACATTTATAGGCCATTTTATGAGGAAGGGGGATTTGGAGCACCTGGTCACGGCGGGAAAGCTGGAGGGAAAGAGAGCACCGGGTAGACCCAGGGAGAAAATGCTGGACGGACTTGCGAATGGCTGGGGACAGGGAGGGTGGGGGAGATGCTAGGGGCAACGAGAGATAGAGGCAGATGGAAGTCCATGATCGCCAACGCCATGCGGCAGGGCACCTGATGATGATGAGCTGATGTGCACATCTTTTTCCTGTGGGCAATAATTTCTTCAGTTAATTAAACTTAGAGTCTGTTTTGTGTCAGTCTTCTCTTTCTTTGCACTTTATTTCTCACCAAGCTACCTTAGCTTCACTGCACCTATTCCTATTTCCTTGTGTATCTTTTTGTGTTCTTCCTCTTTTCCCTTTGCCCTCCTCCATTCTTCCATTAAGCCTAAAATTTCTTGTCAGACAGTTCTTCTTTGCTTTTGTTTTCAACTCAAAGGATTTGTTTACAAGCTTCATTTATTACTGAGTTTCTCAAATTTGTTCATTATTCTTCACTGTCACCAGCTTCCTCCAGAGTACTGCATTTTTTTAAAATACATGTTAACTTTTGGAAGTGCTGATTCATCCGTCTTAAGAATCCAAAATTTAGTTTCATGTTATTTTTGTTTTGTTTTCTTCTCTTTCTTTTTTTTCAAATTTCAGCCTATATCTTCCCATTACAGTATTGTGGTCACTATCGCAGTCTGCACTGGTAATGTTTCATAATCAGTGAAGAACCTAAAAGGTATCACGTGGATCTACTGCCCTGGACACGCTTGTGTTAAGGGAAATGAATGGGCTGATAAACTTGCAGGCAATGCCACTAAAACAAAAATTCTCCATCTGGGAAAGTCTGAGGTTCTTAGACGCTTTAAATCATATCTTCGCGAACAAAATGTGAGTCATCATACCATTGAACGACTTACCCAAAAAGGAACAGACAGAGGAAGTGGCCGGAAATCCACTATGAAAGGAAAAACAGGAGCTATCATTAATCAACCAACATTGGTATCATCTCAAAAGTTAACACTGCACAGACTCTTACAGCGTGGAATGGAAAGTGTTTGGGCTTTTACTGAAACAGAGATAAAGAAAAAGTGATGAAAAGAAAAAGACAACTGATGAACAAGCAAGTTTGCCAAACCGTCTGTGTGTGTGTTTGTGGGCTGTTTCTTGAGTGTTATCCAGATATGTCTGTAAGTTTGTCATGATATGTACTCGTATATGGGCGTTTCCTCTTTGCTGATGTTGTTGTTGTTGCTATTGTTGTAGCTGTTGTTGTCGGCCATCATGCTGTGTCAATATGGGTGTGTATGTATGAATGTATGTGTATATGTCTGTGTGCAGGCAAGTGGGTATATGCATGTACTTACTGTTATTTGTTATTTTCATCTCTTACCTGTTTATTTATCGACATACTCCTTTATTTTTGTATTCATTTATTCACCTATTTACTTACTTCTTATTCACTTACTTATTTACTCACTCACTCAATCATTTACATACTTACTTATTCACTCACTTCCTTCCATCCTATGATTAAGAAAATATTGGCTTCACATTTGATAGACATTGGGCATTGACTGGGGGGGGGGGGGGGGGGTCTATCGTGTGAGACGAGTTTATACAGAAGAGCTAGTTGTGTTGTGATGCCTACCCCTCTTTCATGTATGTCCCCACCAGAATATACAATTTGATGCTTGCCCCAAGTTATTATGTCGACTCCCTTCCATCTTACGTTTTCTAGACCTAAAACATTGATGTTTAAATCTTTCCATTTTTATCTTGAGATTTTCTAGTTTTTCTTTCTGGTGTATTGTTCTAATATTCGATGTTGCAATTTTTATATTTTTGAGTGTGATTGCAATAACTTGATGACAGTCTGAAGTCATCTGCTCAGTATGACTTCCCCTACTGGAGGAAGATGCTCTAGTCCTTCTAGCCATGATTTACTTGAGAGAATATGATGTTCTCGTTGCCTTCCATCAGTTTTTTGGACAGACTCTCCACTACCCTTTGTCATTCCCATGACTCCCACAAGGCAATGGGGGCTGATTTCCTTGGTCTCTCCCCTAGCCCTTTATTTCTTCATTTTCTGCAATTAGAAGGGTGTCATCTACAAACGAAGACTGCTTTTCATTTTTCCTCCATCTTTTGTCCCATAGCATTCATTTAGGTTGTCATGATGGTTTCATTGTAAAGTGAAAACAAATCGAGTGACAAAACACATCCCTGTCTAACAGTTCTTTTGATATTTTGAAAAGAAGAGAACTTGTACAATTTTCTGCTCTTCTTGCTGTTGCTAGTTCCAAATATATATTCATTATTATTCTTAGACCTTTTCCAACAATATTGAGCTTTTTCAGTAGGTTGACCAATATATATATAGACAGAGACAGAGACAGACACAGAGAACGGATTAAACCCTGACAGAAAAATCACCCCCGCTGCCTTGTGGATAGTCATGGAAACAAAAAAAGCCAGCAAAAAGTCCATACAAAACCAATGGAAGGCAACGAAAAACCAGCATTCTATCTTCTCTTACAAATGTTGACCAACTGAAAGAAAAATAACCTAAATGACATAAATAGAGGCTCAACTGGGGCACCTTCATCCAGTAGGGAATGTCATGCTGTGCAGGTGATACCCGATCAACATCAAGTTATTGCGATCAGATTAAAAAAATACAAAAATTGAAACCTGTAATATTAATATTAGAACATTACTCCAAAAAGGAAAATTAAAAAATGTCAAGCTTAAACAACGTTCCAGAAACTGGAAAAAAAAGGTTCTTACCAACAATCGCCTATCAACTGACATCAGGAAGAGAGTTTTTCAATGTTATACAGAACCAATACTGTTATACGGATGTGAAGACTGGACAATCAACAAACAAAGTCAGAACAAGATTAGACAGCTGATATGAGGTTTCTAAATCGAATGTTAAGAATTCCATGGAGAGCAAAGAAAACAAATGAGACTGTTGAAAGAAACAAACACAAAAAGAATACTGGTGAAGAAGATTTGGAAAAAAGCAACATTTATAGGACATTATATGAGGCAATAGAAATTTGAGTACCTAGTCATGACAGGAAAGGTAGAAGGAAAAAGAACACCAGATCAACCTAGGGAGAAAATACTAGACAGTCTTGCAGCATGGGAGGGGACAATATGCTTGCAGCGACAAAAGATTGATTCATTTGGAGGACTGTGATCATCAATGTCATGTGGCAAGGCACATGATGATGATGATGATGTCTGATATCTATATATAGTAGGCCTAGTAGGCCTCCCTCGGTCATGGCTGACCATGGACAAAGTACATCCGTTCTAATGTCTAGATGGGCTGTCTGCTTGGTCCAAGCAGCGTCGCCTGTGACTGTAGAGACCAATGCGAGAGAGGCAGTCTCTGTCGCAGCGGTCACATGTGTATGCTGATGCTGGTCTGTTGGCTGTCATCCCTTTTCTGCGAACTCGCTTTTCTGCTGCAGCAGCTGACAGCTTCTCCTCACCAATTCGCAACCGTTTCTTGAGAGTGGTTCTCCAGCTGTTGCGGTTGTCTGCGAGGTCCTCCCAGGACTCAGTGTTGATCTCAAGCGCCTTCATGTCATGTTTGCAAACATCTTTGTATCTCAGCTGTGGGCGGCCAATGTTTCTCTGCCCTGTGGCAAGCTCACCATAAAGGATGTCTTTTGGGATGCGACCATCTTCCATGCGACGAACGTGGCCCAACCAGCGCAGCCGACGCTGTCTCAGCATGGTATGCATGGTTGGGAGGCCAGCGCAGGTTAGGACATCGGTGTTGGTCACCTTGTCTTGCCAGGAAATGCCAAGTATGCGCCGTAGGCTTCTCAGGTGGAAGATATTGAGCCTTTTCTCCTGATGAGCATGGATGGTCCACGCCTCGCTGCCATACAGCAAGGTGCTAAGGACACAGGCGTTGTATACAGCCATCTTTGTCTTCGTGGTCAACTTGGGATTTGTCCACACCCTTTGTGTGAGGCAGGCTAGTGTTGTGGCTGCCTTCCCGATCCTCTTGTCAATCTCTGTGTCAAGGGAGAGGTTATCGGTGATGGTGGACCCAAGATATGTAAATTGATGGATGGCTTCAAGCTCGTAGTCATTAATGGTGATGGCTGGTGGAGATGGTGTGTCTTGGCCCAGGACGTTTGTCTTCTTAAGACTGATGGTCAGACCAAAATCTTTGCAGGCCTGGGAGAAGCGGTCCATTAGTGACTGCAAGTCCTGCTGAGTATGGGTCACAACTGCGGCATCGTCGGCAAATAGCATGTCTCTGATGAGGGCTTCGCGGACCTTTGTCCTTAATCTGAGGTGGGTGAGGTTGAAGAGCCTGCCATCTGATCTGGTCCGCAAGTGAATCCCTTCTTGTACTATGCTAAACGCATGCCTCAGGAGGAGAGCGAAGAAGATTCCAAAGAGGGTTGGGGCCAGGACGCAGCCTTGTTTCACACCACTACATACGTTGAAGGGCTTGGAGAGGTTTCCGTTGAACTGCACCGTCCCTTTCATGTTGGAGTGGAAGGACTCAATTAAGCTGTGCAGTTTGGGGGGCAGCCGATTTTTCGGAGAGCCCTGAAAAGGCCATCTCTGCTGACTAGGTCAAAGGCCTTGGTGAGGTCAATGAATGCCACATACAGGGGCATCCGCTGCTCTCTGCACTTCTCCTGGATTTGGCGAAGGGAAAAGACCATGTCTACCGTCGATCTCTCTGCTCGAAAACCACCCTGTGATTCCGGGTAGACATGTTCAGCCAGTTTCTGCAGGCGGATTAGGAGGACCCAAGCGTAGACTTTGCCAACAATGCTGAGCAGCGAGATACCTCTGTAGTTGTTACAGTCGCTCCTTTCGCCCTTGTTTTTGTACAGGGTGACGATCTTGGCGTCCCTCATGTCCTGCGGTACAGCTCCCTCATTCCAACACTGACAGAGGACTGCGTGCAAAGGGTGCAGAAGAGAAGCCTTGCAGTGCTTGATGAGGTCTGGGGGAATTCCGTCGTTGCCAGGTGCCTTGCCTGATGCCAGACTATCAATGGCCTTGCTGAGTTCATCCACAGTTGGCTCTGCGTCAAGTTCTTCCATTACCGGCATGCACTTGATGGCATTGAGGGCTGAGGGGACACCATGGTCTGTGTGGAGTAGAGGTCAGAGTAGTGTTCTGCCCATCTTTCCATCCGTTGGCTAGGATTGCTGATTACTTCCCCAGTGGAGGATTTGAGGGGGGCGATCTTGCTCTGTGTGGGTGCCTCCAGGAGACTTTGTGTTGAGGCTTCGTCTTGAAGAAGGAGTTGGCGATGCACAGTTCATGGCAGGCGCAAAACTCAAGCAGTCGCTGTCCATTCTCATTCATTTTCCCCACTCCAAAGGAACCGAGGCAGGAGGGCCATGAGTCATTGTCTGCACCCACTCTGGCGTTGAAGTCACCCAGGAGAACAAGTTGTTCTGTCCTGGGGATGTTCCTTATGGTTGATGCAAGATTTTCGTAGAACTCATCCTTGGCGTCTGGAGAGGCGGACAGAGTTGGGGCATAAACGCTGATGAGAGTGACATAGCCTTCGGTGGTATTGAGGCGGAGAGTCAAGAGTCACTCTGAACCGCCGCTGCCTGGTTCAATCATATTCAGCAGGCTGTTCCTTACTGCAAAGCCTATTCCGTACTCGCTTGGGGCATCAGAACTCTTTCCTTGCCAGAAGAAGGTGTAGTCCCTTTCCTTTAGTGTTCCTGATTCAGCCAGCCGTGTTTTCTGCAGAGTGGTAATGTCCACATTGAGCCTCTTTAGCTCGCTGTTTATGATGGCTGTCTTTCTGGCATCGCTGATGTCTTGCAGATCTTGGGAGAGCCCAGGCATCATTGTTCGGACATTCCAACAGCCAAGTTTCACTGCTGATCCTTTTCCTGATCCGTTTCTTGAATTTGAATTTTTCTTTTTGCCTGGTGCAGTAGTTAACGACCTGCTTGTCAGATTTTCTCCTAATCTTCATACACCCAATGAAGAAGGCAGGTCGAGGCGGGACAGCACCTGATTGGCTGGGGGCTGCCCAGCTTAGGCGGGCAGTAGCTGTCCAGTAAGACATGAAGGTCTCTCCCACCGCCAAAAGCAACCCCTGGAGTCAGCTCTACGCCAGTTGAGCAATGACTTATCACCGGTATCTGTTGCTTCCCGTGTTGTGCCGATACTAGTGTTAGTAGCGAGGCTGAAGTGTCCTCTCCAGGTCGTAGGTGCAGAGTGTTTGTGGATGAATAGACGGATGTAAGCCTGGGCAGTGTAATATGGAAGACAGGCTGTTGCCCATGCAACTTGTCCACCCTCTCCACCTCGCTGACAGATCCAAAGGAACAGCAGGGCTGTTATGTTTTGGTGTCATATTTTGGTGTCATATATGTATATATATTATTATTATTATTATTATTATTATCATATATATATACAAACACACAGAGAATAGAGAATACACACACACAGGCTACACACAGTTACACACACACACACACACACACACACACACGCACACACACACACACACACACACACACACACACACACACACACACACACACACACACACACACACACACACACACACATGTAACTAAAAAGCAGTTGACTGAAAAATTCGATAAATCTATCAATGAGTTCAGATTTTTAGCATCAAATCACTCATGAAAAGGAGTGAATAAATCAGTTATACTTATACTATTAACTTATAGTCTGTCATTAACTGGAACAGGTCAGTCTTATCAATCCTTAAAATCTGAGTCAATTATCAATCCTTAAAATCTGAGTCAAATCAATTAAACAATCAATCAGAACAAATCAATTCAATCAATTAAATAGAAATATCCCTACCAAGTCCAATCATCAATTATTCAGTCAATCACTAACAAACTAACCAGTCATTCAAATCAAGCAATTAAACAGTCAATCATGCTATTAAAATATTAATAATAATAATAATTAATAATAATTACAATATTTATATAGCGCAAAATCTTGATAAAATCAAATCTAAGCGCTGAAGCAGACACACTCGCAAGCACATACGCACGCACACACACGCACGCACGCACGCACCACACACACACCACACACACACACACACACACACACACACACACACACACACACACACACACACACACACACACACACACACACACACACACACACACACACTCACGGCTATAAATGGGGAGAAAGAATAAAAGCAATAAAAGCAAGAATAAAAGCAATGGAAAATTATAGAGAGCATAGCATATACAATTATATATTATAACCATGTGATTCCCCTCCGAGCGGAGACAGGCTGCAGAGGGGGGGGGGGGGGGGGGGTTGGAGTGAGGTTAGGATTTTATGCGGAGGAGAAAAGGTGAGTTTTGAGAGCGGACTTGAAGGAGACAAAAGTAGGTTGCTGACGGACTGAGAGAGGAAGTTTGTTCCAGGAGAGTGGACCAGAAACAGAGAAGGCTCGTGGACCATAGGTATTGAGCTTTGTGCGTGGAAAGCGAAAAGTCAGAGGATCGGAGGCAGAGCGGAGGGTACGTGAGGGAACGTAGATCTCAAGTAGGCTTGACAGGTAATCGGGGGCTGCGTTATTGAGGCTTTTGTAGCACATGGTGTCTAGTTTGTACTGTATGCGCTTTGATACAGGGAGCCAGTGAAGTTGTGCCAGGAGAAGAGATATGTGGTCAGCTTTTTTCTTTTTGAGTACAAGGCGTACAGCATTGTTTTGAATGCGCTGTAGGATGTGAATGGTGGAGGCAGGAAGACCAGACAGGAGTGAATTGCAATAGTCAATGCGAGACATTATGAAGGAGAGAACGAGTTTTGCAGTTGTTTCGACAGAGAGATACTTCCTGATCAGCCTTATACGATGGAGATGATAGTAGCAGGATCTGGCAGTTTGAGAAACAAAGTTGTTCATAGAGAGGGTAGAGTCAATGCAGACACCAAGGTTTTTAGCTGAATCAGAAATTGGGACTGATGTGTTACATAATGGGAGAGAAAGAGGAGGCAGCTGAGAAAGTTTCTGACGGGTGCCAATGAGGATAGCTTCTGTCTTGTCGTCATTAAGCTGAAGTTTGTTGAACGTCATCCAGTTCTTAATGTCTGAGTAACACTCAGTGGTGCGAGTCAACAGGCGCTGTATATTATCAGGTGAGTCACTGTCTTGAAGTTGGGTGTCATCAGCATAGAAGTGGTGTTTTATAGAGTGGGAGTTGATGATGGTGGACAGGGGGGAGGTGTAAAGAGTGAAAAGAACAGGGCCAAGGACAGATCCTTGTGGAACACCACAGGTCAGGTATGCAGGTTGAGAGTAAGTGCCATTGATGAGAACGGTTTGTTTTCTGTTTGATAGGTATGGAGTGAACCAAGACAGAGCAATGTCAGAGATGCCAAAAGTATGATGAAGTCTAGAAAGGAGAATACCATGATCAATGGTATCAAAGGCTGCAGACAGATCAAGGAGTGTGAGGAGAGAGACTTTGCCAGTATCAGTTGCAAGGAGGAGATTGTTGAGAATGTGTAGTAGGGCAGTTTCAGTGCTATGGCACTGGCGGTAGGCTGACTGGAAAGGATTGAGGAGATTGTTGGCAGACAGGTGAGAGTTCAGCTGGTTGAGGACGACTTTTTCAAGGAGTTTTGACAAGAAAGAGAGATTAGAGATAGGCCGGTAATTTTTCAGTTCATTTGGGTCTAAATTGTATTTCTTGAGGAGAGGGTGAACA
Organism: Monoplex corrugatus; assembly: GCA_030674185.1. Taxonomy (NCBI): domain Eukaryota; kingdom Metazoa; phylum Mollusca; class Gastropoda; order Littorinimorpha; family Ranellidae; genus Monoplex; species Monoplex corrugatus. Next base: position 42,846,380 of record CM060310.1, read on the forward strand.
ATAGCAGACTTGAAAGAATCTGGGATAGTTCCAGTTTGAAGAGAAGTGTTGATGATGTCAGTGATGAATGGGAGGAGAGTAGGGAGACAGTCGGCGTAGAGAGAACCTGGAAGAGGATCCAGTTCGCAGGTTTTGAACGACATGGATCTGATTGTGTTGAGAATTTCTTCTTGTGAGACTGGGGTAAAAGTAGTAAGAGGTGTGCCAGAGAAGGAAGGGTCAGGTGGGCATGGTTGACAGGGTGTCCTGTCAAGCCTGTCACGAAGAGTTTGTATTTTGGTGGTGAAATACTTGGAGAATACAGATGGGAGTTCTTCATTTGTATGTTTTGTTGGGAGAGGTAAATCTTTTCGTGTGCCAAGGAGATGATTCATGGTTGTAAAGAGTTCTTTTGAAGAAGAGGCATTCAGGATTTTGGTTTGGAAATAGCTTGTTTTTGCTGATGCAATGAGGGTGGATACTGTTGTTTTCGAGGCTTGGAAAAGTTGCCTGTGTACAGTGAGTTTGGATTTGCGCCAGCGGCGCTCTGCTCTGCGGCGGGCAGGTTTTGCACAGGCGATCTCATGAGTGAGCCAGGGGGTAGGGGGGCGGTCAGGTAAAAGACGGGTTGTGGCTGGAGCATGAGTGTCCAGAAGATGGTGGAGAGTAGTATAGAATTCATCGGCAAGGTTATGTGACTTTTCAGAAAGGAGACGGGAGGCATCAGATGAAAATGTGGAGAGGTCGATAGATTTGAGATTGCGTCGAGTCACTGTGCGCATGGTACGGGAAAGAGGAGAAATGTCGAGAGAACAGAGAATTGCAGAGTGGTCAGATGGAAGGGCTGAAGTTAGACGGGTAGAAAGAACTAAGCAGTTGTCAGTAGCGGAATTGTGGTGATCACGAGAAATGATCCAGTCAAGAATGTGACCTTTTTGATGGGTTGGTTCAGAAATGTGTTGAGTCATATTGTGATTGGACAGAGAGTTGATGATATGTCTTGTGTCATAACGGTGAGTGTTGTCATAGTGGACATTGATGTCACCTAGAATGATGAGATTTCCAGGTAAGAGTCAGTAGTGGTCAAGCAATTGGTCAAAGTCAGAGAGAAATGTGGATGTGGTGAGTTTGTTGGGAGAGCTAGGTGGGGGTCGATAGACACAGGAGAAGGTGATGGGGTGAGGGGTGGATTGGAAGGATACTTCAACGTGCTCGAAAGAAGGATGGGAGAAAGGCAGAGACTGCGAGAAAGATAGGCGGGAATGGAGTGAGTCATTGTAGAGGATGGCGATACCGCCACCTCGGGATGAGCGATGGAAAGAAGCAAGCCTGTAACAATCTCCTCAATCCTTTCCAGTCAGCCTACCGCCAGTGCCATAGCACTGAAACTGCCCTACTACACATTCTCAACAATCTCCTCCTTGCAACTGATACTGGCAAAGTCTCTCTCCTCACACTCCTTGATCTGTCTGCAGCCTTCGATACCATTGACCATGGTATTCTCCTTTCTAGACTTCATCATACTTTTGGCATCTCTGACATTGCTCTCTCCTTTTTCACTTCGTATAAATTTATCAAACAGAAAACAAACTGTTCTCATCAATGGCACTTACTCTCAACCTGCATACCTGACCTGTGGTGTTCCACAAGGATCTGTCCTTGGCCCTGTTCTTTTCACTCTTTATACCTCCCCCTTGTCCACCATCGTCAACTCCCACTCTATAAAACACCACTTCTATGCTGATGACACCCAACTTCAAGACAGTGACTCACTTGATAATATACAGCGCCTGTTGACTCGCACCACTGAGTGTTACTCGGACATTAAGAACTGGATGACACACAATAGACTTCAGCTTAATGACGACAAGACAGAAGCTATCCTCATTGGCACCCGTCAGAAACTTTCCCAGCTGCCTCCTCTTTCTCTCCCATTATGTAACACATCAGTCCCAATTTCTGATTCAGCTAAAAACCTTGGTGTCTGCATTGACTCTACCCTGTCCATGAACAACTTTGTTTCTCAAACTGCCAGATCCTGCTACTATCATCTCCATCGTATAAGCCTGATCAGGAAGTATCTCTCTGTCGAAACAACTGCAAAACTCGTTCTCTCCTTCATAATGTCTCGCATTGACTATTGCAATTCACTCCTGTCTGGTCTTCCTGCCTAAACCATTCACATCCTACAGCGCATTCAAAACAATGCTGTACGCCTTGTACTCAAAAAGAAAAAAGCTGACCACATATCTCCTCTCCTGGCACAACTTCACTGGCTCCCTGTATCAAAGTGCATACAGTACAAACTAGACACCATGTGCTACAAAAGCCTCAATAACGCAGCCCCCGATTACCTGTCAAGCCTACTTGAGATCTATGTTCCCTCACGTACCCTCCGCTCTGCCTCCGATCCTCTGACTTTTCGCTTTCCACGCACTAAGCTCAATACCTATGGTCCACGAGCCTTCTCTGTTTCTGGTCCACTCTCCTGGAACAAACTTCCTCTCTCAGTCCGTCAGCAACCTACTTTTGCCTCCTTCAAGTCCGCTCTCAAAACTCACCTTTTCTCCTCTGCATAAAATCCTAACCTCACTCAACCCCCCTCTGCAGCCTGTCTCCGCTCGGAGGGGAATCACTTTGTTTTAATATATAATTGTATATGATGTGCTCTCTGTGGTTTTCCATTGGTTTTATTCTTGCTTTTATTGCTTTTATTCTTTTCTCCCCATTTGTGGCCATGCATGTGTGTGTGTGTGTGTGTGTGTGTATGTGTGTGTGTGTGTGTGTGTGTGTGTGTGTGTGTGTGTGTGTGTGTGTGTGTGTGTGTGTGTGTGTGTGTGCGTGTGTGTGCGTGCGTGCGTATGTGCGTGTGTGTCTTTTCGGCGCTTGGATTTGATTTTGTCGAGATTTGCGCTATATAAATATTGTAATTATTATGTATGCATGTGCGTACGTATGTATGTATGTATGTATGTATGTATGTATGTATACGCTTAGATTTATGTATGTATGTATGTATGCATGTATACGCTCAGCTTAGATTTATGTATGTAAGTATGTAGGCATGTATGTATGCATGTATACGCTCATATGTATGTAGGTATGTATGCATGTATACGCTCAGCGCTTAGATTTGATTTTATCAAGATTTTGCGCTATATAAATAAAATATATTATTATTATTATTATTAACCACTCGGAGTGAGGCTAGCATGTATAGGTTCGTGACTAAGGGGGTTAAGCCATGTCTCTGTGATAAAAGCAATGTCAACATGCTCATCTGCGATAAAATCAGCAATGACTTCGGCTTTGCCATCAGTGCATGTTGACTGAGCATTAAAAAGGCATAGTTTCAGCCTATCACAGTCATATGGTAGCGGCCGAGGTGGCGACAAAGGCGGCACTGACGGGACTGAAGGCGAAAGCGGCACCGGCGGGACAGAAGGCGAAGGCGGCACCATCAGGACAGAAGGCGAAGGCGAAGACAGCAGAGGAGCAGACGAAGCTTGCAGCAGCGAGGTCGAGGGCAGGGGCAGTGGAGGAGAAGAAGAAGCAGGAGACGAAAAGTGGCGTCGGGCAGGAGGCAGGTTGTGCCAAAGACGGTGGAGACATCCACCACGACAGGATCGCGCAGTGCGGGGCTTAGGACACAGCCCCAGTGTTCGTATTCGCTGGTAGACGCCTCCACCGAGGTAGCATTTGCTGTGTTTAAAAAGTGTCAGTCCAATTTGTTTTATAAAAGACGGGTCCATAATTGCGAGCCAGGCAGGAGAGGAAGATACTTGCAGGTTGGTGTGTGGGTTGGTCAGTTCACAACACTTAAATCCAGAGAACGCAGAACACAAAGGTTTGGAAGCTGTAGCGTTGGGCAAACACAGTAGGCTAAGATGTAAACACAGTTCACAGATAAAATGTCCAACTTGAGCGGCTGAATTAAAATGATGAAAAGTAGGTATAAAAACTTTAAAATCAGATTATCTGGTAAAATATTCAAAAGTTTTAAAAAATATTTACATCACCGTGTGTCAGGATTTCAAAGCAACAAACTGATACAAAATTCAATGCATAAAACCAAATAGAACCACGATAAAATCACTGTAAAACACCACACACACTTTTGCTGCCTGCTGGCGCGACATCTACTCAGATAAGAAGCATCATACAAGAAATCAAGCAAGTGAGCTAGCGAGCAAGCAAACAAACATTCCACCTTTTGACAATTACTGATATTTTCATCTGTCAACTGATGTATGAATGAATAAAATGTATACATGTGAGCAGACGAATGTATGCCTATAAACGTTCAAAACAACTGATACTGTTATTATTGTTTAAAGCCCAGCTGACTGTATACAGCCATATCACGGCTATAACCATTTCAATACACACAATACTTCAGCAAGGACAAAAAGGAAAAGAAAATAAAGAAAATAAATTCAATGCATTCGCGCACATAATCTAAGGAAATACACCTGGCACTGACCACTCCATCAAATTTATTGCTCAGGGGATTTAAAAAACATACCTGAATACAATTTAAACATAACTAGGAACACTAAAGCAGATATAAAATGGGCCTAAATTACCTAAATTGCTTCTGCATATCTCATTTCTCTTGAGCCAAAAATGCACTTAATACATGAACCCAGTTATCAGTCCTAAGAGAAAGTATTAGACTTTATCTAACACATACACTGATGATACAGGTGAATGGACCAGCAAGGCAGAAAGTGATAAGAAGAAATGACAGAACACAAAGGAATAAGGCAGAAACAAAGACAGTGACAGAAATGAAGAATTTGCTGTCACAGAATTTCCAGAAGGTGGGGATACTATTTATACTGAAAGAGCCCCCGACATCCCATGAAGGAGTTCAAAACAATAACCATACATTCAACAGAGCTAATGAGAAAACAAGAACCATGCATTCAATAAAACTGATGAGTGAATGAAGCATATGTTGTCATATTATCAGTCAATCAGCTGATCAGCCAATCAGTCAACTGTACTGCTTAATTTTTAAATTAAAATCAAATAATAACAAACCATCTGAATTTGAAACAGTTAACCAATTAATCGGCCAATCTATCAAACAATAAACTAATAAATCAATTAATCACTCAGTCCCCCTACCAATGTCTCATTGTTCCATTTACCATCCAGTGACAGATGAATGCATCTTTCAATTAATCAGACAGCTGACTGATCAGTCAGAACATGCCTATTATTAGTATTAATTAAATTGGATCAATCAGTCCACATAACAAATACAGTCTCAAATGATTCAATCAAACAAACCAATGTATTAAGGAACATAATAATTGATTGATCAATTAAAAGCCCAATAGTTAGACTGACCAAATCAATACAATCAATCAGTCTGTTGATTAGTTAGTCAAATAACTAATCAATAAACCAGTCAATTGTTTATTCTGCTAGCATAGGAATTTTTCCCCAGATCCAAAAGGTGTAACTGTAAGTAGGACCTTCACCCCGCATGACCTTAAAAAATAATCTCCATGTCAAAATCTTACTAATTTTTAGTCTGTTGTCTTCAGCTTTGATGAACTTTGTCTCAATGTGAGGCATACTAAGCTTATTCAGCAAAGACATGAGTATCTCAACACATGTACAGACAGTCTGCCGCAAAGCATACATTGACCTTAGACGCATTAGTTATATTCGCCACTTACTTTCAGAAGACGCTACCAAAACATTTCTTTCTGCCTTTGTTCTCTCCAAATTAGACTACTGTAACTCCCTCTTTTCTGGCTGTCCTCAAAATCAATTAGACAAACTTCAAAAAGTACAAAACTCTGCCGCTAAACTTGTTTCTCGTTCCCGCAAGCATGATCATGTCACACCTATTCTCAAATCCCTTCACTGGTCGCCTGTTCAAGCTCGCATTGACTATAAGCTTGCCTCACTATGCCACTCTTTTTTCTCTGATCTCTCTCCTCGCTACCTGGCTGATCTTCTCTCTGTGTACACTCCTTCTAGAAATCTCCGCTCCATTGCTGATACCAGATTGCTCCGTGTTCCACGCGTGCGCACAAAAACATTTGGACATCGCTCTTTCTCCTTCGCAGCCCCCACTATCTGGAACTCTCTTCCTTTGAAATCTGACACCTAAAATCGACTTCTTCTTTCAAAACAGCTCTAAAAACTCACCTCTTTCAAAAATATTATCAGTAAGTTCAACCTCATTTCCCCCCAGCCTAATAGTAGAAAAGGTGTGTTAGTGTGTGTGTATGTTATAGTAGGTAGGTGGGGGGTGGGGGTGGGTGATTATAGAGCCCAATGTGCCTCACAATACTTTGGGGTATAGCCGTGGGGGTTGTGGGGTGCATTTGGACTTGCGTGAGAATCCGTGTATGATTGTAGCGTTGTAGCGTATGTAGTATTTTTATGGATTTATTCTATTACTTGTATTGTGTATTTAGTGTATGTATGTGAGGTTCGAGAGATTGAAATATTGTGAGTGAATGATTGTAAAGCGTCATAAGCTCCACCGTAGGCAGAGATGTGCGCTTATAAATGGTCTCTTATTATTATTATTATTATATTATTATTATTATTATTATTATTATTATTCAGTTTTATCATGACTTTTTCCTCAATACATGTTTTACTACAGTACAAGAGCACTCAGCACTGCAAAATATTCTTTGTGATTGAGGAACCGTTGTCATCTAGAAATAATAACAACAATGGCCAACATCTTTCCTACAGCCAAGACGAAAGTGGGAAAGAAAGTAAAGTCATAGGACCAGCCTACCAACCTTCTAGTCCAAAAATAAATCCATACAACTCTTACTAAGGTTATTTTGACCCAGCCATTCCTCCCTGCAATGGATGCCTGGGAATTTACCAAGGCTCATCTTTCCACTCACAGGAAAGATAATAAGATGATTATCAATCAGTTTACAATGGCCATAATATCTTTCATAACGAACATTAAAAAAGTAAGTTCTTGTATTATCACAAGTCTAGTTGTCAAGGCAGGTCACACCACTGTATGCTGCTGTATTATCCATGAAGAGCTGAGTTTGTGCTCAGAGCGTCAAGGAGGTCACTGATGTAGATGAGGAACAAGCAAGGTCCCACAACACTCCCTTGTGGTACAACAGACTGGACAACCACTGCCTGCCTGCTTTTATTCATGAAGTCAGAGATCCATCTGCTGATTTTTTCCTTGAAAGTTGAATGCTGTATTTATTCAAATTACAAAATGGATCAAGAAACTGCAAGTAATCTTGCTGAAGGCCTCAGCAAAGACCATGATTAAGTGTCCATGTGCAACCCTCACACTAGGTTCTCAATCACGCAGCTCATCTGCAAACTCGGGGAATTGTGCTCTACAGGATTTCTTCTTTCGGAATCCTTGCCCTTGGCTGTACAATTTTTCATTGCTTTCTAGATGATTCATGGTGGCATTGATCAGGAATTGCTCCAGCATGTTCAGGCATACACTGGTGGGTGTCACTAGGTGGGTGTCACTAGTTGGTAACTGATGGGATTATACTGTACATTATCAGGCTTGATTTCATATGATGAATGATTGAATCTCATATATAACACACATGATACAAACATGCACACAGCATATCACAAATGTCATGTCTTTTACCTTCTATAAATTTTAACATATATACATATATATATACATACATATATATGCAGGGTGGGTGTGTGTGTGTGTGTGTGTGTGTGTGTGTGTGTGTGTGTGTGTGTGTGTGTGTGTGTGTGTGTGTGTGTGGTCACATTTTCACATTTTCAATTCTGGCCCGGTAATCTTGTAGAATAGAATACGAAAATAATTGGAGCTAATTTCACGCACTTATACGGGTGTTTTCGGTTCTGCTCGATGTAAAGAGACGTAAGACACCCTTACCTACTCACTTTGACCAGTCCTTCCCCACAAACATGCACAAAATATCCCTGAATGACTGGCGACCACAGCTCCAGCAGTCACCTGCACGCCATATTTATAGACAACAACTCCCCACTAGTGATGACGTTGTGCAACCAAAATGGCGAGCAGGTGACTGCTGGAGCTGTGGTCGCCAGTCATTCAGGGATATTTTGTGCATGTTTGTGGGGAAGGACTGGTCAAAGTGAGTAGGTAAGGGTGTCTTACGTCTCTTTACATCGAGCAGAACCGAAAACACCCGTATAAGTGCGTGAAATTAGCTCCAATTATTTTCGTATTCTATTCTACAAGATTACCTGCCAACAGTTAACATTGAGAATCACGTAGAATATATACTAATATAGCCTACATGTAACATTCGACGACTCGCCCACGGCTCAGCCACTGCAAATTCGTGAATTTGTTTTCATCTTGATCCCGTCACTCACAGCTATTTCTACCGGATTAAGAAAATTAAGGTAATCATTTTATAGGAACAGAAAATTACCTGCACAATACTGATTTCAGATTCCGAAGAGGCAGAGGGAAATGATACTGTGAATTTAGTCTTTGCTCCCCAAGACTGTCGCTATTCCGTTTCCAAAGCCGCTTCAGCAATGTGGAAGGGAAGCTACTTCCGCAAACTTTCTGACTCTACCTCCGCCACCACCTTTGCCCCCTCCCCTCCCTGTTGCAAAACGCGTGACAGATTGAAGGCCTGGGAGGGAGGAGGGTTGTCAGATACGAGTGTAGCTACCCGCTGATGGGTAACAGGAATGACAAACTCAGACAACTAGGTCTATATTTTACACTTCTACATGAATATCAGAGTTCTTCTTCTTCTTCAGTGTTGAGGGCCCACAATCAAACTTGATTATTCTGGCGCCTATTGAGTTGAGTTTCTTATCATTAGCATACCAAGCTAAAGCTAGATTATCAGTCTACAACACCATCCCTTGTATATTGGCTGCCCGCTCTATTCTCCTGGTCTCTGTCCTCCACATCTGCCTTTCCTCACAACCTCTCCCACTCCTTGATTTTTCCCAGATATTTTTGTTCGTGGTCTTCCCTTTCCTCTTTTGCCTTCGACATCTCCCTGAATGACATCTTTCGTGAGAATGCATTTTCGTTTTTCTTTTCTTGTAGGCCTACACATGTCCAAAGAAGATCAATTTCTTTTTAAGGATGACCTGTACAAGTCTTCTTCGGGCTTTTAGCTCGTTGAGTATGCTCTTATCACTTCTCTTGTCTATCCAGCTCACTTGGTCAGCGTAACTGACTATCAATATTATCGATTTGGCCACAATGATACACATATAATATATGCTTGTTATGATTCTGCTTTTTTTTTTTTTTTTTTTTTTTTTTTACAGTGTACAGTTTACACCATGCAGTCCTGTGATGTGAAAGACTAAATATGTGATTGCTGTAAATATTATTGTGACTGTCAACTTAAAACAGTATCTTGCATAGTGACTTGGATATTACTACTTGAGATCTACATTTAAGACAGCCCAGGTTGATGACAATCTGGCGTTCAAGTCATTTGTGTGTGAACACACACACACACACAAAGTGTGTGTTCGTTCTTTAATTTAACGTCTGTTCACTATGAGTGATATTAGACAGGGGGGGGGGGGGGGGAATGGAAGATAAGAGGTGGGCGAGTTGCATTGTGGGGAGAGGGGAGACAAAGTAAAAGACATAAATAAATGGGTAAATAGAAAAATGGAACAAGATCTTAACACTAACAATTAACATTAACAATGTGAAGGAAAAATTTAATGCTAGAATACTAACTTCAGAAACTTAAAGCAATACATTAACAGGACTGTGAACCAATGATTCTGAAATTTTAACTGATAAAGACTGATCAGAAGTTACTTCTTTAAAATGAGTTTCTGAATAGTTTTCTTGTGTAAATAATTTTGGTAAAAAAGAACGTAGCATTTTGCAGTAAAATAAACTGTGAAACAGTGTGAATTGTTCTCCGCAAATACACTTGATATTTTTACAATATTTTGTTTTCAACGCGTTTAGTTGAATACGAAAATGAACAGCAACAATCGATCTTGAATGATATATGGAAGAATACTGCAATTTTTTACATACATTTTGTAATGAAAGTTTTATCATTTGTTGTGTCACAAACTTTTCATTGAAATGTTCATGAAATCGAATCCATGAGGCTGATTCTAGCAAGTTGCAAGCTTCTTTTACGGAAGTTTTAATACGTAATTCTATTGTATTATCAGTGTTGTGTGCACCTTGTTTAGCTGCTCTGTCTACTACTTCGTTGCCATGAAGACCAACGTGAGAAGGCACCCAGCATAAACTGATATCTATACCTTTTGTCCTTAAACGATGTATAAGATGATTTGCCTCAGTAATTAAGTCAGGCCTTGTGTCTGTATTAAATGACTGTAAGGCATATAATACAGATTTTGAATCAACAAGGAGAACCACTTTAAAAAAGACAGGTTTAAGGTTTACTAAATAATGCAAACGCTTGTGTAATAGCGACTAATTCCGCTGTAAATATAGATATATTTGGCCCAAGGAAAAATGACTTTTGTATTTTAGATTTTGGAACATAATACGCTGCTCCAGCAGATTTATTTTCTAAGACTGACCCATCGGTAAAAATATGGAGGTGGGTACGGTATTTTTCATCGATGTGTTCTCTTGCTGTGCATATCGAAATGTTAATGTTTTCATATTTCTTAGCATCTGTATAATCAATATCAAAAGTGGCTTTAAGCATTTCCCATGTAGGGATAGGCGTTGTGGATGGTGTCTCAGCTATTTCATCCAAACTTATGTTAGACTGTTTGACTAAGTCAGATACGTAAGTTGCAACAGTCATTTGTGATGAAATGTTGCTTGCTCGTTTTGGAAAGTCAACATCAGACAAAGTGTGTGTGTGTGTGTGTGTGTGTGTGTGTGTGTGTGTGTGTGTGTGTGTGTGTGTGTGTGTGTGTGTGTGTGTGTGTGTGTGTGTGTGTGTGTGTGTGTGTTTGTGTTATAACTGCAGTGTTGAAAAATAATCATATATCCATAACTGAGAAAGTGTGCATGTGCTATTCATTATGATACAACAGTACCGGTATTACAATGAATAGCAAATGCACAATTTCTCAGTTATGGATATATTTAGTTTATTGTGCAGGATTTCACGTCAACCAATTTTTAGCAGCAATTGCCCCTTGTGATCAATAAATAACCAAGATATTTGATTTTACTGTGGTGTTTGAATATGTGTGTGTGTGTGTGTGTGTGTGTGTGTGTGTGTGTGTGTGTGTGTGTGTGTGTGTGTGTGTGTGTGTGTGTGTGTGTTAGATGTTTTACATAAACTCATTGTGTGTGTGTGTGTGTGTGTGTGTGTGTGTGTGTGTGTGTGTGTGTGTGTGTGTGTGTGTGTGTGTGTGTGTGTGTGTGTGTGTGTGCATTTGGTTTCCACAGCTGTCAGTAAGACAATTCAGTGTTATTTTGTGATTGAAGATGATGTTTTGGTCTTACAACAGACATGTATGGAAACATGTTCCAACTGAAAAAAGTAATATTGGTGCCTATTTTTTTAATGAAACAATGGAGAACATGATAACATGAGCAGATGACACTATCACAATCAAGTGCTGTTACCTGTTTCGCAGCATGATTAAACAGTAATTCTAGCAGCTGAGAATCATGTATTTTCTGCAAATCAATCCAATCACATGTTCAACATTAACATGGAACTGCAAGCACACTAGGTTTCTTGTGATTCAATTTATAATGCACTCAGTAGAAGCTGACCTCTTGTGAAAGCAGGAATTTTCACTTCACCCCATGCATGGCAACTAATTCAAGTATATCAAAACCTGTTCGGCAAAATAATATCATCTGGGAGACAATTGTTTAAATATCCTCACTATTGTCACTAATCCTGCAACCCTATCATTTGGACGTAAAAGAAACGTGTTCCTGTGGTGTGTTTGATACGAGATATTTGACTGTGTTATCGTGGTTGTAATGTGATCATGCCAGTGCACTTTCGTCTCAACAAGAACACCTCTCAAAGAATATTTCCAAACAGTCAATTATTAATGCACCATTTCATGGATATCCCTTGAACAGAACTGGCAAACTCATACAAATACTAGCTCTATCTGAGCAAAGAATCAGTGATTTAAACCTCGATTACAGACAATAGCTAAGCTTGAAAATAAATGAGTGCTCATTGTTCATCCGAAGCAGGCTAGAAACAAGAAAATCAAACAAAACTGACAGTGCTGTGAAGTCCTGTGAAGTACTAGATTGTGTCACCCTGATCATTCAATGGTTTAAGATTCACAAGCAAGTGCTTATCTAAATTGCAGATTTTCCTGAGTCAGTCTGTTCAGTTCTTTCTCTGATGTGAGGTTGCTCACTTGTGAATCCTTTGACAAAATGTATCACAACATACACACACACACTTCAAATGGAATGAGCACACACACACACACACACACACACACACACACACACACACACACACACACACACACACACACACACACACACACACACACACACACACTCACACACACACACACAGTGCACACACTCTTGGACTTGGATTGACTACATCCTGATCATTAAAAGATTTAGAAATTCTTTACTGTCAGCAAAAACACTACCAGGCACAGACTGCAACAGTGACCACAATCCTGTAGTGGGAAGATTTAGGCTGAAATTAAGGAAAAGGAAACAGACCAAAAGCAATATCAAACTAGATCTTGGACTCTTGCAGGCAGATGAAATCATACGTAAAAAATTTAATGTACATGTTCAAAACAAATTCAGTGCTCTGGAAGACGTTGGTGACAGTGAGGAACAATGAACAAAGTTGAGAAATTCGATAAATGAAGCTTGTGAAGAAATCCCTCAGGCAGACAGAAAAGCAAAAAAGAGCTGGATGACTAATGAAATTTTGGGCTTGATGGAGGAAAGGAGGAAGGCAAAGAGAAACGACGAGATATACAGGAAGATAAAGAAAGAAATCAGGAATAGGTGCAATGAAGCTAAGGAAGCTTGGCTGAACACAAAATGCAAAGAAATAGAAGACCGACACAAAACGGATCCTCAGGGTATGTACAGACGAATTGAAGCAATTGTCCACAGGAAATATACGTGCACATCAACTGGTTGCTTAAAATCGAAAGATTCAATTCAATACAATTCATATTGCTTATTGCCCAGCCGACACCTGGAGCCATATCAGGGCTAACACCACGTCTAAAAGAAAAGAACAACCCGTTAAGATAAAAGACAACAGTTAAAAACTATGTTCACCGTCAACCTTGCAAATCTAAAATGCCATTAAAGAAAAACACGTAAAATCACATCAAGTGAAATCTATTGATCTCTTGTAGAAATTGGAAAATTGCATCAGGGGGCACGTCTCGGAAGAGCTTCTTTAAGGAGTCCGCCGTGTAGTGTTTTTGTCTTGCATCGTATAAGTCCCAGCAATCGAGGAGGAGGTGTCGGATGCTTAATGACTCATCACATGGTATACACCATGGTGCTTCTTCATTTTTCAAAAGGTACAAGTGAATGTAGGATGTGTGACCTGTGCGTAACCTACATAACACTGTCTCTTTCTTACGGTTTCCTGCAGCAGATGGGAGAATTTCTTTCAGGTTAGGGCGGATTTGGAAAAGTTTGTTATCTGTCTGTTCATTCCAATCCTCCTGCCACAGATTTCTTACGTAACTGTGTACTTTTGATTTGACATCTGTGTAAGGGATCAAGGACTTACACATCTTTGTCAATATAGCCTTCTTGGCCAGGTAGTCAGCCTTTTCATTGCCTCCAATACCAACATGGCCAGGAATCCAGGCAAAAACAATCTCGTAACCTTCATTTGCAAGAGTAGAATACACTTCAAAGAACTTCACTTGTTCAGGGTGATTAATGTTTCGGCAAGTAATTGCCTGCAAAGCAGAAAGGGAATCAGAAAAAATGATAAACTCTTTGTGCTAAGATTGGGACACCATTTTTAGTGCCAAAACCAGAGCAGTCAGCTCAGTAGTGTAAACAGAACTTTCAGATGGAATATGTTTTGAAAATGCTCCATTGGGAATCTCGGAGCAAAAGGCAGCGGCAGCCACACCTTCATCACACTTGGACCCACAGTGAAGATTCTGTGGGATGACGGAGAGTTTTCACACAATTCCGCATAAAACGATTTGTACACTAGTGCACTGGTATTGTCTTTACGAAATGAAGCAAGATCAAAACAAACTTTTGGTGTTTTCAACGTCCATGGTGGAGTATCCGGAAATTTCGAGAAGTCGTTAATAACTGCTGAATTTATATCTGCTTTTTTCCATATGGGGGCGGATACGCAGCCCCAAAGGAGGAGTCACTTTTGGATGTTTTTCAAAGTCACTTTTAAATCTGGGGTTGAAGACACAGTCGTAAGCTGGGTTTTCCGGTTCAGAAAACAGTTTCAAACAGAAATTTAAACTTAGTTTCAGTCTACGGTTGCTCAGGGAGGGTTCCCCTGCCTCTGCATACAAACTATACACAGGAGTTGTTCTGAATGCACCAAGACATAGGCGCAGCCCTTGATGGTGAATGGGATCAAGTGCCTTTAGATACGACTCTCTAGACCAATATATTACGCAACCATAGTCCAGTTTAGAGCGAATTAAAGCTCTGTACAGGTGTAATAGTGTGTTTTTTTTGTCGGCACCCCAATCTGTATGAGCTACAACTCGAAGAATATTCAGAGCTTTCTGGCACGATGTTTTCAGATGTTGGATATGACTGAGAAAGTTCAACTTATTATCAAAAATCAATCCCAGGAAGTTTGCTTCTTTTACAGCTGGGATGATGCACTCTCCCAGACGAATTTCTGGGGCTGCAAAGAATTTTCGCATGTTATGAAAGTGAATACGCTGTGTTTTGGTTGCTGAAAAAGTAAAGCCGTTTGTTTCTGCCTACTGCTGTATCCTATCTGCACACAGTTGTAGCCGCCGCTGAACGCCTGCATAGAAGCTTCCACTTGCGTAAACTGTAAGATCGTCCACAAACGGGGAACAGTCTGAACCCTGCTGTACCGATTTGACTATGTTGTTGATCTTGAGACTGAACAGCGCAGGAGAGAGAATGCTCCCTTGTGGTACACCCAGCTCTTGCTCATGGATATCCGATAGAGTAGTACCAACCCGCACTTGAAACTGTCGATTGGCCAAAAACTTTTGGATAAACGTAGGTAGGTGACCCCGAATACCCAATTCGTGTAGATCCATAAGAATTCCCGATTTCCAGGTGGTATCATAGGCTTTCTCTAAATCAAAGAAGATAGCCACTACATGCTGTTTCTTCAGAAATGCATTACGGATGGTCGTTTCAAGACGACTTAAATGATCTACTGTGGAATGGTGCTTGCGAAAACCGCATTGTTCTTTAGCCAAGATGCCGTCATTCTCCAGTTTCCACATCAGTCTCATATTGACCATTTTCTCCATCACTTTGCAAAGACAACTGGTTAGGGCTATTGGCCGATAATTGGATGGATTGGATACATCTTTTCCAGGTTTAGGCAGAGGGACGATCAGGGCTTTCCACCATGAGGGAGGAAAGAATCCTGTCGTCCATATGTAATTATACACTTTCAACAGAATTTCCAAACCCTTTTCCAGGAGATGCTTCACCAGTTTATAATGAACTTCATCTAAACCAGGAGAAGAGTCAGAGCAAGTCACAAGAGCGTCTTTTAATTCTTCTAATGTCAGTGGGAGATTGTACTCTTCCGTGTTATCAAAGATGAAGTTACAAGCTTTCTTTTCTTTCACCAATTTGTGTTTTCGAAAGACCGCCGATTTATTGGCTAAGGAAGAGTTCTTTTCGATGGTCGACGCCAATATATTAGAGACGGCGTTTTTTTTGTCAGTAATCAGACAATCTGACACTTTCACATGGTGAACAGAGGGACAGGTGTTTTTTCCTTTAATTTGTTTGATAATTTTCCACACTTTCTTTTTTAAGTTGAGGATGTCAGTGTCGAGCAGAAGTTTCTCCAGGACTAATTGTTTATTTCTTTTAAAGATGTACCTTGACTTAGCTCGCAGTTTTTGATGAGCGTGAACATTGTCCACTGATGGACTTTGAAACACGCAACGCTGAGCTTTCTTGCGTTCTTGTTTTATCTGTTTACATTCGGAAGTAAACCATGGTGTTTTAGGCATGTGCGCTTTCTTTGACGATGTGGGAATGGCTTGTTTGGCACAGCTTAGGATGATCTGAGTTAGAGTGTCTACTGGATCATCACTCTGCAGGACCCTTCCTTCTTCCAAATCGCTCTGGACAGCCCTCTTGAACAAATCCCAGTCAGCCCTGTGAAAAACCAAGCGCTCCGGTAGAGGCTCATGTCCAATGCTTGGATTTGTTAAGACAACTGGAAGATGGTCACTTCCATGCAGATCATCCAGAACTTTCCACTCATAGTCCAAAACCAGCGAAGCATCACACACTGATAAATCCAAACAGGAAAGTGTACCATTAGCAGGATGATTATATGTCGGAGATCCATCGTTTAGACAGCATAAGTTTAAATCGGAGAAGACTTCTTCCAGCATCGCTGAAGTATTTTCACTACCCCAAAGCAGGGAATGGCCATTCAAATCGCCAAGCAACAGAAAAGGTTTTGGAAGTTCCTCATTCAAATCAACCAGTTCTTCTTTTGTAACAGCAACTGATGGAGGGAGGTATACAGAGCAGATGGTTATTATTTTCTTTAGGGATACCCTTGCCGCTACTGCTTGCAAACTGGTGTTCAGATTAATAGAACTAAACAAAACGGACTTGTGTAGCAGCAAACATACTCCACCTGTTACTCCTCCATCTGTAGGTTGTGCTGGTTTGGAAATAATGTTGAAATTCATTAAGGAAAAACTCTTTCCTTCACGTATTAACGTTTCTTGTAAAGCCACTATAACAGGCTGCAAATCATGGCAAAGTAGCTGGATCTCCTCTAGATTGCAGTGGACACCTCGGATGTTCCACTGGACTATATTTTGTATTGTTAGCGGAACTACTCAATGCAGTTCAGTCCATATCTGTGTCGTCATCCTCAGATTGTAAAGGAGCGTACTTATTTTCTAGTTTTTGTTCCGCTTTTTTCAGGCGGTCAGACCTGACGGCTGACCTGCCTGCAGGAAGTGCGGGCTTAGGCCCTTTAAGTGCAAGAGGATAGTTCTTTAATTCCACCAACATAACTTTTTTCCCTCCTCCATTTTCTGTGGAGCTGCTCCCGGACGGCCAGGCGTGAGGGCAGGTTTACCAGGGAGACAGGATTTCCCTGGGTTGCCAACATTGGCTGCTTTTGGCTGTGCAACAGCCTGGGAGGTAGCGAGTTTAACGCCCGCTTTTGGCTGTTGAACAGCCTGGGAGGCAGTGGGTTTAACGCCCCCGCTGAGGGCCTTTGTTTCTTGCACTGTTTCAAAATTTGTCTTGTTCCACGTTACAATCGTTTGACATGCTAAGGATACTAGACTGACTGTTTTGACTACCGATGCATAACTTTCGGTAGACGAGCTGCTGCCCTCTACCAATCTTTTGGCTTCGTGGAAAGACATTTTCTTTTCTGCTTTCAGTCGTTGGATTGCCTGTTCCTTATGCCACACGGGGCAATTTTTGGAGGATGATGGATGGTTACCTCCACAATTTATACAATTTTGTGGACCTTCACATCTCCCTCATGTGCCTCCTTTGCGCACATAGGACACTTTTCGGTTTCACCTGTCCTTGATATGGCCAAACTTATGACAGTGGAAGCAGCGCATTGGTGATGGCACATACAACGACACTTTCACTTTCAAGTATCCAATTCTCAGGTCTTGGGGTATAGCAGGAGAGCAAAAGGTAAGGAAGAGCGTGTTTGTCGGGAGTTTTTCAGACTCTTTCCGGAACATGGCCCGGTGCACCTCTACAACGCCCTGGCTTTTCAGTTCCGTTCGGATCTCCTCTTCCAACACTCCTCTCAGCTCAGGGCACCTGATGACTCCTTTGCTGCTGTTCAGTCCTTTGTGTGGAGTGACTTTTATTGCACGGTCAACTAGTACCGATGCTCTAAGCAAGCGATCTGATTGCTTGTTGTCCTTGCACTCCACAAGGTAATCTCCATTTCGCAGCTTTTTTTTTTTTTTAATGGTTTTGGGGTTTCCAATAAGGGCTTGAAATCCCTTCTGTATGGCAAAGGGACTTAATTTCCAGATGGGTTTTTCATCCTCAATGCTCGTCACCACTAACCATGGTGCCCAAAAACCTGTTGCCTGTCGTGTTTCGTCCTCGGAATCCGAGTCATACCCGTTGTCACGTTTTCTTTTTTGTTTGTTATGGTTAGACATGAGCGTAGGCTCAGTGATGGCAGATATATCTCGGTCACCCCAGGATAGCTGCCGTGCTGGGGAAGGGACAATGGATGGCCAATCTCTTGGCGTCCGTCCGCCTGGAACCGTCCCGCATGAAACCAGACAGTGTACTTTAACGACTGACTTTCGTACAGCCATTCATCACCTCACCAAGTACCTCAAGCTTGGGATTATGGGTTGCTTACGGCAACCACTCGTGAACATGACGATGGGTATGAAGAAAATGGAAATGAGGGTGGGACCACGCTTCGTCTCATCCCTTCCCCTTGATCTGTCCGACATGGGTAACCCTAACAGGGGCATTATTATATTATGCTGTTTAGAGTCCAGTCCACGTCAACAGCCTTGTTATCAGGACTGTCATTGAAAAAACACAAATCTTTCGAGCAAGTAGCCCCCGTCGGCATAGCTCAAGGGATCATTGGGACCTCAAGCCCCCGACCACGGCAAGGTGGCGGTCCCGTCCCGGCGGAAATCGAAAGATGGCACGCTTATCATGGAAAAAGAAAATATTAGACAGATGGGGAGAGTACATTAAAGACCTTTTTGAGGATGACAGAAACGAAGAACACATTATAAAAAAGAACTTTGAAGGACCACCCATAATGAAAGATGAAGTTAGAGCAGCACTGAAAAAGATGAAACCAGGAAAAGCCCCAGGACCAGACAACATTACTACAGAGATGATTGAAGCCCTGGAGGAATTTGGCACAGAAAAAATAAGAGTCCTCCTAAATGAAATTTACGACACTGGAAAAATCCCCAAAGATATGTCAAAATCAATTTTCATTGCACTTCCAAAGAAGACAGGGGCTGTAGAATGCGAATTCCATCGCACAATCAGTTTGATGAGTCATGTAACAAAAATCCTATTAAGAATAATTATGATGAGGACAAGGAATAGAATCAAAAGAGAAATAGCAGAAGAACAGTGTGGATTTGTGGAAGGGAAAGGAACTATTAATGCCATATACATCCTAAGAACTATCATAGATAGGTCAATTGTGATGAATAAGGATTTGTATTTATGCTTTGTTGACTACACCAAGGCTTTCGATCGGGTAAGACATGAAGAATTGATCAACCAACTGGAGAGACTCAATGTTGATGGAAAAGATCTAGGAATAATCAGGAATATGTACTGGGAACAAACAGCTGCAATGAGAATAGAAAACAATATAAGCTCTTTCTAAAACATCAAAAGAGGAGTCAGACAGGGTTGTGTTTTGTTACCAGATCTGTTTTCACTTTACAATGAAAACATCATGAGAAACCTAGAAGAGACCCTGGATTAAAGGTTGGAGGGAAAATGATAAACAACATTCGATACGCAGATGACACCGTGCTAATTGCAGAAAATGAAAGGGACCTACAAAACCTTGTGAATATACTAGAAATAGAAAGCAAAGTTAAGGGGCTGAAACTAAACAGCAGGAAGACTGAAGTCATGGTGATCAGTAAAAAAACATGAAATCCCCTCATGCAAAATAACAGCAAATGGCACAACCTTGACATAGGTTAATAAGTTTAAATACCTGGGAACGATCATTTCATCAGATGGCCGATGCACATCAGAAATAACCAGCAGAATCGGCCAAGCCGAAACAACATTCAAGAAGATGACAAGCATTCTCACCAACAAATGCCTATCACTTAACATCAGGAAGAGAGTTTTTGAATGTTATGTAGAACCAATACTGTTGTACGGATGTGAGGCGTGGACAGTCAACAAGGAAAGCCAGAACAAGATTGAGGCAGCCGAGATGTGGTTTCTAAGAAGAACGTTGAGAGTTCCATGGACAGCAAAGAAAACAAACGAGACAGTCTTGATGGAGGCAGACACAAGTAGATCACTCATAAGGAAGATTAGGAAAAGACAAGCAACATTTATAGGCCATTTTATGAGGAAGGGGAATTTGGAGCACCTGGTCACAACGGGAAAGCTGGAGGGAAAGAGCACCAGGTAGACCCAGGGAGAAACTGTTAAACGGACCTGCGGCGTGGTGAAGACGAGGAGGGTAGAGGAGATGCTTGGGGCAACAAGAGATAGAGACAGATGGAAGTCCATGATCGCCAACGCCATGCGGCAGGGCACCTGATGATGTTGATAATTATCCACGCAAGGCATGAGTTCACCTCATCTTGAAATGAATAGATAATATGAGCTGATTGGTTATCAGTGGATCGTTCAAGGTAGTTTTTCAAATACTGAGACAGCCAAGGGTAGTAACAAAAATTCGTGATTTTCAGGGCTGTTGTTACAAGCTGAACGTTTCCTGCACAGTCCTGGGTAGCCTAGGTCCGATAACTGAAGTAGGCTAAGTCACTCTTTTGCGCGGGAGCGCTGAACTTGAAGCGGTAACACTTGACAAATCGACGCTAAGTTCTGGTATGTTTTCTTGGTGATTATATTGATCTTTAGCGAAAGACAGTGTCGTTACAGAAAGGAACCAGCGTTCTTTCATCTTGTTTCTTTCAATGTTAATTACAGCACAAACGCTAATCAGTTACCACTTGTGTCGTCTTGTTGGCCTACATACTACTGTAACTACATAGTAATAGTTGATAGTACATTCAAATTTAATTATGAAAAATGTGAGGCTGCTTTGTTACAGTTTGTAACTTTTGTTGGTACACTCTGCTCTCGCTAATCATAACGCTTACTAGTTGTAGGAGCATTGCGGTAGTGTTGATGTACCCTCTGTTTTAGAGTTCCAAGCTAATAACCATGATGATGATCATTCGACGCTGTCACATCACAGAAATAATTCCCAGTCAGTACTTGGCCAGCTCACTCATGCCGTCATGGGTTTATATGTGCAGGCTTGAGACCACCAGGAGATGATACTAAAAAATCAAATTGATTACATCCTGATAAATAAAAGATTTAGAAATTCTTTACTGATAGCAAAAACACTACCAGGCGCAGACTGCAACAGCGACCGCGATCCTGTAATGGGAAGATTTACGCTGAAAGTAAAGAAAAGAAAACAGACCAAAAGTAACATGAAACTGAATCTTGCACTCTTAAAAACAGATGAAGCGACCTGTGAAAAATTGAACATACATGTTCAAAACAGATTCAATACTCTGGAAGATGTTCGTGACCGTGAGGAACAATGGACAAAGTTGAGAACTTGATGAATGAGGATTGTGAAGAAATCCTTTCAGTAATGCCACTGTCTTTCGCTAAAGACAGCAAAAAAGAACAGGATGACCAAAGAAATTATACGCTTGATGGAAGAAAGGAGGAAGGGAAAGGGAGAAGTGGAAGAATGCAAGTGGATAATCAGGGAAATCAGGAATAGGTGCAATGAAGCTAAAGAAGCTTGGCTGGAAACAAAGTACAAAGAAACAGGAACAATACAAAACAGATCATCAGAGTATGTACAGAAAAAAAAAGACAGGCACATCAACTGGATGCCTAAAATTGAAAGATGGTACGCTTTTAAGAGTACATTAAAGACCTTTTTTTAGTGTTGACAGAAACAAAGAACACATTAATATAAGAAAGAACCTGTAAAGACCCCCATAATGAGAGATGAAGTTACAGCAGCATTGAAAAAGATGAAACTGGGAAAAGCCCCAGGACCAGACAGTATTACGTCAGAACTGATAAAGGCCCTATAACTAGTAGGCCTATAAGATTTCGGTATTGAAAAAATAACTGTCCTCTTGAATGAAATTCATGACACAGGAAAAATCCCCAAAGATATGTCAAAATCAATTTTGATTGCACATCCAAAGAAAACAGGGTTTATAGGATGCAAACTGTATTGTACATTCAGGCTGATGAGTCATGTAACAAAAACCCTATTAGGAATAATCATGAGGACAAGGAACAGAATCAAAAGTGAAATAGCAGAAGAGCAATGTGTCAAAGGGAAAGGAACTGTTAATGTCATGTACATCCTAAGAACTATCACAGAGAGGAAGGATTTATTTTTTTATGCTTCATTGATTATACCAAGGCTTTTGGTCCGGTAAGACATGAAGAAGTAATCAGTCAACTTGAAAGGCTCAATATTCGTGGAAAAGATCTAAGAATAATCAGAAGTATGTATTGAAAACAAACAGCAGCAGTAAGAATAGGAAAGGACGTAAGCTTTTTCCAAAATATCAAAAGAGGGGTCAGGCAAATTTGTTTTCACTTCACTGCAAAACCTTCATGAGAAAACTGGAAGAATGCTCTGGGATAAAGGTTGGTGAAAGAATGATAAACAAAATTTGTTATGCAGATGACACTGTTCTAATTGCTGGAAATGAAAAAGACCTGCAAAAAACTTGTTAATAGAAATAGAAAGCAAAAAACAAAGTGCTTGAGTTAAGTAGCAAGAGGACTGAAATCATGGTAATGGGTAAAAAACAAGAAATGCAAAATAACAGCAAATGGCACAAATTTGAGACAGGTTGATATCTGGGAATGGTCATCTCACCAGATGGTAGATGCACATCAGAAATAGCCAGCAGAATCGGCGAGGCCAAAACAGCATTCAAGAAAATGAAGAGCATTCTTACCAACAAATGCCTATCAATAAACATCAGGAAGAGAGTTCTTGAATGTTATATAGAACTGATACCAGTGTACAGTTGTGAGGCATGGACAGTCAACACACAAGGTCAGAACAAAACTGAGGCAACTGAAGTGTGGTTTCTAAGAATGTTGAGAGTTCCATGGACAGCAAAGAAAGCAAATGAGACTGTCTTGAAGGAGGCAGACACAAGAAGATCATTAATAAAGAAGATTAGGAAAAGAGTGGCTACATTTATAGGACATACGAGGAAAGGGGAATTAGAATACCTGGTCACAACAGGAAAGCTGGAGGGAAAGAGAACACCGGGTAGACCCAGAGAGAAAATACTGGATGGACTTTCAGGATGGCTGAAGGCAGAGAGGGTGGGAGATGTACTTGCAGCGACAGGGGATAGATTTGTATGGAGGGCCATGGTCACCAATGCCATGTGGCCGGGCACATAATGATGATGATGATTAAGACTTGTGCCATGACCACCATACACACGGCACCTGTGACATTAGTGCATATGGAATTCATTGCGAGTGCAGAGACGTCGTCTTGAGAAACTGAAACTGAAAAGCATACTAATGTTAAATAAAACTCCTCCAGTTCATGCTCTGCCCCCGATTAAAATATAATATTTGTGTCTCCTCCGGGCCATCCACCCCTGACCAAAAAAAGACTAAACGAACAAAATCTCCCTTACACGTACACTCCCTACCTCCCCCTCCCAAACACGTACACACGTTGTAACACTAGAAAATAAGACAATACGAAGAATACCCGTACATGTCCTTTGGAAGTTGTAATGAAGAATGTTAAGAATGAGACATTGAAAATGGACAAGCATGTGTTTATCCAGGCTTACTTAACCCATTGTGCAAAAACTGCTTCTGATGGTAAAATTTCTAAAAACTGTGTCAAACATGTCAACTGTTTCATTCTTGCACAAAATTCAGTTTGTACCCATGTAAGTATCACTAGAAACTTTCAAGTCTGTCTGTCTCTCCTATGATTTTTTATGATTTGTTTGTTTGTTCATGAAGTGTGAATGGCCATCACTGTGTCTGTGCGTGTGTGTACATTATAACATTGACATAAGGAACATTGCTTGTTTACATAGAAAGACTTGCAGCTGGTTTCTGAAACTTACTACACATAATACTCAATCATATTACAACTATCTAGAAGTGTTTTTGATTTCATAACTTTAGCTAAATTTGTGTTTTTTTTATTCTTTATCCCAGAGCATTCTTCCAGTACCCCCCTGCACACACTTTTGAAACAAAATATTTTACTTCAAAATTAAAAAACAAATAGGCCTAATAATAATAATAATAATAATAATAAAGAGCATTTATATAGCGCCTAATCTGATGAAAACAAGAGCCCTAAGCGCTTACAGGTATCACGCAGACACAACCAAACACACACACACACACACACACACACCACACACACACACACACACACACGCACACACACACCAGCCAACATTCAAGGCTCAAAAGACAACAAGGGGGGATTTGGGGAAGTTAGGTGGTAGAGTCTTTATAAGTATCGTGAGAGGGACTGGAAGAGATGGGTTTTCAGAGAGGACTTGAAAGAAGTGAGAGTTGCAGAGTGGCGAACAGAGACAGGGAGCTGATTCCAGATTACAGGGGCCTGATAGGAAAAGGAGCGTTGACCATAGGTTTTAGTGCGACAGGATGGTATGCGGAAGGTACGAGTATCAGCCGAGGAACGAAGTTGACGAGAGGGGGTGTACAGATGGAGGAGGTCAGAGATGTAAGGGGGTGCAAGACCGTTGAGAGACTTAAAACATAACAAAGCAATCTTGTAGCGAATTCTCTTTTCAACAGATAACCAGTGAAGAGATTTGAGAAGAGGAGTGACATGAGAGGAACGAGATTTTCTGAAGATGAGCCTAGCAGCATTGTTTTGAACTTTTTGAAGCTTTTGAATGAGAGAGAAAGGACAGCCCGAGAGGAGGGAGTTGCAGTAGTCGAGACGAGAGAGAACAAAGGCACAGAGGAGAGTTTTGGTGGCTTCGACAGAGAGGATATTGCGAATAGAAGAAATTCTGCGTATCTCAAGATAGCATAATCTGCAAACATTCTGGACGTGTTTTTCAAAGGACAGGGTGTTATCTAAATACTAAACAAGCGAACACTTTCAAGTTTCATACTTGCACAAAAGTCAGTTTGTAACCATGTCAGTATTACCATAAAACTTTCAAGTCTGCATACCTTTGCTGTATTTTTTTAATGATTTTTTTGGTTTATATTATGTGAATGGCCATTGCTGTCTCTGTGCATGTGTACATGTTATAACATTGACATAATGAACATTGCTTGTTTACATAGAAAGACTTACAGCTGGTTTCTGAAACTTGGTGCCTATAATACCAAATCATATTAGAACTGTCTAGAAATGTTTTTGATTTCAATAATCTTAAATTGTGGGTTTTTTTTCATTCTTTTCATATATGGTATCCCCTCCCCCCTGCCGCACAATTTAAACAAAAAATATCAATAATAAAAAAAATGGCAGGAGACAACTCAACACCTTCATACTTGCACAAACATTGGTTTGTAATTATGTTAGTATCTCCAGAAACTTTCAAGTTTACATCTCTTTCCTATGATTTTTTATGATTTTTTTGTTTTATGTAATGTGAATGGCCATTATTGTCTCTGTGCGTGTGTGCACATTATAATATTGACATAATAAACATTGCTTGATCACAAAGAAAGAGTTGGTGTTTGTTTCTGATACTTAGTACACATAATACCCAATCATATTGCAACTGCCAAAAAGTGTTTTTGACATCAAAAAGCTCAATTTGTGAGTTTTTTATTCTTTGCAGATTGGTACCCCCTCCTGCGCAAACTTTTAAAACAAAATAATTCACCTCAAAATTTAAAAAAGAAAATTGTACCAAACAAGTCAACTCTTTCATACTTGCACAAAAGCTGGTTTGTAACCATGTTAGTATCATCAGAAACTTTCAAATCTGTCTATCTTTCCTCTGATTTTTTTATATTTTTTTGTATATTTAGTATGAATGGCCATTGTTGTCTGTTCGTGTGTGCGTACAATTTAAAATTTGCATACTTCAAATTGTTTGTTGACAAAGAAAGACTTGCAGCTAGTTCATGATGCTTGGTAAACATAATGCCCAGTCATTACAACTGTCTAGAAGTGTTTTTGATATCAAAAGTCTAAATTTGTGGTTTTTTTTCTTAGCATGTATTGGTTCCCCCCCCCTGCGCAAACTTTGAAAAAAGTAATTTTTTTCAAAATTCAGTTAAAAAAAATCAACAAAAGATCACCTTTATACTTGCACAAAAGTTAGTTTGTTCTTATGTTAGCAATACCAGAAAGTTTCAAGTATTTAACTCCAAAACTTTTTTTTTTTACAATTTTATTAGCAGCCCTTCCAAACAGCCAGGGCAGAAAGGTTGTTGACTGACACAATCGCCCAGGCCAGAGTGAGTTAAAAAAAGACACACAAGAGTATGTGGTAGGGATGGATAGAGAGCTGAGGTTTGGGTCATTTTCAGACTGAAATTTGGCAGCTTCAGAAAAGACAAAAAGTTTTATCTCAGAATAGTGCTCTCAGGAGAGCAGCAAAGAAGTTTATGAAAATCTCAGCCCCTGACTAACAACTGGATGAGAAACTATCAGAGCTGAAATAATGACCTAGTCTCCATTGTGGCATATGATTTACTTAACTCTTATTGTCCGGCAAGCCGACTAAGTCGGCTTTCTGCCCAACCTGAATGGATGGCAAGCCGACTCAGTCGGCTTTTTCAGTTACCAAACATCTTGATTGCGACAGTCACTCGTTTCCAACATCAGCCAGCTTTACGGCTTGCTTCATGGCAATAGATACTTCTGCTTTCATTTCATGTTTTTTGTGTGCTGGTGAAGTAGTTTGAAATTGGGTTTTTGTTTTGCATCTTGTGCTTTTTTGAATTGTCATGGCATCGGGTGGGTGCGCCCTATGTGGACTGACTGCTGAGCAAGTGATAAAATTGTTTCAAGAAACAATGGATGATAGTAATAGCAATAATACATCAGTGATAGTGATGAGAGTTTTCTGACACTCAAATGATGAGTTGGTTTCTTTGGATGATGATGACACTTCAGCAGGGCCTTGAAAGAAATGACGACTTTCTGACATTCACCTGACATCATATGATCAGTGAAAAAGTCCACATATGAGCACACACTTTTTTCCTTTTAGTGGTTTTTACTTATTTTTGCATCAAATGATGGTTCTACAGTAGAAAATTTGCAGCCACTATAGAAAAGACAACTCACGAACAAGTTGTGACATGTGTAACAGCTAAAGTGTGGTTTTTGTCATTTTCGGGGATGTGACCTGAAGTCAATTAGAGGTGAAAAGCATCAAAACAGAGCAACATTGACATTTTTTTGTGGTGGTGAACTTATTGCTAGGATGCCAAGGAACATATTTTTTCTTTGAGTTTGGATGTACAAGGGTTACTGGTCAGCTGTAGTGCTGTCAGTATCAGCCATACAACTTTTTTGTCTGCGTTTTAAAATGTGTGTCTGTAATTAGCATTTCTAATTATCTCAATATGACAATAATATCAATGTAATATTATTCATAAGATGCACAATTTTATTCTGAGCATGGGCATACCAAAACGCTTGATGTAGATTGGATACAAAAAAAGTTATCATCATTTTACTGACCTGACCACCTCTTTGACAATTCACACATTGCAAAGCCTTCGGCCAGTCTTAAAACCCCTTACGGACAATAAGAGTTAATGTAGTTGTGTGTAAACTGTGAAATGGAGGTTTTTTAATCATTCCTTTTACTTGTGTGATTTTTAAAGAGTGTGTAGAATTTTTAAAGTAAATTCTTGTGATTGACATGATGAATAACTGAAGAAACTCAGATACACATCTGCTTTTGTGCAGTTTATTTTTTAAAGAACTTCAACACTTTCTTCCTCACATCTTACTGCATTTACTGCAGGATCTGGCTGCATTGGTAAATTTTTTATGTAATCATAAGATTCATGTTTTTTAGA
This sequence comes from Monoplex corrugatus, assembly GCA_030674185.1. NCBI lineage: Eukaryota > Metazoa > Mollusca > Gastropoda > Littorinimorpha > Ranellidae > Monoplex > Monoplex corrugatus. The sequence goes on from CM060310.1 coordinate 42,874,260, forward strand.
GGCTGTAGTTGTCATTTCGTGTGATTCTTATTTGTCATGTTATCAGAATTTGCAGTTTCTTTCGATTATTTTTTTTTTGTGGTCTTCTCTGAAATCTTCCTTAATTAAAAACTCAGATGCACCATTTTGAACATTATTTTGACTTAATTTGGTTTTATGACTGGTGAGAGGTATGGAAAATTGTCAGTTTGGTCTCGAAAAGGTCTGGAAAAAGTATGGAATAATGTTAGGTCACAATCTACACCAGAGGCAAAAGATGAGTTCTGTGCTAATCTCAGTGACATTATCAAGGTATCCTTAGAAAAGAACACCTTGTCTTCCTTGGTGGCATCATCACCAGAGTGGGTGCCAGTCATGACTCTTGGCCTTCCTGCCTTGGTCGTTTCAAAGTTGGCAAAGTCAGTGAAAGTGGTCAGCGCCTTCTGGAGCTTTGTACCTATTATGGCCTGTATGTGCTTTATTGATTATTATAATAATAATCATCATCATCATCATGTGCCCTGCTGCATGGTGTTGGTGACTATGGTCCTCTGTACGAATCTATCCCTTGTCGCTGCAAGTACGTCTTCTGCCCTCTCTGTCTTAGCCATCCTGCAAGTCCGTCCAATATTTTCTCCCAGTGTATGCCTGGTGTTCTCTTTCTATTCCAGAGACATCCTGTCTTTCCCATATGTGCTCTGGACTGTTCCCAGAAGTTACAGTAGTTAATTGAGGATTTTAATTGTGTAACAGAGTGCCTTGCTCTGTTATGATCTTTCCCATTTACCTACAACGCTCAAAGGCAACACCGTGTAGCGTGCTTGCCTAGATCAAAAACGCCTTGCGTTCTCTCGGTCAAATTGTACTGTTACCTCATAGCCTCTCCTACCCATAGCTATGCATTGAACATTCCAAAGATCTAATCAATACATGATGCATATAACACACTGCTAGATAATGAGCAGATCTACAAGGTGTTCATGTATTCTGAAGCAGCCTACGACAGATTTTGTTGTCATCTCCAGTCTGTTATGTTGTAGTCCTACAGAACCTAGAGGAGACGGTCTTTAATCTATGCCACCTTCAGCCAATTGTAATACAACCACCGTCATAATAGCCATTGCGTGGCCCGCGGAAACCCACAGACAGTGACCGCAGGTTATGTTGCGGTTGTATGGAGCCCGGGGCGGACTGTCTTTGTTTCATGCCGCCCTTTGGTGTTTGTGGCGTAATAGCCAATAGCCACCTACAAAACCACCAGACGAGTATGCCAGTTGTGTGTACCGAGGCACTGCACTGATGTAAGACCTCCATTAATTTCTAACAGATTTAACTTTTCGCCATGCCCCAAGTGTTGATTGATTGGGTAGGTGAGAACAACCAGTCAGACCTTGTCATCTGAAAGTTGTGAAAGTTTGACCATCATGCTCTGTTCCCAGAGTATAAATTAACAAGGCGCGTCATAGCTTGTCATAGCGGGCCCCAATAGCTCAGTTGGTTTGAGCGTCGGATTCACATGCTTATGGTTGTGGGTTCGAATCCCGGGGTGCGCTATATTAAAACTGGCCTTCTCACTGTCCCATCTTAATATCATTGTTGTTCTGGTGGTGTCAGTGTAGGATTAGATAAGTCCCCCTTCCCCCACTTCCCTGGGATGGTTATCCCCGTCGGCCATATCACCTGAGGTGGGTGTAGACGTAAAAACTGAACCAAACCAACCAAATAGCTCGTCCTTTTCTGCCGTCACTCTCGGTCTCACCAGAAGTGATCAACTTCACGGCGTTAGATGCTGACACTGTAGTAAGTTCTGGATTTTTATCACTTTATTATTCATTGTCATTTGCAGTAAGCTTAGGGACTTTAAGGTCTCTTATTTCTTTAGATTCTAGCACGCACCTATTGAGTACCGTGCTAGATTTGCAGAATTCGCACAGCGAGAAAGTATGTTTTGATCTAAACGATGTGCTATCCCACAAGATCTGTAGCACTTAGCGTGGCGGCCACCATTGTAAAGATGGGACTGAGGTTTAAATGTAATAGCCCCTATAGAATTAGTCCCTATTTTCATGTGACTATTGTAGAACTATTGACAACTATATCCTGCCAAAAGCAAAGATGCAACTTGCAAGGCATTGTTGTGCAGAGGAACAGTATTTCATGCTTAACAAGGTTGTATTCACATACTGACATGATGACCGATGAAACACATGCTCAGCTAATTGATCTGTTTGGTGTATCTCTTGTCTGATCAGCACCACTGATAATCATGTATAGAGTGTTGTTTTGATGACATGGTTTAATAGTAATATGCTATGCTATTTTGTTATCATTGTCTCTAGCACTGGATCTAGAATTATACTTAATCACATAGAGCTCATGGGTAATAGATTACTCGTGTGTTGTTCTCTCAACACTGTTGACTGCCATTTGATTAGGTGCTGTTTGTGATGACATAGTTCTCATTGTCAAATACTATGTCATCACCACTGAATATTAACTGTCTGATAGCTACCAAGATGCAATGCATTATTGTGCAGAGGAGCACTATTTTATACTTGACAATGTTGTATGTGTGTACATAATGGTAGTTGATGAAACATGTGCTCAGTGAATTGATCCAATTGTTGTATCCCTTGTCTGCTCAGCACCACTGATAATCATTATAGAGTGTTGCTTTGATGACATAGCTTAATTAGTAATATACTATGCTATTTTGTCATCACTATCTCTAGCACTAGACATAGGATTACACAGAACTACATGAAGCAAATATTTAATGGATGATTCAAATGTGTTGACTGCTATTCGATAAGGTAGACCTACTGTTTGTGACGACAGTTCCCATAGTCAAATACTATATTTGTCGTCACCACTGAATATTAACTGTCCAATAGCTGCCCATTCAGACGTTACTGTTAATACTTACTCAGCCTATGGCAGCCGAACAGCTTAATATGACTGTGCATTATTTTGCCAGTACATTAAATCATTGAAAACAGCTTACACTGCTAACAGTCGAAAGCTCCGAGGGCCGGACTCTGGCGTGGAGATCATCAGGAGAGAATGCGTTGCTGTTTCGGGCTCTTCCTCTCTACAGCTTCAATGACGCACCGAGCCCCCTCACTGATGTGAGGTCTCCCTGCCAGTTCGACTGTATGCCTTTGCCATCAACCGTCAGGACTCGCTCCAGGAGGTGTCCTCTCTCTTCAACCAGATCCAATGACTTGCTTTCTCTACGGTCTTCTGTAGAGCTTTTGTCATGGTTTTCACTTTCTTCGGACCAAGTCCAGCCACTTTCATCCACTTTCTGACGCTATTTGCGATGTAACCTCTGCAGCCGACTTCGACTGGGAAGTGCGTTGCTTTCCATCCCGCCTCCTCGCATTCATCGACAAGAGCCTCGTAGCGATTCTCCTCCCGCTCGTGTGCAGCCCTGATAATTGTCTTCGTGGGGCACCGTCAGCTCCACAAGGTGCACCTCTCTCTCTTCCTTGCTCCATACCACCAGGTCTGGCTTCTTCGTTGTTGGGATGGGGAAGAATCTCTTGCAGCCCTCAAGGTCTGCGGCTACCTCCCACAGACCACCACACTGGCCATCCATGGTCTCGCTTGCCTTCTTTCCATCAGGAACCTTGCTTCCTTGCGGTACAAACACGATCTTGCCCAGTCCTTGTTTCTGCGGCTTAAGAGCGTATTTTCCCTCCTCCACCTGCTCCTTCGCCATCTTGGTAAACACCCTGAGCACTTCATTGTGTCTCCAGGTGTATCTATTCAGGGCCAGGTGGCAGTTTGAGAGGATATGCTTCATGGTTCCTAGTTTGCCGCACCTGCACCTGTCATCTTCCTGGACCTTCCATCTGACTAAGTTCATGGTGAAGGCAGAACATCATAGGTGGACCGGAGAAGAAAGCTTAACCTCGATGTGTTCCACTCCCAGATCTCACTCCATCCAATCTTTCTTTCCACTACATGCTCCTCCCACCCGGTCACCCGCCCTTGTTGAGCACACTGGATGAGGTGAACTTCTCGCCTTTCAGCCTCATTCTTTTGCACCTGCCCTGCTGCAGCTGCTCTTCTGTCTCGTTGGGACATCTTCCTAAAAGGTCTGAAGTCGCCGTTGCCAAGTCCCAACCTGCCCGTCTGTGCTGGACCTACAATGTCGCCATGTTCCAACGAAGAGATGATCTTGTCAGCTGCATCCTCCGCATTCCATTTTCTCGCTGTTCTGACTTCTGGCGGGTCGTTGCTGACTTTTTGATCCCTCGACTCCCTCAGCATCATCACAGTCCTGATCTTTTCCTGCCTTGTAGATCTCCACGATGGATGCTTAACACTCCCTTCTGCCTGTACAGGGCTGATGTGTTGGTTGTGCGAGGCAGCCCCAGCCACTTCCTGATGTAGGTGTTATATATTTTCTCGATCATCTCAACTCTCGACACGGCGACTTCATACGTTAACAGCGGACATGCCAGTCGAGGGTAGAGGGCAAACTTTAAACACCATATCTTATACTTTCCTGGCAGTTTTGTTTGGTCAATCGCTTTCAGCCCATCTTTAGCCTGCTTCATGATTTCCACACCCGACTCCTGTCCGACAGGGTTCCTGCATACCACCGTCCCAAACTTTTCACAGGTTGCTCTTTTACTGTAGGCATCTGTTCCCCTGTGATTGTAAACTTCTGTTGCTTCTGCTTCCCTTTGTGAATAGTCAGGCTTCTAGATTTCTTGGCTTTAAACTTCATCCTGGACCAAGTGATCAGCTCATCCAGCCGTGTCAAAACACCCTGCATTGTGTCCGTATCTCTTGTCAGCAAGATCACGTCATCCATGAAGGCTTTCTTTGGTGATCTCACCTTTGCTTTTTCCTCAGCGCAGTCTGCAGATCTCAGTAGCATCTCCATCACCAGGATGAACCAGATGACAGATATAGTGCAGCCGGCTGCAATCCCAATCTCCAATCGGTGCCACTCAGTTATGAAGTCTTTGGTCGAGAATCGCATCTGGAAGTTACCGTAGTATTCTTTCATGATGCCTTGCACCTCGTGCGGGATGTAAAAGAAGTCCATTGCTTTCATCAGCAGTTCATGGGGAACGGATCCGTAGGCATTCACCAGATCCAACCAAACCACACTTAAGCTTCCTTTGGCCTCCTGGATTGCCTCCCAGATCATAAAAGAGTGTTCAATGCATCCTGGGATCCCTGGTATCCCAGCTTTCTGCACGCTCTCATCCACATAGCCATTAATGGAAGTCTACTCTGTGCTAGTGCTATTGAACAAGAAGTAGGGTAGTTTATCCTCAACTTATCAAAGGGTTACGCAACGTTTTGTTATCAATTATTTGTTGCATGTTTATAAATGCTAGTGCTTTTGTTTGTAAATGTAGACACCTGTTTTATTATAATGTAGTAATTCACTCTTGTACATTGATATTGTTAGTTCACAAAATGTGTACTTTGTCAGTATATTTATGAAACTTATTTTGTGTCTTACAGGCACTGTCTTCTTTGTCTTCTTCATATTCTTTTGTCTTCTTCCATTAATCCATATCTCCGTACGGTCTAATCCATATCTCCGTACGGTCCTTTTCCCTTATTGCCATTCTCCCATTTCCCCCGTTTTCCTTCCCTACCTATCCTCATCAGGAGACAGAATAAAGAGTCAAGTATCAAAACAAGGACTTGTCTTTTGATTGAGAGACTTTCCTTTCTGCTCTTGATACAAACGTCCACCACAACAAGCATCATCATCTTAACCCCTTAACCACTCGCTCCATCTCAATTGTACAAGATTTACTGTGTTGAATTAAGCCGATAAAGGTTGGCTCTAACCAGATACATGTCTAAGTTTCTGTAGAAATACATGTCACAAGTAGGCTATCTTTTTAACATCTTTATTCAAGCCTTGCAATCTTTCAACTGACTAAAATTTTGATCTGGTTTCAACCAACTTATCATAATCGTAGTGAACTCCTCTCAGGCATTCAAGCATGCACCATCCATTCGGAGTCATCATCATCATCAGGTGCCCTGCCACATGGCGTTGGCGATCATGGACTTCCATCTGTCTCTATCTCTCGTTGCCCCTAGCATCTCCCCCACCCTCCTCGTTCCCAGCCACTCTGCAAGTCCGTCCAGCATTTTCTCCCTGGATCTACCCGGTGCTCTCTTTCCCTCCAGTTTTCCCATTGTGACCAGGTGCTCCAAATCACCCTTATAAAATGGCCTATAAATGTTGCCTGTCTCTTTTCCTAATCTTCCTTATGAGTGATCTACTTGTGTCTGCCTCCATCAGGACTGTCTTGTTTGTTTTCTTTGCTGTCCATGGAACTCTCAACATTCTTCTTAGAAACCACATCTCGGCTGCCTCAATCTTGTTCTGGCTTTGTTGACTGTCCACGCCTCACATCCGTACAACAGTATTGATACTATATAACATTTAAGAACTCTCTTCCTGATGTTAATTGACAGGCATTTAATGGTAAGAATGCTTGTCATCTTCTTGAATGCTGTTTTGTCTTGGCCGATTCTGCCGGCTGTTTCTGATGTGCATCTGCTGTCTGATGAAATGATCGTTCCCAGGTATTTGAATTTATCAACCTGTGTCAAGGTTGTGCAGTTTGCTGTTATTTTGCATGAGGGGATTTCATGTTTTTTACTGATCACCATGACTTCAGTCTTCTTGCTGTTTAGTTCCAGCCCCTTTCCTTTGCTTTCTATTTCTAGTATATTCACAAAGTTTTGTAGGTCTCTTTCACTTTCTGCAATTAGCATGGTGTCATCTGCGTATCGAATGTTGTTTATCATTTTCCCTCCAACCTTTAATCCAGGGTCTTCTAGGTTTCTCATGATGTTTTCGCTATATAGTGAAAACAGATCTGGTGACAAAACACAACCCTGTCTGACTCCTTTTGTTATTTTGGAAAGAGCTTACATTGTTTTCTATTCTCATTGCAGCTGTTTGTTCCCAGTACATATTTCTGATTATTCGTAGATCTTTTCCATCAACATTGAGTCTCTCCAGTTGGTTGATCAATTCATCATGTCTTACCCGATCGAAAGACTTGGTGTAGTCAACAAAGCATAAATACAAATCCTTATTCATCTCATTTGACCTCTCTATGATAGTTCTTAGGATGTATATGTGATGGAGCGAGCGGTTAAGGGGGTGGTTGTAGGTGAGTTTGATTTGTCGCAGCGCCAGGTGAGATGGAGCGAGTTGGTTAAGGGGTTAAGGGTGATGATGATATATGCTGTGGTGGTCGTTTGAATCCAGAGCAGAAAGGGAAGTCTCAATCAAAAGACAAGTCCTCGTTTTGCTACTTGACTCTTTATTATTGAGAAAAGAAGACAAGGAAGGAGACAGGTAAGAAGAAGACGTCAAAGAAGACGCCAAAGAAGACAGTGCCTGTAAGACACAAAATAGGTTTCATAAATACAATGACAAAGTACACATTTTGTGAAATAACAATGTCAATGTACAAGAGTGAACTACTACATTCTAACAGAAGATGTCTACATTTACAAACAAAAGCACTAGCATTTGTAAACATGCAACAAATAATTGATAACAAAATGTTGTGTAAAGAACTACCAAAATATGTGGTGTCGATATTTACACTTTAAAGCACTAGCACTTGTAAACATGGAACAAATAATTGATAACAAAACTTGAGTAACCCTTTGATAAGTTGAGGGTAACTACCATACTGCTTGTTCAATAGCATTAGCATAGGCTAGACCTCCAATAATGTACTGGCAAAATCATGCACAGTCATATTAAGCTGTTTGGCTGCCATGGGCTGAGTAAGTTGTAACATAACATCTGAGTGGGCAGCTATTGGACAGTTAATATTCAGTGGTGACGACAAACATAGTATTTGACTATGGGAGCTGTCGTCACAAACAGTAGGTCTACCTTATTGAATAGCAGTCAACACACTTGAGTCATCCATTAAATATTTGCTCCATGTAGTTATGTGTAATTCTATATCTAGTGCTAGAGATAGTGATGACAAAATAGCATAGCATATTACTAATTAAGCTATGTCATCAAAGCAACATTCAATAATGATTAGTGGTGGTGCTGAGCAGACAAGGGATACAACAATTGGATCAATTTACTGAGCACATATTTCATCAACTACCATTATGTACACACATACAACATTATCAAGTATACAATAGTGCACAATAATGCATTGCATCTTGGTAGCTTTCAGACAGTTAGTATTCAGTGGTGATGACATAGTAGGCCTATTTGACAATGAGAACTATGTCATCACAAACAGCACCTAATCAAATGGCAGTCAGCAGTGTTGAGAGAACAACACACTTGAGTAATCTATTACCCATTATCTCTATATGATTAAGTATAATTCTAGATCAAGTGCTAGAGGCAATGATAACAAAATAGTATAGCATATTACTATTAGACCATGTCACCAAAACAACACTCTATAGGCCTACACGATTATCAGTGGTGCTGATCAGATAAGGGATACATCAAACAGATCAATTAGCTGAGCACGTGTTTCATCAGCCATCATGTCAGTATGTGAATACAACCTTGTCAAGTATAAAATACTCTTCCTCTGCACAAAATGCCTTGTATCTTGGCTTTTGGCCGAATATGGTTGTCAATAGCCCTACAATAGCCACATGAAAATAGGGGCTAAATCTATAGTGGTTATTACATTTAAACCTCGGTTCCATCATCATGATGGTGGCCGCCACGCTAAGTGCTACAGATCTTGTGAGATAGCACATCGTTTAGATCAAAACATACTTTCTCGCTGTGCGAATTCTGCAAATCTAGCGCGGTACTCAATAGACTCGAGCTAGAATCTAAAGAAATAAGAGACACTAAAGTCTAAGCTTACTGCAAATGACAAATTATAATAAAGTGATAAAAATCCAGAACTTACTACAGTAACGCCGTGAAGTTGATCACCAGCTGTGAGACTAAGGGTGGTGGCAGGAAAGGCCACCTCTGGTGAGACTGAGAGTGGCGGTGGAAAAGCACACACTATGATGCGCCTTGTTAATTTGTACTCTGGGAACAGAGCATGATGGTCATATTTTCAAATCTCAAACCTTTCAGATGGCACGGTCTGATTGGTCGTTCTCACCTAATTAATAAATCAACACTTAGTGTGTAGTTTTAATGCAGCGCGTCATACACACAAGTGAAACGCTGGTCATTGTCCGGCAGTTTCGCGAGTGGGTATGTGCTCGCTATCGAGCCACAAATACCTAAGGGCGGTTGAGACAGACGCGCCCTGCGGTCATTGTCTGAGTGTTCCTGCCGGCAATTACACGGCGATTGTTCTATAATGCTAAAGTAAAGGCAGCATAAATTAGTGACGGCCCCCTCTACGTTCTGTAAAACTACAACGTAATACTGACTGGAGATGACGACAAAATCTTGTCGTAGGCCCGCTTTAGAGTACACGTACACATTGTAGATCTGCTAATTGTTTAGCAGTGTGTTATCTACAATCATCATGTACTGGCTAGATCCTTGGAATGTCCAATGCATAGCTATGGGTAGGCAGAGGCTGTGAGATAACAGTACAATTTGACCAAGAGAATGCAAGGCGTTTTTGATCTAGGCAAGCACGCTACACGGTGTTGCCTTTGAGCGTTGTAGGTAAATGGGGAAAGATCGTAACAGAGCAAGGCACTCTGTTACATATAATTATGGCATTAATAGTTCCTTTCCCTTCCACAAATCCACACTGTTCTTCTGCTATTTCTTTTTTGATTCTATTCCTTGTCCTCATCATGATTATTCTTAACTCTTCGAAGACGTAACAGCGGATATTCCGCTGCAGCTGGCCAAACCATTAGAGACGTGATAGCGGATATTCCGCTGCGGTTTTTAAAAATAGATGCAAGCCGGTCGCTGGTCTAGGGGAACTAACTACACATATAGGAACACTCTTTGGTATCTTCTGAAGTGTTTGTTACTTCCCTTGCATCGATTTTATCCCGATTAGTTACAGTTTTTGCCTTTATCCAAACCAACCAGAGTGACCGTCCTTGCACCAAAATGGCGACATTTAGGCCTTCTTCTTCTCTTCTTCTTCTTAGGATCGTCATAATCACTTTGCTGCTTCACCTGTGTGAAAACAAAGCTGTGTTTGTTCTTTTATATCTTCTGGTCATACCAAGGACTTGTGATTACCTGGATTTCTGGATTACCTGGTCAAGAATGGGTGTTTCACTGACTTTATGTGTTGGATTACTGTCAATCATAAACTTCTTTCCCAGAGCCAAAACCCTATCCCATTTCACCTTCTAGGAAGGTAAGCAGAATAGATGTATTGTCCTTGTATGTAGCTTCAGCTCAAAGAGCGTAAACTGAATTTTGTTTTGATATAAAATATGTTCTTGTGCTGTAAAATCTGTATTTTTGAGAATTTTTTGAACCCCCCCCCCCCCCAAAATCGTGCGTCGCCAAGCACGGCGCACAAATCCGTGATACTTGGGTTGGCTGTAGTTCTGGTTCTGCCCTGCCGGCTATAAATAGTGTGCATCTTTCCCCTTCCCTTCCACTCCCCACACCCTTTTCACCCGTCCCGCTGCTGTATAGCGAGGCCACTGACAAAATGTATGTGAGCGAAGCAGGGGCGCGCGCGTGTTAGTTACTGGCCACTAGCAATCCCACATATAACAGTACCGCAATTCACACGAGCACACTAATGCAAAAATGGATGAACACAATTCTCTCTCTTTCTCTCAGTCTCTCTCTCTATGTCATACACACACACAGATGTATGCTAGACTCAACTCCAGAGAGAGAGAGACAGACAGACAGACAGAGGAAGAGGGAGAGAGAGAGAGAGAGAGAGAGAGAGAGAGACAGAAAGAGAGATATGTCGCAGGTTGTCCTGGATAAAGACCCGCTTAATTAATACACGCACGTGGCCTAGTTTATAGCCGGCGCAGCGCGTGCCTTGGTCAGGCAACAGCTAACACCCGATTTTAGTCAAATGTAAGCCTCTAAAAAGAATGAAAACAAACAGCCTAAAGCGATTTTTTTTTTAATTTTAGAAAGTTAAAGCACTGAAGACCACGAATCAGACCTTGCCAAAACTGAGGAAATTATGTGAAGATTGTAAATTTTACTGTACTTCCGTCACTATTACGAAAATAATCTCACTTTATACTGAACAAAGAGCAACCTGGAGATGTCAGTCGATCATCACATTAGTAATTTCTACAAAGACTCAAAGACAAGGTAATCTTAAAAAGTAAAGATCACTTCTTCAAAACAATGAATATTCACAGCACTGAATGCACACAGGTAAAGTGACGAAAATAATGCAGATCATTGCACAGATTCACAATACACACAGAAAACTGCACTCGGCTTCCTTCTTTATCAGTAGTGCCAGAACACAAAGGCACTCTAGCCAGTGATATGGACTTTGGTTGACCCTGCATGGACAAAAATAGCACTCGCAGGCGATGCCCCTGCGGGCTCGTAATTAAAGGGTAAGGGAATGGCTGGGAAAGTGCAGCTGTGCAAGGGTTGTGGCAGGTCCTGTTGATCGCGTCCACAGTGGTTGTGCAAGGCAACTATATTACGTCTTCAAAGAGTTAACAGGATTTTTGTTACATGGCTCATCAAACTGATTGTGTGATGGAGTTCGCATTCTATAGCCCCCGTCTTCTTTGGAAGTGCAATGAAAATTGATTTTGATATATCTTTGGGGATTTTTCCGGTGTCGTAAATTTCATTTAGGAGGACTTCAAATCCCCCTTCCTCATAAAATGGCCTATAAATGTTGCCTGTCTTTTCCTAATCTTCCTTATGAGTGATCTTCTTGTGTCTGCCTCCATCAAGACTGTCTCGTTTGTTTTCTTTGCTGTCCATGGAACTCTCAACATTCTTCTTAGAAACCACATCTGGCTTTGCTTGCTGACTGTCCACGCCCAGGCAATCCAAATGTCCGCGGATATCCGCGAAAGGGAAAAAAGGAGAAAAAAAAATTCCTTGAAAGTATGGAGAACCGGGACTGGGATCACCGAAACTATTCAAAACAAGCCGTAAGTGCATGCGCGGTTTTACTTTTGCAACTGCCCGTGCGATTTGCGCATCCTCTTTCACAAGCGTCATTCCATCGACGCATTGAAATATGAGTATACGTAGGGACTTTGTTCCACTAAATGCTTCCATCGCTGACATCGATGAAGGCATGGGACTGGCTGCAGGAAGTGTATGATGGCAGTAAGTTCGCTCGTTTCTTCGAGAAACTGAAGATTGCCGGTAAAGCATACTGCAAACTTTGCCGCTCGGAAATCAGTTACAAGTCCGGCGGTAAATGAGCACTGGTTAATCACCTGAAAGGAAAGCAGCACAATGACAGAATCAGGACATCAAACGAAAATTTTCGTTTGTCAGGTGAGGCAAAAGAGAGTGAGGAAAAGTTGCATGTTTTGTTTATTGTTAACAATACTTGTGCCCTTTTTTTCTTTTATTAAAATATTTGATGTATCTTTCACCAGAGGGGGTTAAATTTCCATTTGCTAGACTAAAATGCTTCAGCTTCTGGGGGCTCTGCCCCTGCACTCCCGGCATTTTTTCCTTGAAACACATTGTTGCTTGAATGGATTGCCTGACGCCTCGCATCTGTGCAACAGTATTGGTTCTATATAACATTCAAGGACTCTCTTCCTGATGTTAATCGATAGGCATTTGTTGGTAAGAATGCTTGTCATCTTCTTGAATGCTGTTTTGGCTTGGCCGATTCTGCCAGCTATTTCCGATGTGCATCTGCTGTCTGATGAAATGACCGTTCCCAGGTATTTGAACTTATTAAATAATTGCATACTGAGCACATTTCAACAATTCTTTTGATGTCTGCTGCCATCCTGGGCCAAAACAGCACTTGCCGAGCACGTTGCAGACACTTCTCGATGCCCAGATGGCTTGCATGGATCTTGGTCAGCATTTCCGGGCGGAGGGCTTCAGGGACCACAATGCGCTCTCCTTTGAACATGATGCCATCGATGATGGATAGGTCGTCCCTGAAGTTCCAGTAGTCATCAGCATTCTTGTGGCAATTCTGATGTGAATCTGGACAGCCATTTTAGACATATTTCACCACAGTGCTGAAGTTCTTGTTTTCGCTGGCAGCTTTCCTGATCAGGTCCATCTTTTCATCACTGACTGGTAGATTCTTCACTATGCAGTGGATTTTTGAATCGAGGTCTTCTACGGTGTCCTGGGGCTCAGGAGGCAGTGACTTCCTGGACAGAGTGTCTGCGACTGGGATCTGCTTGCCAGGGATGGATGTGCTCCACTTTGATGCTGTACTTTTGCAGGCGCAGCAGCATATGCTGGAGATGCGGGAGTGCTGATGCCAGTGCCTTCTTCATGATGGTTTCCAGGGGCTTGTGGTCTGACTGGACGAGGACCTGATGCTGACCATAGATGTATTGGAGGAATCTCTCGCAGCCTAACACGATCGCATACAGTTCTTTTTCAATTTATGCGTAGTTTTCTTCTGTCTTGTTCAGCAACTTTGACGTGTATGCAATTGGTCTATTGTCCTGAAAGAGTGCAGCACCCAAACCATATTTGCTGGCATCCACCTACAGGGTGACTCTTTTGTCTGGGTCATAGATGGTCAGTACAGTCTGGCTGGCGAGTGTAGACTTGATTTTGTCCCAGGCTGCCTGCTGTTGTGCCTCCCATACGAAATCATTTTCTGATTTCAGCATGTCACGCAGTGGCTTCTTGGTCTCTGCCAGGTGAAGAGCGAACTTGGACAGGTAAGTTACCATGCCCAGCATGGTTTCAAGCTCCTTTCTCTAAGCTGGAGGTTTCATGCTTTCGATGGCCTTGACTTTCTGTGGGTCAAGCTTGATTCCTTCAGATGAAATGATGTGGCCAAAGTAATCCATTTCCTGCACGCCAATCTCCAGTTTCTCAGGGTTGAGCTTTGGTCCCTTCTCCGTGGTCCTGTCGAGGGCAGCTTTGAGGTTTTTGTCGTCCTTTTCCTTGGTTGTCCCTGTAACCAGCACGTCATCCACCAGCGTCACCAGACCCGGCAGGCCCTCAAATATCTTGTCCATCTTTCTTTGGAATTCGTCCTGGGCGCTCACCAGGCCAAAGGGCATGCGCAAGAACTGATACCTCCCTAAGGGCATGTTGAATGTAGTCAGGTTAGATGCCTTGGTAGACAGTTTCATTTGCCAGTAGCCACTCTTGACATCTAATTTGCTGAAGTACTTGGCGCCTGGGATCTTGGCTGGTGCACCCTCCAGTGTTGGCATGGCATAGTGGGGTCTCTTCACTGCCTGGTTCAAATTCTTTGGGTCCAAGCAGATGCGCAGCTTCCCATTGGGTTTTTCTACAACCACTAGCGAGGTGACCCAGTCTGTGGGCTGTGTGACTTTGGCGATGACTCCAGCTTCCTGCGTGGCGTCCAGCTCTGCTTTCAGGCGATTCCTCAGTGCATGTGGGACACGTCTTGGTGTGTGGACCACTGGCACAGCATCTTCTTGAAGGTGTATGTTCACTTCCCCTTCCAGGTTGCCCAGTCTGTCGTTGAATAGGTGTTTGTATTCATGGAGTATGGTTTCTTTGGTCATCTGAGGGCTGGTGATGGCGAGGACCATCTGGATGATTTGCAGCTGCAGGGAGTGATCCGATGTCTCAGCCACGTAGAACATGCCTTTGTAGTGCTGGTCCTTGTATTAGCATTGCAGTTCCATTGTACGTTTGACGTTAATGAGTTGACCTGCATACCCGTATAGATTCGTCTTACTGGGTTTGAGGGGGGTCGTTTGGACATCTTTCTGAAGACTTGGTATGGAATCACATTGACCTGTGCGCCTGTGTGGATTTTGAAGCGCAGGACGTCGCCTGTTTCCATGCTGATGTTGGCGTATGCAGTGTTAGGTTGGTCCTTGCCATCGGCAATGATGTCAACAGTGAAAGGTAAGTCTGATTCGTCCTGTTGCTTTGGATCTTTTACCTGGTGGACTGTTCTTGTCTTCCTTCTTGATCGGCAAACTTTGGAGAAGTTCTGTTTGCCGCATTGCAGACACTGTTTGCTGTAGGCTGGGCGTGCTCTTTTGCCGTGTCTGTGTCCACAGTTGTTGCAGTCAAATGTGTCATCTTTCCATTTTCCTCGTGTTTGTGGTTTGTAGTTCTTATTTGCCTGGTTTTCGTAGGACTGTCTGTTTTTTTTAACTATTCTCCAAGTGTCTTTTCTTGATTGTCTCTACAGCTTCATCTTTCTGCATTGTTATCAGCTGCTGCTTTGTTGCTTGATGAGTAATGACCATTTCTGTTGCTTCATCCATTGTCAACTGGTTGTCGACTTGCAATAGCTTCTCTGTGGCATCTTGAGAAATGATTCCACAGACAATTCTGTCTCGTACCATTTCATCAGGTTCAGAATAAGAGCAGTCTTTGACAAGAGTATGAATAGTGGTGATGAAGTTTTCGAATGTTTCACCATCGTGCTGGGTTCTGTTCATTAACAGGTATCTTGCAAACAGCGTATTCTTCTTGAGAGTAGTGTGCTTCTCAAAGTTTTTGTATAACATCTCTAGCTTCTGACTGTCTTCAGGAGACAAGCACCAAGTATTGTATATTTCTCTCCCTCTCTCATCTGACCATATGAGCAGATATGCGCACTTCTCTGCTGCTGTAGTTTTGTGCAGAGGTCTAGTTTTGTGCAGAGGTCCAGGAAACATCAGGTCAACATGCTGTTTGAATTTTCGCCATTCTTCTTGAAGGTTTCTTGAGTTCCATCTAAACTCGGATTTTGTAGAGACGATGCCATTCTTTACTGTGTGCTAAGGTTCGTTTGTTCTCTGACACCATGTAGATTATACATGTCACAAGGAGGCTATCTTTGTAACATCTTTATTCAAGCCTTGCACCCTTTCAACTGACTAAAATTTTGATCTGGCTTCAACCAACTTTTCTAGTGAACTCCTCTCAGGCATTCAAGCATGCACCATCCATTCAGAATAAGAGTTCACAAATTACTACAGTTTCTGGCAACAATTCCAACAGTTTTGGATATTGATTGCAATAATGTTACATCTATAACATTTACAGAAGGAATCATACTGCTTGCATTTGACACTAATTTTACATCCAATAGCACATTAGATTTCATTATGCCCTATGGAAAATTTCACATCTTAACATTGTATGTGAATATGATAATACCATGCCCTGCATGAATCCATTCAAAAGGTATGGTTCTTTACGTCTCCAAAAACTCATCATTTCTAAACATCATAATGAATTCATAAATGAGTGGTTTCTTACAGGGGCCTGTTTGAAGTATAGATGGTGTTGATAAAAAGCCCAGCCAACAGGTGTTCATGCTTATCTCTTTCATAATGGAGTGTTGTGATTGTTGGGTGTTTATCTGAAATCCTTACTCCATGGATTTTGTTTTTCTTGGAAGTTGATTGATGCTAAGAAATTTGATGCTCTATAATTTGTTGATTTTGTGTTTATGGCATTTGATCCAGTGTTTGTGATGTGCTGACTGATGTCTGTTTAATGCCGTGTGTGAATATGCATATTGATTATATGTTTGTTTACACAAGTCCCAATTCATTACCAATTAAGTGTTTTTTGTTTTTATAAAATGTAAACAAAAGGAAATAAAGCATTAAAAAAATCAAACAACTTTATCTCTCAAGGTAGAAAAAGCTTTATAACTGGTCAGTAACCATGATTCTCTGCACATGCAAACTAACAAACCTGATTCCTATCTGTTTGGCAGCCTGGGGCTCTTAGAACTTTGCATGCCCTCACAGATAAGTTGGATTTAAAAAAAAGTTTTGAATGGACCTTGTTTGCACGCAGACATATAAAGCATCTTGTGCTTGTACCCTTCATGGGTCCAATATTTCACAGCTACATCTCTTTAGGTAGAAAGAGCTGAGTAACCATGATACTCATGCATGCAACTGGCGAACTTTTCAAGGAAAAACAATGGCAAGAAGGGAAAAAAGGCAGACCTCCAGTCTCGTACTTCAAGGACATAACCAACATCAGTTGCGTAAATATTCAAGAAATTGTCCTCAAAAGTCAAGACAGAGCAGCCTGGAGGGAGATGGTGGTGACAAAGTGTGCAGCGGCCAACACGGAACCCTGTGACGCCGACTGGTGAGACAGGTGAATATGACACTGACAGTGACTTGTGTATGATAATAACTACAGTAACACAGAGTATGCAGAAATCTCGAAAGAGGATACCTGGGACATGAAGAATGAAATCTGTAAGAAAAAGTGATCGTTATGTCATTTGTTTAGCACGAACATCCCATGCCAAAATATGTCAGCTTGGCAGACACAAACATGTTATCAACAAATACTAAAATGCATGCATTGTCTCTAGCTTACTCTTAGTAATTAGTTTTCTTTATAAAGGTCATTCTCTGAAAACATGCAGTGAAAGTGTGACATAACCACTGAAAAACAATTATTTCTCAGATCCCTCGTTCTTGCATGAAATATAAGGTATTTCTTTGGGTTTAATTCTGTGTAGAATGTTTTAAAAAATAAAAGCTCGTTTTTCTCTGAGAGGGCTGTGAAGTGCCAGGCATGACGCATGAACGGTTGCTACATAGTAACCAAACTGACCTCAGAAAAACATGTAAGTAGCTGTAAGTTTTGATTCAGATAAACTAGTCACATTGACTGGATGAAAATAAAACGATTCAAGTCCAAGTTTGGTGGAATTTCTGCAGTTATGTTGCGTGGAGAGGCCTATTTGCTGTGTCGCTCTCACACGTGCATAAAGCCCAAAATTAAACTATTTCTGCTTGCCTAGATTTTTCTCCCAAGTATGTTATTCATGGCTCAGAGATGACAGCAATCAGTGTATGTTTTCCTAACACATTTCTTTTGTTATGCATTTGATTCACTGAGGAGCAGTGCAGTGTTAGCAAAATATGTAACGGTTGCTACGCAGTAACCGAAACACTTGTTCTCAGAAAACAATATTTTCATAGTTACTAATTTGGTTTGATTGAGTTACTGTACATTGAAAAAAACACCCATGTTTTTGTGCATGAGGTCCTGCAAATGTATAATGATCAAAATGAAACCAGAAAAGAATGATTCAACCAGAATTAAGATGCTCACATAAATCAACACTGTGACACCTTCAAGCGAAATCAACTTGTTTAATAAAATAACTAACCAAATATTTTTAACAGAATTACAAAGATTCAATCCCAATCATAAAAACATTAGAAAAAGCAAACAAACAATACAGAATAAGGCCTTTTGATTCCCTACTGATAGGCCTGCAAAGAAAAAAAATACTTTCATGAGGCGCTGGGTTGATGGGTAGAGGTAAGGTAGAAACAGTTCCCATTTTGTCTCATAATTTTATGACAAGAATGGAGTGCAGTCAAGACCCTATGCATTCAGTTTTGAAAAAAAAAAGTGACAACGAGCATCCATGGTAGGTTCGTCCTGCAATGTCAGTTCCTCTTCATCCACAAAATCCAGGTCATCAACTTCTGGGAAGATGTGATACTTCCCAGTTCTCCTCAGGAATTTTACTGTGCCCTGCCTTACGGCTTCATCAAAGCTGATAACCTGCAACAGAATAAATTTATCACTAGTATAAAGGGTTATAATTATGTGGCCTACATGCTCACCACACCAACTCAGTAACTGCACTACGGTACCTGGAACTTTGAATTAATCAGATGGGTGGCTCAGTTTGTTGAAATGTTATTTATAACAAATGTTCATGATCATAATATATTATAAGGCTAGTTGGCCGACTAACGTTGTGATGTTGTCATAAGATTTCCAGACAAACTTAATTTCGATGAAAGAACTAGGAAGTCTAAGACAGCAGGAAAATGATGCAAATTTGGGTAGCTTCGCTACAAGCGACAACGACGGCCATTTTGACCCAATTACTCTAACACGACCATGCTGGTTCTTTCATTATTTTCAACAGAACTTCACTCCATTTCAACAAAATCCTATAACACAAGCTACTTGAACAATGAACAGTTCATCATTAACAGAAAATTCATTTATATATCAATTTAAAAGTAATAACATGAAAGTGTTATAGATGAATGTGAACGGTTGCAAACAACAAGCCAAAGGAGTCGTCGGCCTAGTTGTGGTTGCTTGTAGCGATCGTGCTGAAGATTAAGATTTTTTCCTGGAATCATAATAATGGCAAACAAAATATCCACGAAGCTTGCAAACACTTTCTTACATGGTGTGTTCAATCGAAATACCTTAGACGATGCTGGCACACGCAACAAGATGAATCAAAACATAATTTTCAATCCGAGACATCAGTCATAAGAAAGCACACGGAAAATCGGGGTCTCAGAAAATTGTCAATGCTATCCTCCTACGACTTCAAAACTAACCATTTCTACAGAGATTTAATAACTATGAGCATTGTTTATAATTTTGTCTACTTTGGAAGGAGTGCAGGGGTCAATATAAACATATATCTTACCTTGACTGATGGAAATGTGCACAGTGAAAGAATCGATGCACGGTTGCTACATTTCACACATGTGGTGAGACGATGACTTCCATGTGAATCCTCACACAGTGTCAAACAGGAAATAGGAACCTGATCACACTTTTATCTTTCCGCCATCCAAAAATAGAAGTAGGACAAAAATTAAGTTCCAAGGGCTTCTGTGTCAACTTCAGGGGTTTTGAAAATGTGTTCGGTCGCTATGTTCAAAATTTGAAACGATGATGGGTAAGGTTTGAAATAACAAATAAGTCATGTTTGTAAGTCTGCAATTGTAAAAAAGATATGCTGCGTAGGAACTCGAAATGCCTGAGAATACTCCAGTGTAAGTAGTTCCGAACACATTGCTGACACTTGTTCGGGGATACCAAATCTATTTCTGCATGACCCATAGTAACGAAGCGATGCGACCGTTAGACTTTTTTGGTTGCAAAATCACTCACACAATACTGCATGATCAGTATTTTTCACGCATTGCATACAAAGCCGTATATATACCACACACACCCAAAACAATTATTGGTAGAAATGTGTCTTTAATAAACAGCAACAATGGTTTGACTTGGCCCACTATCGGCATGTCACAAATCAGGTACGGCCAGAGCGGGACTTTTTCGAACATAACATCAAATAAGCTTACAACACAATCAACAAACACCACGATTTTTTTTTAGAATATATTTATTTGATAAATATACATTAAAGGGCAAACAGGCAAAAGAGTGTAGGATTTATCTTTTTTGAATTATAGGCTACAGAAGTAGGTCACCCTAGCCACTACACGTTTCCAGAGAATGACCCTTATATAAATGCCTTAAATGTACTGTTTCTATTCTGTCTACTTAATGATGTTTTTGAATGGAGTTGTTTTCTTTCATTTTCAGAAAATTTCAATTGTCTTATGTTTTTGAAAATTACTTTTTTTTCTGATTTCCATTTTGTTTTCAGATATCATAGAAAATTGACTCATTGAATTTTTGTTTATATTTTTGTTTTAGCAATACTGATGCACATTTTTCCTGTTGAGATCTTACAGTTTTATTTACTGTAATTTTTACCATAGAATTTAAATCTAATATTTTACACCAAACTGCATGTAATTAAATCAATGTTTTCTACCAAAAATGTACATCATTCAGAGACGGTGTTAACTTAACTGAAGTGCTTTTTGATCATTCCAAAGCATCTTTGCCTGCAAATATTTTGTTTCTACGGTCATGTTTTCTGCACTCTCACTGCACACTGTCTCCAAGCCACTGATTTCATTTCTCTGTCACACTTCCTATTGGCTTGAGATCAGGGTATGAAAGGCTATAGAATTGTGGAACAGTTTTTTGCAGTGCTTAATGGATAAGGTATTGATAATGCATTGGAGATCCAATTAGGATTGAGACTGTGTGACAGGGCATTGCTGTATGCTTCCTTTCATAGTATATCCTGGTGTCTTGTGGACAAGAATTATAGACACGTGTAGTTTTGATCAAGAAATTTGAGCAGCTCCTTCATTGAGCATCCATGAAGTGTATGAGAATTTATAGCACAAACTCTTGGTCGCAGTCACCAGTTCACAGTCTGTTGTCTAAGCACTTTATGATAGTTTATCACAATGATGTACAAAGTTTGATTTTTGTACCTCATACTGGTTTTCTTTTAGGTATTAGATTGATCATCATCCTTGTCTTGCGATTTTGCAGAACTGATGCTGGTAATATGTGGTAGTGAGAACCTCGTAATATGTGGTAGTGAGAAACTCTGGGAGAACTGGATAGCAGAAGGTCCTTTGTAATAAATTAAGAATGATATATGTAATAAACATACAGTGTCTCACTGTAATTACTGTCTGCTCGCCCTAAGCATATGGGGGTGTCTGGAAGGTGACTTAAGACTTTCTTGCTTTATGTTGCCTTTAGAAGAGAAAGTGAGGGC
Organism: Monoplex corrugatus; assembly: GCA_030674185.1. NCBI lineage: Eukaryota > Metazoa > Mollusca > Gastropoda > Littorinimorpha > Ranellidae > Monoplex > Monoplex corrugatus. The sequence goes on from CM060310.1 coordinate 42,895,685, forward strand.
TGTCTTCAGAAGAGAAAGTGACTTGCACATTGCAGAGGTTTTGCAGTTGTATGAGTCTGTTTCTCACCAGAGATGATAATTGATACTAAAAGCAAATGACAGGATATCTGACTTCAGCTGACTTAAGGCAGAAGTGAGGCATAGTAAGTTGAGTATGTTCATTAAAAATAATATTAAAAAGGGTGGGGCAGGGGGGGATCAAATGTTTAGTTTACATTGTCATTGTACTTTCTAATGCTAATACTAGCAATATTTCAAATTTGCTTTAAAATATGATTTAAGTTACTAGTTAGATAATTGACAACTTGCTTAAGTTAGACAATTAGTTGACAACTTGCTAACTGTATCCCATCATTAACTATTTTATCTAATGGCGTAATGTATTTTATACGTGTGTGTGTATTTTTGTTTCAAAATAGCATTGGAGGAAGGATTCTCATGAAGACCAAAGTTTAAAATGAATGCAGAACATGTTTGTCGACTGATGGAAAGGATAAATGTGCTGACTGTATCCCATCATTAATTATTTTATCTAATGGCGTAATGTATTTTATATGTGTGTGTGTATTTTTGTTTCAAAATAGCATTGGAGGAAGGATTCTCATGAAGACCAAAGTTTAAAATGAATGCAGAACATGTTTGTCGACTGATGGAAAGGATAAATGTGCTGACTGTATCCCATCATTAACTATTTTATCTAATGGCGTAATGTATTTTATACGTGTGTGTGTATTTTTGTTTCAGAATAGCATTGGAGGAAGGATTCTCATGAAGACCAAAGTTTAAAATGAATGCAGAACATGTTTGTCGGCTGATGGAAAGGATAAATGTGTTCGCACAAATAATTAACCAAACAACCTGTGATACTCTTGAAGGTTGGGATGAGAAGCAGCTTGAAAATGCCTATAGATGGGCTGCTTATTGCCAGCAGGTGAAGCATGTTTTGTTTTTTAAAACTTTCTAAGCAGCTTTATCCACATTTTTACACAGACTTGCACAAGCTCAAAATTATGAGGACTGTCCCACGACCTCTGGCTATCAAGCTGGTGGCATCCAGACCAGGCCATTCCCAATGTCATACCCCTGATCATCACCCATGGTGGTCGCTTTCTTCTTTCTGTCTACCCATTGACTTGGATAGGGCAGTGGTACTGACCATCACCTTTCCCATTCCCATCCGAGGCTAACTGACAAAGCAAGTTGGTGCTTGCGAGTACTGTATGAATGTTGGAGGCTGTAGAAATTGCACCTTACTCAGTCTTTAATATCATGTACAATGTAGTGTGTTTCTGTCCCCCCTTCCCTTTTTTTCACTTCTGATTTGGTTTATCATGAAGCTGTGTGTACTATAAGTGGTTTATAGATTATGTCATAAACAAAGTGTGTTGAGTGTGTGTGTGTGTGTTTGTGTGTGTGTGTGTGTTCGTTCTTTCATTGTTTTTTTTAATGTCTAATCACATATGTGCTTTAGTTTTACTAGTTTTAGACGAGTGTGTGTGTGTGTGTGTGTGTGTGTGTGTGTGTGTGTGTGTGTGTGTGTTGTGTTTGTGTGTGTGTGTGTGTGTGTGCGTGCGTTCTGTGTCTCTCTCTGTCTCTGTCTATCTCTCTCTTCCCCCCTCTTTATCTCCATCTATCTTCCCATCTTTCTTTCTTGCTCACTCTATTGTTGTGCACTCTCTGTCTCTTTATTGTATCTGCTTTCTCAAGTCTCTTTCAGTCTGTATCTGTTCTGTCTGTCTGTATCTGTTCTGTCTGTCTCTGTCTCACTCTGTGTGTGTGTGTTGTGTGTGTGTGTGCGCGTGTGTGTGATTAGTGTAACTGCGTGTAGATTTATTTTAGCATTTGGGCATATTTACAGCAAATTGTATTCACTATTTATCAATGCACTTGTGTGCTCATTACATGGGTGCAACTTTTTCCGTTTGATGACGGAATCCGTTTTTTTCAAAAGAGTCAGAAATGGAAAATCTGTTTTTTGAAAAAATCGCCGAGCTAGAATGTTTTTGTTGTTGTTTTTTTTGGTGGTCTAAAATTGTTTATCAAATGTGAATGTTTCGTGACGGTTACTCTCAGGTGTAGAAAGGAAAGCGGAAGCACTCTTTTGTGAATGAAGCTATGGAAGTCAATGCGCTTGCTCCGTTGCGAAATCTCGCATCAACTTCCATGAAATCGCCGCCATTTTCGAGCTTCGCATGTTGAGCGAACTTCACGATGCCAGTGGTGAAAGAAGGCAGATATGTCGCCTTAATCGACGCAACTGTGGCGTTTGGAATGGGTAGAGGAGAAAGATACAGACAAAGATAATTCCCGTCGCCTGTGGTTTGTGAAAATCGACCGAGCAGTTATAAAGATACTTGAAATTGCCTGAAGTAGGATGAAAAGCATCTGCTGTTTTTCTTGAATCTAATTGCAGGAGAAAGCTTAACATTCAGTTGTACTGCCCCTTACCCCACCAGGGGCCTGTAAGCCCCCCTTTCCGTTTTTTTACTTTTTCTAAGTTGCACCCTTGCATTTAGAAGGTTTCACATGTTTTCCTGTCACTTTCAAGGTGGACTGTACTTTTGTATTTGATTGTTACTGATATAGTGTTGCTACTGGCAGAAAGTTGAGGCCTACTGTGCTTCACTTTCATGAGCATGAAGTGTACCATACTAAGTTGAACAGTGTGTACAGCTGAACATGGCACCACATGCTATTGTATCTCCTGCTTGAGTCAGGCCAGTTGATCACATGTTAAGTGAAAGTCTAATGAGAGTGAATAAGATTTTGCGCTTTTCCCTTTCTTTTCACCATATTATGTCCGTTATGACACTGATGGTTGTTAATGAGGTAGAACAGCCACCCAAAGGGGATCACCACCTTGTCATGGTCGAGGGGCTTGAAGTCCCAATGATCCCTTGAGCAATGCTGATGGGGGCTGCTTGTTGGAAAGCTTCGTTTTTTCATAAGTGACAGTCCTAATAACTGAGACAGTTAAATGAACTAGACTTGACAGTATAAACTGATGCCCTTAGTAGAGTTACCCATGTTGGACAGGTTAAGGGGGAGGGATGAAATGAAGTGTGCTCCCACCTTCATTTCTATTTTCATTGTCTCCCTCTTCATAGTCATGAGTGGTTGCCATAAGCAACCCATAATCCTGAGCTCGAGCTACATGGCCATGGGATGGTGGCTGTTTGTTAGTTGTGAAAGTACACTGTCTGGATTCATGCAGAACGGTGCCAGGCAGACGGACACCATGAGATTGGCCATCCATTGTTCCTTCCCCAGCACAGCAACTCTCTTGGGTTGACCAACAAATTTCTGCCATCGTTGAGCTCATGTTCATGAGTAGTACAACGAAATGAAAAAGAGATAATTATGATGGTGACTCAGATTCAGACGCTGAAGTTTGGGAAGAGACGGAGAGACGGGCTTCTGGGCAGCGTGGCTGATAGTGAAGGAATCAGTCATCCAGTGTCATCACTGAGTCCGTTTGCAATTCAGAAGGGATTTCAGGGCCTTATTGGCCACCCTAAAACGATCAAAAAGTGCAGAAATGGAGACTACCTTATTGAATGTGAAGACAAAAAAAGTGAGTGTCTGCAGAAATTATCACTGTTGGTGGACCATGGAATTAAAGTTTTTCCGCACAAGGGATTAAACAGCAGCAAGGGGGTTATCAAGTGCCCTGATCTGAAGGGAGTTCCTGAGGAGGAAATCAGGACAGAATTGAAGAGCCAGTGCGTTGTTGAGGTATGTCCGGGCCATGTTCTGGAAGGGGTTGGAGAGAGTCCCGACAAACACACTATTCCTGACATTCTGCTGTCCTGTTCTTCCACAGTCATTAAAGACAGGATACCTAAATGTAAAAGTCTCACTGTATGTGCTGTCACGATGCGATGTTTCCGATGCCAGAAATTCAGACATATAAATGACAGATTACCAACACAGAACAGAGTGCCAAGGAGGCCCACGAAGAAACGTGTGGTGGACCAGCACTATTGTCTAAACTGTAGAGGTAGCCACCCTTCATCCTCCAAAAGCTGTCCCATATGGCAAGTGGAACAACAATACAAAGAGTGAAAACTGAAAAAAAGGATACCTTTCCATGAGGCCAATCGACTGATTGAAGGCAGCAGCGCATCTACAAAAAAACGTTACATGTCAGCTGTAAAGAAGTTGAGCCTAGTCTCCATTGCCTGTCAGATGGACCTGACATGGACTACTTTTGAGTTGCAAGACAAAGCCCACAGCAGGGGCATTAAAGCCGCTGTTTCTCAGACTGCCCAGCAGTCAAACCATCCAGTGCTGGACAGCCTGGGAAATCCAGCCTACCTGGGAAACCCACGTCCACCCTCCTGCCCTGGCAGTCTGGGAGCAGCTCTACAGCAAGTGGGGCAGGGCAGAAAGTCATACTGGTGGAGATGAAGAAATCTCCACCAGCACTTAAAGGACTTAAGCCCTGTCTGCCTGCAGGCAAAAGAAAGAAAAAACAAACAAACAAACAAACAAAACAACAACTGGAAAATGAATACGCTCCATTTCAGGTTGAGGATGAGATGGATGTGGACTAAGTTTGTCTACTGTTGTTTCCATCGATAATGAAGACTATTGTCCATTGGAACATAAGAGGTGTCAACTCAAATTTAGAGAAGCACCAGGTAATTTGCTGTGACCTGCAGCCCCTTGTGCTGTCTCTACAAAAAACGTTACTGCATGAGGATAAAAGTTTTCTATAATGGATTTCAACACCGATTCAAAACCAGCACAACCTAAAGAAGGAGGAGTAATGGGTGCAGTTTGTTTGCTCCTAGCAGCAAGGGTATCTCTACACATAGCCATAACCATCTGTTCTCTGTACCTCCATCTGTTCTTGTTACAAAAGAAGAATTGGTTCACCTGATTGAGGAACTTGCAATACCTTTTCTGTTGTTGGGCGACTTGAATGGCCATTCTCCACTTTGGGGTACTTTGGATACTTCAGCCATGTGGTCTTTTGCTGGAAAACAGAATATACGATGTAAACGATGGATCTTCTTATATTCATCTGCAAATGATACTTTTCTGTTTAGATCTATCGATGTGTGATGCTTCACTGATCTTGGACCACGAGTGGAGAATTCTCAATAATCTGCATGAAAGTGACCATTTTCCAATTGTCTGAACAAAGACAAATGTTGAACATGAATCCTTTCCGAAACTCTTGAATTTTCACAAGGCTAACTGGGATTTATTCACAAGGACCATCGAGAGCGAATTAGTAGGAAGAGAAAATTCTGCAAAGTGATGATCCAGCAGACACTCTAACACAAGCCTTAACAAATTGTTAAAGAAAAAAAAACGAAAAAAAAAACACACAAAAAAAACAAGCAATTCCCATGTAGTCAAAGAAACCCCACACTGGTTTACTTCTGAATGTAAACAAATAAAACAAGCCGGCAAGAGAGCTCAGTGTTGTGTGTTTCAAACACCATTAGTGGAGAACGTTTGAGCTCATCAAAAACTCAGCAAAGTCGAGGTATGTCTTTAAAGTGAGTAAATGACAGTCTTGGAGAAACTTTGTTCCAAATGATGACTCAAACTCCAAAGAAGACAGTGTGGAAAATTATTTCAAAAATTAAAGAGAAAAACAACCTATCCGTTGGTCAACCATCTGAAACTGTCAGATTCTCTGTTTACTGACAAAAAAAAAGCAGTTTCTAACCTGTCAGGAGCCAGAAAAAACATGAAAAAAGAATGAGAACACGTATTTAATAAACTAGACAAGACGGACACATGTATTGTCCGGTAGTATTAAATACAGTTCTGATTCTTTTTCCAACTTTTTTCTGGTTCCTGTTCGCTTGAATGCGGGCAGTCACATTTGTTTTGGATTTCTAACCTGTTACTTTGTTTTAGCTTCCACCATTGAAATCAACTCTTCCATCAGCCAACAAATCAGCGCTTTTCCTTAAACACAGATCCCTGAAAGAAAACACAGCCTGTAACTTCGTCTCTGATAACACGGAAGAGTAGAATCTTCCGCTGACATAAGTCGAATTGAAAGCTACTCTCGGACTTTGACTTGCTCTGACTTTTCCTGGCCTGGATGAAGTTTATTAAAAACGATAGGATCCAACCGTTGGCAGAGACTAACAGCTTTACTTTTTCCGCAACCAAAACAGTGTGTTCATTTTCATAACCTCCCACGATTTTTTGCTGATCCAGAAATCCATCTGGAAAAGTCCATCAATCCAGCTTAAAAGAAGCTAAATTTCTGGGACTGATCTTTTATCAAAAGTTGAATTTTCTCAGTCATATTCAACATCTTAAAAACAGACTGGGGTGCTGACAAGAAAACACTTCTTCACCTGTACAGAGTTTTACTTGGCTCAAAACTGGACAAAAAAATGCCTGTGCAGTGTATGGCTCTGCAAAACTGTCATACCTAAAACAACTGGATCCCATTCACCATCAAGGGCTGCACCTCTGTCTTGGTGTATTCAGAACAACTCCTGTCTACAATTTATAGACAGAGACAGGGGAGCCTTTTCTGACCATCTCATTATCATCCTGTGTCCTGCTGCATGGCGTTGGCAATCATGGCCCTCCATACGAATCTGTTCCTTGTCACTGCAGGTATATCTTTCACCCTCTCTGTCTTGTCCAATATTTTCTCCCTGGTTCTACCTGGTGTTCTCATTCCCTCCAGCTTTTCTGTTGTGACCAGGTGCTCTAATTCCCCTTCTTCATAAAATGTCCTATGAAAGGTTGCTTTTCTTTTCCTAATCTTCTTTAACAGTGATCTTCTTGTGTCTGCCTCCATCAAGACTGCCTCATTTGTTTTCTTTATTGTCCATGGAACTCAACATTTTTCTTAGAAAGCACATCTCAGCTGCCTGAATCTTGTTCTGGCTTTGCAGGTTGACTGTCCATGCCTCGCAATCGTACAATAGTATCAGTTCTAGATTACATTCAAGAACTCTCTCCTTATGTTGATTGATAGGCATTTGTTGGTAAGAATGCTTGTCATCTTCTTGAATGCTGTTTTGGCTTGGCCGATTTTTGCTGGCTATTTCTGATGTGCATCTGCCGTCTAGTGAGATGACTGTTCCCAGATATTTAAACTTATTAACCTGTCTCAAAGTTGTGCCATTTGCTGTTATTTTGCATGAGGGGATTTCATGTTTTTTTTTTACTGATTACCATGACTTCATTCTTCTTGTTATTTAGCTCCAGCCCTTTATTTTTGCTATTTCTATTTCTATTATATTCACAAGGTTTTGTAGGTCCCTTTCATTTTCAGCAGTTAGCACGGTGTCATCTGCATAATGAATGTTATTATTTTTTCTCCGACCTTTATCCCAGGGCATTCTTATAGTTTTCTATGATGGTTTCACTGTAAAGTGAAAACAAATCTGGTGACAGAACTCAGCTCTGCCTGACACCTCTTTTGATATTTTGGAAAGAGCTTATATCATTTTCTATTCTCATGGCTACTGTTCTCGGTACATCCATGATCAGGGTGCTACTCCCAAGTTTTGAAAAACCTGAAGTTGGGGTCCAGGGGCAGTGCCCTGTCGGGGGGTCAGGGGGGCGCTGCCCCCCTGAAGCTGAGAAGAATTTGCATTTTTAAAGCTATTTTTGAGGCTCTCCCGTGAGCTCAGAGGTAAGTTTTAAACACAAAAAAGTAAGTGTAGAAAAGCAGAAGCATCAAACATGAACACAGAACAAATCGGAGAAGAATTTACATTTTTAAAGCTATTTTTCAGGCTCAACACAGAACACAGAACTCAACTTATCACTTAGGGAGCAAAGCATACTTACATGTATAGAAAATCTGAAGCTCAAGTTGCCTTTATAATGATAATGGCCACCATCTTCATGGAACAGTTTCAAGTCACATCATCTGGCTCAGTTCATAAATGCTCAGTTTCAAGTCACATCATCTGGCTCAGTTCATAAATGCTATCTTCTGCAGAAAATGTCCAATGTTCCCTAGTCTTATTCTGAAAGTTAAGTCTTAATTTAAGTGTGCAACAGTAAGAGTACTGCAGGAACAAACAGATGTACTGTACAATTTACTTGGTGTTAGCCTTTTCCTTCTCCTTATCGTCCCAGTGCAATCGGTTTGGAAAATCGTTGCTTCTCAAATTCTCAAAAACCGGCAGTGCCGGGAAAATTGATTAATAAAAACCGGAATTCCGGGAATTCCCGGCAGAGTAGCACCCCTGTACATCATCATCATCATCAGGTGCCCTGCTGCATGGTGTTGGCGACCATGGACTTCCATCCATCTCTATCTCTTGTTGCCCCTAGCATCTCCCCCACCCTCCTCATCCCCAGCCACTCTGCAAGTCTGTCCAGCATTCTCTCCCTGGGTCTACCTGGTGCTCTCTTTCCCTCCAGCTTTCCCGTTGTGACCAGGTGCTCCAAATCCCCCTTCCTCATAAAATGGCCTATAAATGTTGCCTGTCTTTTCCTAATCTTCCTTATGAGTGATCTACTTGTGTCTACCTCCATCAGGACTGTCTCGTTTGTTTTCTTTGCTGTCCATGGAACTCTCAACATTCTTCTTAGAAACCACATCTCGGCTGCCTCAATCTTGCTCTGGCTTTGCTTGCTGACTGTCCACGCCTCGCATCCGTATAACAGTATTGGTTCTATATAACATTCAAGGATTCTCTTTCTGATGTTAATTGATAGGCATTTGTTGGTAAGAATGCTTGTCATCTTCTTGAATGCTGTTTTGGCTTGGCCGATTCTGCCAGCTATTTCTGATGTGCATCTGCCGTCTGATGAAATGACCGTTCCCAGGTATTTGAACTTATTTAACCTGTGTCAAGGTTGTGCCATTTGCTGTTATTTTGCATGAGGGGATTTCATGTTTTTTACTGATCACCATGACTTCAGTCTTCCTGTTGTTTAGTTCCAACCCCTTACCTTTGCTTTCTATTTCTTATTTCACAAGGTTTTGTAGGTCCCTTTGATTTTCTGCAATTAGCACAGTGTCATCTGCGTATTGAATGTTGTTTATCATTTTCTCTCCAACCTTTAATTCCAGGGTCTTCTTCTAGGTTTGTCATGATGTTTTTGCTGTATGGTGAAAACAGATCTGGTGACAAAACACAACCCTGTCTGACTCCTCTTTTGATGTTTTACATATTTCTGATTATTCTTAGATCTTTTCAATCAATATTGAGCCTTTCTAGTTGATTGATCAATTGTTCATGTCTTACCCGATTGAAAGCTTTGGTATAATCAACAAAGCATAAATATAAATTCTTATTCAACCTCATGTATTCTTAGGATGTGGCATTAATGGTTCCTTCCCGTTCGACAAATCAACACTGTTCTTCTATTTCCCTTTGGATTCTGTTCCTTGTCCTCATCGTGATTATTCTTCATAGGATTTTTGTTACATGACTGATTAAGCTGATTGTACGATGGAGTTTGCATTCTGTAGCCCGTTTTCTTTGGAAGTGCAGTGAAAATTCATTTTGACTTGTCTTTGGGGATTTTTCCGGTGTCATAAATTTCATTTAGGACTGTTATTTTTTCAATATCAAATGCTTCCAGGGCCTAAATCATCTCTGTAGTAATATTGTCTGGTCCTGGGGCTTTTCATATTTTCATCTTTTTCAATGCTGCTGTAACTTCATCTTTCATTATGGGTTGTCCTTCAACGTTCTTTCTTATAATGTGTTCTTTGTTTCTGTCATCTTTAAAAAGGTCTTTAATGTACTCTCCCCATCTATCTAATATTTTGTCTTTTTCCATGATAAGCGTATCATTCGATTTTAAGCAACCAGTTGATGTGCTCATCTTTTTCCTGTGGGCAATTTCTTCAGTGTTTCTGGACATACTTTGAGGATCTGTTTTGTGTCGGTCTTCAATTTCTTTGCACTTTGTTGCCAGCCGAGTTTCCTTAGCTTCATTGCACCTATTCCTGATTTCTTTGTTTATCTTTTTGTACTTTTCCTCTTTTCCCTTTGCCTTCCTCAGTTTTTCCATCAAGCCTATAATTTCTTTTGTCATCCATTTCTTTTTGCTTTTCTTTCTACTCCAGGGATTTCTTCACAAGCTTCATTTATTGAGTCGCTCAATCTGCAGATTGTTTCTCACTGTCACCAACGTCTTCCAGAACACTGAATTGTTTTGAACATGTAAGTTGAAATTTTCACGGGTCGCTTCATCAGTCTGCAAGAGTGCAAGATTTTGTTTGATGTTACTTTTGGTTTGATTTCTTATTTTTAGTTTTTTAGTTTCAGCCTAAGTCTTCCCATTACAGGATTGTGGTCACTGTTGCAGTCTGTGCCTGGTAGTGTTTTTGGTGTCGGCAAAGCATTTCTAAATCTTTTATTTATCAGGATGTAATCAATTTGATTTTTAGTATTGTCTCCTGGACTCATCCATGTCCATTTTCTTCTGTTAGGTTGCTCAAACCAGGTGTTTCTTACTGTGAACTTATTCATCTGTGCTCATTCCAGAAGTTTCTCTCCCCTTTCATTTTGTGTACCAAGGCCCTGAGGTCCAACTATATCCTCCACTCTCTCCTGCCTGACCAACTGTAGACTGGAATTAACCTGAACAATTTCAAACAGAAACTTAAGGTTAATTCCTGACCAACTGTAGAATGAAATTAAGCTTAAGTGTCTGTTTGAAACTGTTCTCTGAACCAGAAAACCCAGCGTACGGCTGTATTCAACCCCAGATTTCAAACCAATTTTGAAAAAAGGTCTGAAAGTCACTCCTTTTAGGAATCTGTATCCGTACTCATATGGAAAAGGCAGATATAAATTTAGCAGTTGTTTCCGACTTCTCCAAATTTCCAGACAGCCCACCATGGACCTTGAAAACACTGAAGGTCTGTTTTGATCTTGCTTGCTTCTGTAAAGACTGTACCAGTTCACTGGTGTACAAGTTGTTTTATGCAGAACTGTGTCAGAAACTTGCATCGTCCCATGGAATCCAACAACCAAGAGACCGAAGGAAAACAGTATCTGGAGAAAAAAACACTTTAAGACGTGGTTGGGCCTGTCTTATAAAGAAGAAATTGAAACACAAAAAGTTTAAGGATATGTGCATCTGCAAAGCCAATACTTCATTGGAAGAAGGGGGGATGGTGAGAGAGAGAAAGAGAGAGAGGGGGAGTAAACAGTTAACCCTTTGACTCCCGTGCCCTGTTCACTAGCAGTAGCACCCTGCATTGTCAACCATGCTAACAAAGGGAAAAACTTAACCCTTTGACTCCCTCACCCTAACCACCAGCTTCCTGTAGGAAGCTGTGGACAAGGTGAGGAAGTCAAAAGGTTAAGTTTTTGCAGTTGATGGTCAGGGTGTGGGAGTCAAAGGGTTAAAGAAGAGTATAGTCAATTTCAGAAGGGAAGATGTTAGATGTCAGAATAAAAGCATATCACTTGTCAGCATAATGTGAGGCATGCATGGACACATACCCATACAATTACACAAACAATTACACACTTGAACAGATACACACGCTCACAAACATGTATGAATGCATACACTTAATCATGTGTACAGAGAGATACAAACAGGAAATAGTATACACTTGAGACAGTTGTGCATACAGAAAATGCAAACAACATAAATGTACGCATTCTGTTTGTCATGGTTCATCAGCCACACGAAGCAATTGTGCATAGAATCAGCCACATGAAGCAATTGTGCATAGAACTAGAAGTGCAAACAGGCACTAATGCATGCACTTGAAAGAATTGTATCATGTAAGCGAAATAATTGCACTGTTTGTAGTGGATATTATTATGGTTTGTTGTTAAGACAATGTGGCTTGTGTGTTCCAGATTGTTTTTTTTAAGAGATAGGATTTTGTTTTTTTGTTATTACTATAGAGGAGCCACTGTCTTTTTGCGCAGATGTTGTTGATAATATATAATGTATATAGTATGAATATCCACATGTGTGTGTATGTTTCTGTGTACATTATGTATGTCTGTGTGTGTGTGTGTGTGTGTGTGTGTGTGTGTATGTGTGTGTGTGTGTGTGTTTTAAAAGAGTGTATGTTCAATCATATACATGCATATATGTAATTATTTAATTGGTGTGTGTGTGCAAACATGTGTTTTGTGTATATGTGTGTGTGTTATCTGAGTGAGTGAGAGAAAGAGAGAGATGGTGGAGGGAGATGGGTGTTTTTGTGCAGAGAGATGTATTTATTTGTGTGTCACTGTGTGTGTTGTGAAAGAGAGAGAAACATATGATATAGTCATTGCTTTTATGCTTTTAAAAATCTGTGGTAACTTCTTTGATCATTGCATGACCAACTGACATGTGGAAGTAAATGTTTGTTTATAATTCCTTTTTGTTGCTTTTTCCTTTTAACTTTTTGAATATTGACTATTATGGTTCATCTGTTTCATTATAGCGATAAGGGTTGACATTATTTGCTTTATGTGTTTCTGCTTTTATAGTTTATCTCTCATGCTTTAGTGAAACATGTAGGACTCTTGTGAGATGAGACCCAGTACACATACTGACATAGCCATTGTTATATATATTATTATGATGACAATGTGATTATCATCATCATCATTGTCATCATCATCGCCCCCCAGACGGGACCACCACCTTGCCGTGGTCGGGGGGCTTGAGGTCCCAGTGATCCCTTGAGCTATGCCGACGGGGGCTACTTGGTAGAAAGCTTTGTGTTTTTTGAATGACAGTCCCGATAACCAAGGCTGTTGACGTGGACTGGACTCTAAACAGCATAATAAAATTAATGCCCGTGGTAGGATTACCCATGTCGGACAGGTCAAGGGGGAGGGATGAGACGAAGCGTGGTCCCACCCTCATTTCCGTTTTCTTCATGCCCATTGTCATGTTCACGAGTGGTTGCCTTAAGCAACCCGTAATCCCAAGCTTGAGGTACTTGGCGAGGGGATGAGTGACTGTACGGTAGTCAGTTGTGAAAGTACACTGTCTGGTTTCATGCGGGAAGGTTCCAGGCAGACGGACGCCAAGAGATTGGCCATTCACTGTCCCTTCCCCAGCACGGCAGCTCTCCTGGGGTGACCGAGTCATTTCTGCCATCGTTGAGCCTACGCTCATGTCAAAACAAAACAAACAAAAAAGAAAACGAGATAATGAAATTGACTCGGATTCCGAGGACAAAACAAGACAGGCAATCAGTTTTTGGGCGGCGTGGCTAGTGGTGACGGGCATTGAGGAAGAAAAACCTATCTGGAAATTGAGTCCCTTTGCCATACAAAAGGGATTTCAAGCCCTAATAGGAAACCCTAAAACGATTAAAAACCTGCGAAAGGAGACTACCTTGTGCAAGGATAACAAGCAGTCCGATCGCTTGCTGAAAGCATCAGTACTAGTTGATCGTGGAATAAAAGTCACTTCACACAAAGGACTGAACAGCAGCAAAGGAGTCGTAAGGTGCCCTGAGCTGAGGGGAGTGTCGGAGGAGGAGATCCGAGCGGAACTGAAAAGCCAGGGCGTTGTAGAGGTACGCCGGGCCATGTTCCGGAAAGGGTCCGACAAAATCCCTATAAACACGCTCTTTCTCACATTCTGCTCTCCTACTATACCCCAAGACTTGAAAGTTGGATACATGAAGTAAAAGTGTTGTTGTATGTGCCATCACAAATTCGGCCACATCAAGGACAGATGCACAGAAACTGAAAAGTGTGCCATGTGCGCCAAGGAGGCACATGAGGGGAGATGCGGCGATCCACTAAACTGCATAAATTGTGGAGGTAACCATCCATCATCCTCGAAAGATTGCCCCGTATGGCAAAAGGAACAAGCGATTCAACGACTGAAAACTGAAAAAAAACGACCTTTTCACGAAGCCAAAAGGTTGGTAGAGGGCAGCAGTTTGTCTACCAAAAGTTGCGCATTGGTAGTCAAAACAGTTCAAGTATCCATAGCCTGTCAAACAGAAATAACATGGACAAAGACGAATTTTGAAACATTGCAAGACACAGAGGCCCTCAGCTGGGGCGTTAAAACCGCTGCCTCCCAGGCTGTTCAACAGCCAAAAGCAGTCTCCCTGGTAAACCCGCCCTCCCTCCACAGGAAATGGAGTAGGGCCCAAAGTAATGCTGGTAGAAATGAAGAACCCTCCTCCAGCACTTAAAGGGCCTAAGCCCGGGCTTCCTGCAGGCAGGTCAGCCGTCAGGTCTGACCGCCTGAGGAAAGCTGAAAAAAAACTAGAAAATAAGTACGCTCCATTGCAAGTTGAGGAGGACGAAACAGACATGAACTAAAGTGCCTTGTATAATTCCGCCAATAATGCAGTCTATAGTCCATTGGAACATACGAGGTGTCTACGCAATCTAGAGGAGCTCCAGCTACTTTGCCGTGACCTGCAGCCTGCTGTAGTGGCTTTGCAAGAAACATTAATACGCGAAGGAAAAGAGTTTTTCATTAATGAATTTCAACATTGTTTCCAAACCAGCACAACCTAAAGATGGAGGAGTAACGGGTGGAGTATGTTTGCTGCTACATAGGTCTGTTTTGTTTAGTTCTATTAATCTGAACACCAGTTTGCAAGCAGTGGGGCAAGGGTATCTCTTAACAAAACATTAACCATTTGCTCTGTGTACCTCCCTCCATCTGTTGCTGTTACAAAAGAAGAATTGGTTGATTTGATTGAGGAACTTCCCAAACCTTTTCTGTTGCTTGGCGATTTGAATGGCCATTTCCCCGCTTTGGGGTAGTGAAGATACTTCAGCGCGAGGTCTCTTGCTTGAAGATGTCTTCTCCGATTTAAACTTATGCTGTTTAAACGATGGTTCTCCGACATATATCCATCCTGCAAAAGGTACACTTTCTTGTTTGGATTTATCAGTGTGTGATGCTTTGCTGGTTTTGGACTATGAGTGGAAAGTTCTGGATGATCTCCATGGAAGTGATCATCTTCCAGTTGTCTTAACAAATCCAAGCGTTAGACTTGAGTCTCTACTGGAGCGCTTTGTTTTCCGTAGGGCTGACTGGGATTTGTTCGAGAGGGCTGTCCTGAGTGATTTGGAGGAAGAAAGGGTCCTGCAGAGTGATGATCCAGTAAACACTCTGACGCAGATCATCATGAGCTGTGCCAAACGAGCAATTCTCACATCATCAAAGAAAGCGCACATGCCTAAAACTCCGTGGTTTACCTTAGAATGTAAACGGATGTCGCGTGTTTCAAAGTCCATCGGCGGACAATGTTCGAGCTCATCAAAAACTACGAGCAAAGTCAAGATACATCTTTAAAAGAAACAAACAACAGTCCTGGAGAAACTTCTGCTCGAAACTGACATCCCGAACTCCTAAAAAGAAAGTATGGAAAATTATCAAACAAATTAAAGGGAAAAACACCTGTCCCTCTGTTCACCATCTGAGAGTGTCAGATTGTCTGATTACTGACAAAAAAGCAGTCTATAACATGTTGGCATCTACCATTGAAAAGAACTCTTCCTCAGCAAATAAATCGGTGGTCTTCCGGAAACAAAAATCGGTGAAAGAAAAGAGAGCTTGTAACTTCGTTTCTGATAACACAGAAGAGTACAATCTTCCACTGACATTAGGAGAATTAAAAGACACTCTTGTGACTTGCTCTGACTCTTCTCCTGGCTTGGATGAAGTTCATTATCAACTGGTGAATCATCTCCCGGAAAAGGGTTTGGACATTCTGTTGAAAGTGTACAATTACATATGGACGACAGGATTCTTTCCTCCCTCATGGCAGAAAGCCCTGATCGTCCCTATACATAAACCTGGAAAGGATGTATCTAATCCATCCAATTACCGGCCAATAGCCCTAACCAGTTGTCTGTGCAAAGTGATGGAGAAAATGGTCAGTAAGAGACTGATGTGGAAACTGGAGAATGACGGCATCTTGGCCAAAGAACAATGCGGTTTTCGCAAGCACCATTCCACAGTAGATCATTTAATTCGTCTTGAAACAACCATCCGTAATGAATTTCTGCAGAAACAGCATGTACTGGCTATCTTCTTTGATTTAGAGAAAGCCTATGATACCACTTGGAAATCAGGAATTCTTATGGATCTACACGAATTGGGTTTTAGGGGTCACCTACCTACGTTTATCCAAAAGTTTTTGGCTGATAGGCAGTTTCAAGTGCGGGTTGGTACTATTCTGTCGGACATCCATGGGCAAGAGCTGGGTGTACCACAAGGGAGCATTCTCTCTCCTGCGCTGTTCAGTCTCAAGATCAACAACATAGTCAAATCAGTACAGCAGGGCTCGGACTGCTCCCTGTTTGTGGACGATTTTGCAGTTTACGCAAGCGGAAGCTTCTATGCAGGCGTTCAGCGACGGCTGCAGTTGTGTGTAGATAAGATCCAGCAGTGGGCAGAGACAAATGGCTTTACCTTTTCCGCAACCAAAACACAGTGTATTCACTTTCATAACCTGCGAGAATTCTTTGCTGCTCCAGAAATTCGTCTGGGAAAGTGCATCATTCCAGCTGTAAAAGAAGCTAAATTTTTGGGCTTGATTTTTGATGAAATTTTGAACTTTCTCAGTCATATCCAACATCTAAAAACATCTTGCCAGAAAGCTCTGAATATTTTCGAGTGTTAGCTCATACAGACTGGGGTGCCAACAAGAAAACGTTACTACACCTGTACAGAGCTTTAATTCGCTCTAAACTGTACTATGGCTGTGTAGTATATGGGTCTGCGAGAGCGTCGTACCTAAAGGCACTTGATCCCATTCACCATCAAGGGCTGCGCCTATGTCTTGGTGCATTCAGAACAACTCCTGTGTATAGTTTGTATGCAGAGGCAGGGGAGCCCTCCCTGAGCAACCGTAGACTGAAACTAAGTTTAAATTTCTGTTTGAAACTGTTCTCTGAACCAGAAAACCCAGCCTACGACTGTGTCTTCAACCCCAGATTTAAAAGTGACTTTGAAAAACATCCAAAAGTGACTCCTCCTTTGGGGCTGCATATCCGTCCCCATTTGGAAAAGGCAGATATAAATTTAGCAGTTGTTAATGACTTCTCCAAGTTTCCAGATAGTCCAACATGGACATTGAAAACACCGAAGGTTTGTTTTGATCTTGCTTCCTTCCGTAAGGACAATACCAGTGCACTGGCGTACAAATCGTTTTATGCGGAATTGTGTGAAAAATCTCCATCATCCCGCAGAATCTTCACTGATGGGTCCAAGTGTGATGAAGGTGTGGCTGCCGCTGCTTCTGCTCCGAGATTACCAATGGAGCATTTTCAAAACATATTCCATCTGACAGTTCGGTTTACATTGCTGAACTGACTGCTGTGGTTTTAGCACTAAAAATGGTGTCCCAATCCAAACACAAAGAGTTTCTCATTTTTTCTGACTCCCTTTCTGCTTTGCAGGCAATCGCTTGCCGAAACATTAGTCACCCTGAACTTGTGAAGTTCTTTGAACTGTATTCTACTCTTGCAGATGACGGTTACGAGATTGTTTTTGCCTGGATTCCTGGCCACATTGGTATTGGAGGCAATGAAAAGGCTGATTACCTGGCCAAGAAGACTACAATGGCAAAGATGTCTAAGTCCGTGATCCCTTACACAGATGTCAAATCGAAAGTACACAGTTAGGTAAGAAACCTGTGGCAGGAGAATTGGAATAAACAGACAGATAACAAACTCTTCCAAATCCGCCCTAACCTGAAAGAAATTCTCCCATCTGCTGCAGGAAACCGTAAGAAAGAGACAGTGTTATGTAGATACGCACGGGTCACACATCCTACACTCACTCGTACCTTTTGAAAAATGAAGAAGCACCATGGTGTATACCGTGTGATGAGCCTTTGAGCATCCGACACCTCCTCCTCGATTGCTCGGACTTGTATGATGTGAGACAAAAGCACTACACGGCAGATTCCTTAAAGGAGCTCTTCCGAGACGTCCCTCCTGATGCAATTTTCCAGTTTTTACAAGAGATCAATAGATTTCACTTGATGTAATTTTACGTGATTTTCTTTAATGGCATTTTAGATTTGCAAGGTTTACGGTGAGCGTGGTTTTTATCTGTTTATCTTAACGGGTTCTTTTCTTTTTGACGTGGTGTTAGCCCTGATATGGCTCTAGTGGTCGGCTGGGCTATAAGCAATATGAATTGAATTGTCATCATCATCATCATTATAATAATTGCTACTACTACTACTACTGCTACTACTACTACTACTGTTATCATTATTACCATTACTAAAGTTGATGTGCGTTTGTTGTGCAGATTGCAGTTTTTGTAAAAGGGAAGAAAGGCCAGAGGGAAGGCCTACAAAAGATGATGGTAGAGATGAACTCCAAAATTCAGCTGCCAGTTTCAGTCGACATGGACTTTCTTCTAAGTGCCCCAGATATTTTGTTCAAGGTGTTGCATTTTTGTTGTTGCTGTTGTTGTTGTAAGTTGTGAAGACTGTAAATTAACAGTAGGGCCTAACATTCTGTTTAAAATAATCAGGAC
Organism: Monoplex corrugatus; assembly: GCA_030674185.1. Classification (NCBI taxonomy): domain Eukaryota; kingdom Metazoa; phylum Mollusca; class Gastropoda; order Littorinimorpha; family Ranellidae; genus Monoplex; species Monoplex corrugatus. The sequence goes on from CM060310.1 coordinate 42,914,096, forward strand.
AGTGAAAAGATTTATAATCAGTACTGTTTGTATTTTTGTGTTAGAAATGTCAGATCATCCTTGTAATTCTTCCTCTTTTTGTGCACCTTGTCTGTTTGTTGCATCCATGTGTCTTGAAATACATGCATATGCCAAAATATGCATGCACACATGTACACAAATATTCACTTTGATAAGACAAAACTAACACTAGTACATGTATACAGCATACATATTGCTCGGAACTATGCAAAAGCTTATGACTTAACAGACATAATCATTATTTTTTTTGAACATGAATTACAAAATACCCAAAATCTTTTCCTTACACACACACCAAATGGCGCATGCACACTCATGCATACCGTATGTAGCAAAATAGTTCAAGCAGTATTTTCTGTATCTACATGTGCATATTGTACATACTTTTTCATTACTGTCTACTGGTGCTTTCATTATTGATCATACATACATCTGTCCTGGTCCCTCTGAAATTTGAAAGGACATGCGCAAGTCTTGGGAATCTCATGGTATGCCCAAAACTAAATCACGAAATGTTTGTGAATTCACTCACCAGTTAATTTGTCAATGTCACAAACTTTGTGAAGGAAAGAACCTGAGAAGGAACACACATTCTGTTCAAAATAATGTGAAGTCATTAACAGCAGGTCTAGTTGGTACATCTGAAGGCAGGACAGGAAAATTAAACACACTAAATACAAGAAAATGAGAGTAAAGATTTTGTACATAACTTCACAACAATTCTTTACTCTGTAAATTTTAGAGCTGTACCAAGGAAGATAAAACATGCTGTTTTGAAGACAAGCAGTGTAAATAGAACTGACAAAGTAATTGTGCGAAGCACTCAGGTAATTCCTAATTGTAAATGTTTTCATATTAAGCCTTACTATACATATATGTCACAGGAATGTCCATTTACCTCCAACATTTAAAACAGGGTTCGCACAGTCCTTAAAAGTCCTGAATTTTGAGGGCATGCTTTTTAAGGCCTTAAAAGTCCTTAAAAATCAGGCTTTTACTAAAAGGTCTTTAAAAAGTCCTTAAGTTTTGTCACTGCCTATGATTTTTAATAAAGTCTGTGTAAAATCTTGAGTTTGTAAAAAAAAAAAAAAAGGTTGAAATTGAATTGGAAAAAAAAAAAAAGTTGGAGTTAAGATCGACGATCTCACCGATACGTCGTTTGCTATAGGTCAAAACACCAAAGTTACGGGCCTTCATGGCGCATGCGCGTATGTGAAAGAATGTTTCACCGTTTTGAAATTGAGAAGTCAACATGCCGGGGAAGTGTTTGTTTAACGTGGTTTGGCTGGAAAAAGACGAATACAAAGAATGGCTGCAGGCAGACCCAAATGGAGACAGATGCAAGGCCTTTTGCCGCATTTGTAAGAAGACCATAGACATTTGTTCGATGGGAGAATCGGCTGTAAATACCCATGGAAAAGGGAAAAAACACTGCGACCTGATGAAGGCTTCAAATCCTGGAGTTTGTCTTTCGAATTTTTTTTACAAAAAATTCTACAATGAGCGATCCCATCACTTCTAGCAGTTCTTCATCCTGCAGTTCATCAACCAACTGTTCTGCTCAAACTCAGATGTCAGTGAGCAGCCTGAGCCGTACTAAAACAGAGGCAATGAAAGCTGAACTACTGTGGAGTTTAAAAGTAGTGACAAGTCATTACAGCTTTCGTTCGTGTGAAGGCATTTCAAATCTGTTCCAGCGAATGTTTCTGGACAGTGCTGTTGCCAAACAGTTTCAATGTGGAGAAAGAAAAACTGCATATCTGGCAGCGTTTGGCATCGCTCCCTACCTCCAGTCTGTGTTGAAACAAAATAAGAAGTGAGTCAGCATATGTGTTGCTCTTTGATGAAAATTTGAACAAAGAACTGCAGAAAAAGCAGATGGATATTCATATCCGTTTCTGGGACAATGATACAGTTCACTCTCATTACTTACAATCAGAGTTCATGGGACATGCAGCAGCTACTGACATTTGTGACCATCTTGAACCACTTATCGAAGAGCTGGGTTACAAGTTAGTGCAGCTGTCCATGGATGGGCCGAATGTGAACTGTAAGGTTTTCAACAATCTTCAGGATCAAATGGAAAAAACACACTGCATGCCCCCAGTGTTGTGACCTGTAGTTTTAGTTATAGAGATATTTTACCGTCAGTGACTTCAAACATACATGTATTTGTGTCTACTGATCACAAGAACTGAAATTTCTTATGGACGACAGGCAAACAAACATTTTTGTCAACTGCAAGATTGGAGAATCTGTTGTGTGCAGCAAACATTTTCAAACATTTTGTCAATTCATCACAATAAATGAGAATCCTACATTTGCTCTGCTGTATTGTAAAAAACAAACATTTGTGGCTTTACTGATATAAACAGCTGAGATACCTAAAGAAATCTATGCTCGCAGAGGATCCATGATGTGAGTTTTGAAGAGTAACAGCGAATGATTTAATTTGTGTCAGAATTTCATGATTATTTTTCTTAAAGTTATCCTTGAACTAGAAAAAAAAGTCCTTAAATTAGAAAAAAAGTGCTTCAAAAGTCCTTAAAAAGTCCTTAAATTTTTTGTCTGGAAATCTGTATGAACCCTGTAAAAGATCTCAAAAGCAGAAATTTCTGAAAAAAGCAAAACTTGGCATCAGACTATCTTTCACTTGAAATAAGAAGAACCAAAAATGCCACACATGACAGTCAGTTTCTTTTTAGATGAATTGTGGCTTGCTGAATTCAGTAAGATCTCTTTAGTGCATAACTTCGCAACATCCTTGGAGAGAAACTCCTTTTTCTTCAATAAAAAGTAATTGTATTGATTAATTTCCACAAAAACAGGGATACAAGAGCTCAGGGGGTAGCATCAACATGTTTTGTATACATTTGGGACCGATAATGAGGGGGGGAATTTGGCTATTCAATGGAATGTTCATAACTTAACATATCAGTTCATAACTTCACAACAGTCACAACTTAATATTGTACTACAATGTTCCTCTAAAAAGCAAAACATGGCATTAAACCACCTGTCAATTGAAACAATACAAATCAAAAGTCATGCATGATAATCACTTTCTTTTTAAGTGAATTGTGATGTCCTAAATTCAGTAAAGATCTCTCTAATACATAACTTCACAGCATTCTGAGAGAGAATCTACCTTTTCTTCTGAAAAACTGCAAATATATTGAATAATTTTTTTTATAAAAACAGATAAAAAGAAGCTACAGGGATTGTATCTGAATGTTTTGAATACATCTGGGATTAATAAAACATTAGTTCAGAAAGAAGCATCCTGTTCCATAAAATATTCATAACTTCATGTACAGTAAATGACATCTTTTGCAACAGTGCAGGGTAAAAAGCATAAGCCAGTGTAATAAATAGTATAGGTAAGATTTACTTAAGACTATCATCATCATCATCATCATCAGGTGCCCTGCCGCATGGCGTTGGTGACCATGGACTTCCAACCATCTCTATCTCGTTGCCCCCAGCATCTCCCCCACCCTCCTCATCCCCAACCACTCTGCAAGTCCGTCCAGCATTCTCTCTCTGGGTCTACCTGGTGCTCTCTTTCCCTCCAGCTTCCCCGTTGTGACCATGTGCTCCAAATCCCCCTTCCTCATAAAATGGCCTATAAATGTTGCTTGTCTTTTCCTAATCTTCCTTATGAGTGATCTACTTGAGTTGTGTCTGCCTCCATCAAGACTGTCTCGTTTGTTTTCTTTGCTGTCCATGGAACTCTCAACATTCTTCTTAGAAACCACATCTCGGCTGCCTCGATCCTGCTCTGGCTTTGCTTGCTGACTGTCCACGCCTTGCATCCATACAACAGAATTGGTTCTATATAACATTCAAGGACTCTCTTTCTGATGTTAATTGATAGGCATTTGTTGGTAAGAATGCTTGTCATCTTCTTGAATGCTGTTTTGGCTTGGCCGATTCTGCCAGCTATTTCTGATGTGCATCTGCCGTCTGATGAAATGACCGTTCCCAGGTATTTGAACTTACTAACCTGTGTCAAGGTTGTGCCATTTGCTGTTATTTTGCATGAGGGGATTTCATGTTTTTTACTGATCACCATGACTTCAGTCTTCCTGTTGTTTAGTTCCAACCCCTTACCTTTGCTTTCTATTTCTAGTATATTCACAAGGTTTTGTAGGTCCCTTTGATTTTCTGCAATTAGCACAGTGTCATCTGCGTACCGAATGTTGTTTATCATTTTCCCTCCAACCTTTAATCCAGGGTTTTCTTCTAGGTTTCTCATGATGTTTTCGCTATATAGTGAAAACAGATCTGGTGACAAAACACAACCCTGTCTGACTCCTCTTTTGATGTTTTGAAAAGAGCTTATATTGTTTCTATTCTCATTGCAGCTGTTTGTTCCCAGTACATATTCCTGATTATTCGTAGATCTTTTCCATCAACATTGAGTCTCTCCAGTTGGTTGATCAATTCTTCATGTCGTACCCGATCATAAGCCTTGGTATAGTCAACAAAGCATAAATACAAATCCTTATTCATCTCAATTGACCTCTCTATGATAGTTCTTAGGATGTATATGGCATTAATAGTTCCTTTCCCTTCCACAAATCCACACTGTTCTTCTGCTATTTCTCTTTTGATTCTATTCCTTGTCCTCATCATGATTATTCTTAACAGGATTTTTGTTACATGACTCATCAAACTGATTGTGCGATGGAGTTTGCATTCTATAGCCCCTGTCTTCTTTGGAAGTGCAATGAAAATTGATTTTGACATATCTTTGGGGATTTTTCCAGTGTCATAAATTTCATTTAGGAGGACTGTTATTTTTTCTATGCCAAATTCCTCCAGGGCTTCAATCATCTCTGTAGTAATGTTGTCTGGTCCTGGGGCTTTTCCTGGTTTCATCATTTTCAGTGCTGCTCTAACTTTGTCTTTCATCCTCTGCTTGTGGTCCTGATGCAATGTCTGATTTTGAGCCCATCTCACTTGAAGCCATCCAGAAACTGTTGTATAAGTCCAAACCAACCACTGCAGCTGTAGATCCAATTCCGACAACACTCCTTCTAGAATTTTCGGACATTCTGCTTCCTGTAATTCAGGAAATCATAAATCTCAGCCTTCAGTCGGGAACCGTACCCAAACCTCTTAAGCAAGCTATTGTCAAACCACTACTCAAAAAGCCTGGTTTAGACCCTGAGATCCTAAATAATTACCGTCCAGTTTCGAACTTGCCATTTCTTTCAAAACTTATAGAGAGAGCCGTTGTGGATCAGTTGACAACACATCTTGTCTCACACAATCTCGAAGTGAGGTTCCAGTCAGCGTACAAATGTGGACATAGTACTGAAACTGCACTTCTCCGCATATTAAATGACCTCCTTTCTTTTCTTGACCACGGTGACAATGCCATTCTTGTTCTGCTAGACTTGAGCGCTGCTTTTGATACCATGGATCACACCCTTCTCTTGCAGCGTCTTCACACTGAAATCGGCCTGAACAAAACTGTCTTGTTATGGTTCACTTCATATCTTTCTGAGAGATCTCAAAAAGTTCTTGTCCGGTCTTCATATTCGAAAGAAACACCTCTTCTTACAGGCGTTCCGCAAGGATCGGTCCTCGGACCTCTTCTCTTCTCTCTATACACAAGACCCCTGGCTTCTCTGATTGAACAGTTCAATGTTGACTTTCATTTCTTTGCGGATGATTCCCAACTCTATTCCCGCCTTCCCTCCGACAATACTCTCGCTCTTGAATCAAAGAAAAATGTTGAATTGTGCTGTCTGGAAATAAAACATTGGATGTCTGCAAACCGGTTGAAGTTGAATGAAGAGAAAACTGAAGTTCTGCTGGTCGGAACTGCTCCTAAAAGAGAAATTGTCCCTTTTTCTTCACTTTCGGTCTGTAGTGCAGACATCCCTTTCTCGAAGAAAGTAAAAACACTAGGAGTGTTTCTGGATGCTAATCTCTCGATGCGTGATCAGATCAATTCAATCATCAGAACTTGCTACTGCCATATCCGATCTCTTGGTAAAGCCCCCAGTACTTGACTATTCAAGCTGCTAAGACTGTTGCTGTCACACTAGTACTCTCAAAATTAGACTACTGTAATAGTCTACTTGCTGGTCTCCCTCAGGTGAAAATACAGCGTCTGCAGGCTGTACAAAACGCAGCTGCCAGAGTAATCTCTAGATGCAGGAAGACTGAACACATAACTCCCATCTTACGGAATCTGCACTGGCTCCCAGTTCAACAACGCATCAATCACAAACTACTAACTATCACCTACCGTGCACTCAACTCTAGTAGTCCTTCTTATCTTAAAGATCTTCTTTCTGAATATAAACCTGTTCGCAGTCTGAGATCTGCTTCCAAGTCTCTTCTTCATGTTCCTGGGACAAGGGATGTTAAAACCAAAAGATATGGTCAGCGAGAATTTAAATACCTTGCCCCTACCAAGTGGAACATGCTTCCCATGAGCATCAGGGAGAAAAAGACTCATTCATCCTTTAAATCTAGTCTCAAGACACACTTTTTCTAATGTTGTATGGGATTGCTTATTTGAATGTGAATACCTTGAATGCCTTTATGAATGTTGGTGCAAAGGCTGTGTGGAATTGTTTTTGTGCCCCCCCCCTCCCCCCCACCGTGCGCCGCGAGCATGCTTTTATAGCATGGAGATTTTTGTTGCGCGATATAAATTTTCATTCATTCATTTCATTCATTCATTATGGGTGGTCTTTCAAAGTTCTTTTTTATAATGTGTTCTTCGTTTCTGTCATCCTCAAAAAGGTCTTTAATGTACTCTCCCAATCTGTCCAGTATTTTGTCTTTTCCATGATAAGCATGCCATCTTTCGATTTTAAGCAACCAGTTGATGTGCATGTATTTTTCCTGTGGACAATTTCTTCAATTCGTCTGTGCATACCCTGAGGATCCATTCTGTGTCGTTCTTCTATCTCTTTGCATTTTGTGTTCAGCCAAGCTTCCTTAGCTTCATTGCACCTATGCCTGATTTCTTTATCTTCCTGTATATCTCCTCGTTTCTCTTTGCCTTTCTCCTTTCCTCCATCAGGCCCAAAATTTCATCAGTCATCCAGTTCTTTTTTGCTTTTCTATCTGCCTTAGGGATTTCTTCACAAGCTTCATTTATATCTTTGTCCATTGTTCCTCACTGTCACCAATGTCTTCCAGAGCACTGAATTTGTTTTGAGCATGTACATTAAATTTTTGACGTATCATTTCATCTGTCTTTAAGAGTCCAAGGTTTAGTTTGATGTTGCTTTTGGTCTGTTTCCTTTTCATCAATTTCAGCCTAAACCTTCCCACTACAGGATTGTAGTCACTGTTGCAGTCTGCGCCTGGTAGTGTTCTTGCTGACAGTAAAGAATTTCTAAATCTTTTGTTGATCAGGATGTAGTCAATTTGATTTTTGGTATTATCTCCTGGACACATCCAAGTCCATTTTCTTCTGTTAGGCTGCTCAAACCATGTGTTTCCTACAATGAACTTAAGACAATACCAGTAGGCTATTAACAAACTATAGAGTCAGTAGCAGGTGTGTATTTATGATAAAAGCATCCACTGTTGCAGTCTGCGCCTGGTAGTGTTTTTGCTGACAGTGAAGAATTTCTAAATCTTTTGTTGATCAGGATGTAGTCAATTTGATTTTTGGTATTATCTCCTGGACTCATCCAAGTCCATTTTCTTCTGTTAGGCTGCTCAAACCAGGTGTTTCCTACAATGAACTTAAGACTATACCAATAGGCTATTAACAAACTATAGAGTCAGTAGGAGGTGTGTATTTATGATAAAAGTATCCACTGAAATTTCTTTCTTTGTTCATAACATCACAACATGATTATAGTGCATTTTTGTACATAACGTACACCATTTAAGTTGTTGGCAACTTTTAAGGCATAAAGTGTTTCATTTCAGAATTCTCAAAAATAGCAGCATTGACCTTCAGAAGGCATTTTAACCAAATTTAACATTAGAATCATCATAAGATTTTTAACATCAGTACCATATGTTCATAATTTCACAAAATCCAGACCATGGAGATGCTGATGTGATGTTATGTACATCATGAAAAGAATGCATTGTCCAAAATCCACGAAAAAGTCTAAAATGAATATTGAAACAATCCAAGAGCAACAGCATGTCAGCAAACTTTTTAAAACATTATTTTTAAATCAGACTGCTTTTGTGAACAATGGTTTGGTTTGGTATGATTTTCGTTGCTGTGAATAGTTTCAGTTTCAGTTTCATTTTCTCAAGATGATGTCTCGGCGCTTGGAACGAATTCCATGTGCACTAACGTCACAGGTGCCACGTGTATGGTGACGGTGGCACATGCCTTAAGCCTGCACATAAATCAATGAGCTGGCCTGGTCCTCAGGCCCTACCTAGACTATGTTTTACCTAGTTTACATTTTATACTGGTATTTTATCAGCCTACCACTGGAATAATCTTGGTTACATGTAAATGACATGTATATATGCGTATCTTACCTTCAAAAAAGGAACATAATAAAGTAAATAAATGAATAATTAAAGGTCTGATTCACAACACAACTAGCTATTCTGTATAAATTCATCTCATAACCGGACCCCCCCCCCCCCCTCCCTCTGTCAATGCCCAAATGCTCAGCTATCAGCTAGATGAAGACAATATTTTCTTAATCATAGATAGGTAAGTAAGAGTGAGCGAGTAAGTAAATAAGTAAGCAAGCAAGCAAGCAAGCAAGCAAGCAAGCAAGCTAGCAAGCAAGTATGCAAGCAAGCGAGTAAGTGAATAAGAAGAAAGTAAGTAGGTGAATAAATAAATACAAAATTAAGTAGTATGTAGATAAATAAACAGGTAAGAGATGAAAATAACAAATAACAGTAAATATTGCATATATCCACATGCCTGTACACAAAACATACATATACATTTATACATACACACCCATATTTGACACGGCATGATGGCCAAAACAACAGCCTTAACAACAGCAACAACAACAACAACACCAGCAAAGAGGAGACACCCATATATACATATCATGACAAACTTATAGACATATCTGGATAACAATCAACAAACAGCCCACAAACACACACTCAGACGGTTTGGCAAACTTGCTTGTTCTTACTGTGCGTTTCTTTTCTTCACTTTTCCTTTATCTCTGTTCCAGGAAAAGACTAGATACTGTCCATTCCACACTGTGAGAGTCTGTGCAGTGTTACTTTTGAGATGATACCAATGTTGGTCTGATTAATGATAGCTCTTGTTTTTCCTTTCATAGTGGATTTCCTGTCTCTTCTTCTATCTATTTCTTTTTGGGTAAGACATTCAATGGTATGATGACTCATGTTTTGTTCATGAAGATATGATTTAAAGCATCTAAGAACTTCAGACTTTCCCAGATGGAGAATTTTTGTTGTAGTGGCATTGCTTGCAAGTTTATCGGCCTGTTCATTTCCCGTAACACAAGTATGTCCAGGGCAGTAGATCCACGTGAGACTTTTTAGGTTGATAGTGTTTATTGCTTTGTGCCATTCTGGGGTCCGTACTCCATTTTGCACTTTTTGAAGTATATTCATTGAGTCAAACAGGCTGAAGGCTTGGCTTTCTTTCATGTCGTTGTCCAGTGAGGTAAACCATTGTAGTGCGTGTGTGACTGCCTCAGTTTCCATCATTAGACTGGAGGTTGTGATATTATGTAGCGTTTTCTTCATGTTTGGTGTTTCCATTCTGTTTGTCAGTGAAGCCCCATCCAGATTTGTTATTGGTGACAGCCATCCGTGTATAATGATTATATCTTTGGGGTTGCAGCTTAGTTGCTCCATGAGTAGCTGAATTTCTGCATTTGTTTTCCCTTCTGGCCATTCGTGACAGTGTCTCCCTAGATTTTTGGGTATGTTAGTTTTGTACATTATATTGTTGAAACAGTTTGGATGTTTTTCTCATTCCTTTGTCCCTTTGAGTTCTGTCAGTTGACACATATGCTGAATAGTCTTCTGCTTGTCCCATCCATGATTTTCCATGTTGGAGTCTGTTGTCTTTTGCTGTTCTGACTATCTGGTGGAGTGGGTTTTCCAATGCCCTGAAATATGCCTTTACTTGTTCTATTTTGTGTCACAACTGTATTGAAGGAAGGTCAAGCAGGTATCTCATAGACTCCGTGGGTGTGTCATTTGTGGTTCCCAGGATTATTCTTATTGCTTTGTTTTGTATTCTTTCTAGTTTTTGCAGGTTTGTTTGTGACAGTGTAGTGAGGCCCAGTCCATAATTGATGACATTCAGTATTACAGCTTGGTTTAGTCGAAACAGATGACACTGTTCAATGCCTTTTCAGGATTGAAAGGCCTTTTTTACATTTTGAGTGTAGTGGTTTCCACATGTTTTCTGACGGTTAACATTCTATCAAAACTGATGCCAAGATAGCGCAAGTTGTTTGTTAGCTCAATATTGGTTCCTCTGAATGTAACTGATGGACATTTTTCACTCACTGCTTTGTTGTCAAGGGTGCAGAATAGTACTCGTGCTTTGGTGGGGTTGATTGCCAATTCGGTTTCCTGGCACCACTGATGTACATTTTTTAACTGTTCTTGGACTGCTTTGTTTCTTTCTGATGCATTCTATCTGTCTTATAGATGAGTCTGTCATCAGCAGAAGTGAGAGTACGGGCTAGTCCATTGTTACTTAGGTCAGCAAGCCCTTTTGTATATATGTTGTAGAGAACAGGGGAAAGTGATGATCCTTGAGGGAATCCCATGGAGAGTTTTTTTGGTGCTGAGCACCAGTTTCCAAGTCGTCGGACTACTGTTTGTACTTGGAGTGTAGCAGCAATCCATCTTGTGACTGTCATGCTGACACCATATCGCTGAAGTAGTTCAATGAGTAATGTGAATTATACATTATTGTACACATCCTCGAGGTCAGTGGCTACAGATAGGGTTTCTTCTTTGTTCTGAAAACCTTCGTAGACGTCGTGAGCAAAGGCAGCTGCGTTTTCCTATGTACTTTTTCCTGTTCTAAAGCCTCCTTGATTAGGTGGGAATATTTTCCTATCTTCTAGGTCTCTAGGTAATTTCTTTGCTATTATGTTTTCCATCAGTTTCCCAATTACATTTTGCATAGTCAGGATGTGATATCCATTTAGTCTGTGATGATCTTTACCCGGTTTAGGTAGGCCTGTGTGCCCAGTCCTCGGTAACCTGACCTTCCTCAAAACTGTCTTGATAGAGGATGTACAATTCAGTTTTGTCATGTTCAGACAGCATTTTGATGTCAATTATCAAATCTTGTCTGGACCAGGGGCTGTGTCTTTTCTGCATCATGCAGGTGTTTCATGCATTTCTTGTTCAGTTATTTCATCATCTAGTCCAGTCTTTGCCAGTGTTTTGTTCAGGTCCACAATGTATTGTCTATTCTCTTCAAACTTTTTCTGTTCACTTTGTTGTATGAAACGCTTTAGTATGGCTTGTCCTTTCTCTTGGTTTGTTCTTAATATGATTCCGTCTGTGTTGGTTATATCTGGTATCATGATGTTTTTAGTTTTCCCTTCCATTTGTTGATAGAACTGCCAGAATTGTGACTGTGTTGTATCAGCACTGAGTCTTTCTCAGAATTGTGACCATTTATTGTCTTTTGCTTCCTGGGATATGGTTTTGAACCGTTCTGTTTTTCATCCATGTTTCTTTTATACTTGTCCGTTTTTCAAATGCTCTCAATGTCAGAGTGATATCTTCTTCTGTGTTTTCGCCAGGTTTTTACAGCAGCTCGTTTTTTCTTTCCAGGCAGTCTCTGTGTCATGGTTCCACCAAGGAGGTTGTTTTCTAGATGTTTGGTTGTTTCCTGTTTTCTGGTTTGCTTTCATAGTTCTCAGTTTAGAAACAATATCAGATTGTATACTGTCATATTGAAACGGGTTTCTTGGTTGACATACAACATACAGAGTTTCTGGGTGATGTATGTTTCCATATACTGACAACCACTGGAAGGTGGTCACTTCCATGTGTGTTCAGTGTCTCTGCACTCATCAGTGGTGTTAGGTTAGGAGAGATGAATGCTATATCAATGGTGCTGTCTGTATCTCCTTGTCTTGCACCCATATGGGTTGGTGAAGTTGTTGTGAGTGGCCTGAACTGGATATCGCACAGCATTTCTTCCAGAGCATGTCCCTGGGCGTTCGTTCCATTCTGATCCCATGTTGCAGATTTTGCATTAAGATTGCCACATACCACCGTAATGTCTTCTAGTTCATCTTCAATTTCTTCTTGGAATCCAAAACAAGTGTGATTGCCCGCGCCCAAGCAAACAGGAACCAGAAGAACAAATGAACCAAAGTGAACGCGTATTCAATACAACAAGACAAGACAAGCGCAAATTTTCGGCCAACTGGCCTTTGTCAAGCATGAATACACGGTCACAAACAGACCACAAACAACCCAAACAACGGATAATATAAGAAGAGGACTAAAAACTTCCCTGCCGCCTCGTCCAGTGGATAAAAAGGGACCAAATGAAATGCCCATGTGTTCATGAGCAGTAGTAAGAAGTGGGGAGAGGGGAGGAAACTATGATGTCAAAGGGGAAGTGAGATGAGTTCTGTAATTTGAGAAGTGGACATGCCATATCGGTATTGCCCTGTTCTGAAGAGGGTCCAGGGCAAGAGCCAAGAGGTAAGGGAGTGGATTGTGCCCAGTGCAACGAATCAGGTAGACCTTGGAACAGGAAGAAACATGAAATGGCATTCCTGAATTCTGTTGTGTAATAGATTACTTATGGTTTGTCATTGAGACCATCTGGTTTGCGTGTTCCAAGTTTATTTATGAGAAAGGACATGTCCTGCATTTAGGTTTGTTACATGGAGAGGTTCCTGGAGGTTGGCTGACTGGTTTGCTAAGACTTGAGCAAGTCGCGGAGATTTGTGTCTCTCTTGTAGACTTTAGGTTTGTTACATGGCTAGCACTGCTGCTTGCAGCTATCCGAAAAGAAGAGCAGAATGCGTAAGTCTCTTTCTGTCAGTAATGGCCAATCCATCAGCAAGCCCTACGTTATGCCTCCTCGTGGCGACATGCGGTAACTGAGCACCTCACGGACTCAGGCTAGATCTCGAGGGACTTGGAGGAGGTCTGGCCCCCAGACATGCGGCACGCAGGCCCACCGGCGTGTAGATATGCCCTGGTGCCCACGCTCCACTGCCTTGTGGACATCTCGGGAGAGAATAAGGCTAGCAGAGAGACCGCAAAAAAACAAAAACAAAAAAACAATGGAAGGCAACGGGAAACTACCATCGTATTCTCCCAAGAACATTATGGACAGAAAAAAGAAGGAAAATGAAGATAACGACGTGAATTTCATCTGGTTGGGACTGTCATGCGGCACAGGTGACACCAGACCGTCAGCCAGATACTGCGACCAAACTCAAACTCAAAAATACTTAAATAGCAACATGGAATATAGGAACTTTGTTTCAAAAAGGCAAATTAGACAATGTCAAAATGGAGATGGAAAGGCTTAACATTAGTATTTTAGGTCTAGGGGATGTGAGATGGAAGGGGGCAGGCGTGATAACATCCGGAGAGTATACAGTGATATACTCTGGTGGAAACTCACATGAAAGAGGAGTTGGCAGTGTAATGGACAGGGACAAATCAAAAGCAGTTAAGGGATACTGGGCTGTGTCCGACAGAGTCTTGCTGGTCAAATTGGGAGGCAGACCATTTGATATCAACATCATTCAGGTGTATGCACCAACATCCACAAGTACTCAGGAAGACATCGACAACTTCTACGAAGTATTAGAGATGGCTAAGGCCCAATGCAAATCACAAGAAATTACCATAATAATGGGAGATTTTAATGCTAAAGTGGGAAAGGATAGGGTAGAGGATATAGTTGGACCTCATGGCCTTGGTACACAAAATGAAAGGGGAGAATGGGCACAGATTAATGAGTTCATAGTAGGAAACACCTGCTTTGAGCAGCCTAATAGAAGAAAATGGACTTGGAAGAGTCCAGGAGATAATACCAAAATCAGATTGACTACATCCTGATTAATAAAAGATTTAGAAATTCTTTACTGTCAGCAAAAACACTACCAAGCGCAGACTGCAACAGTGACCACAATCCTGTAGTGGGAAGATTTAGGTTGAAATTACGGAAAAGGAAACAGACCAAAAGCAACATCAAACTAGATCTTGGACTCTTAAAGACAGATGAAGTGATACGTGAAAAATTTAATGTAGGCCTACATGTTCAAAACAAATTCAGTGCTCTGGAAGATATTTGTGACAGTGAGGAACAATGGACAAAGTTGAGAAATTCGAAAAATGAAGCTTGTGAAGAAATCCCTGTAGTAGATAGAAAAGCAAAAAAGAACTGGATGACAAAAGAAATTTTAGTCTTGATGGAGTAACGGAGGAAGGCAAAGAGAAATGAGGAAATATACAGGAAGATAAAGAAATCAGGAATAGGTGCAATGCAGCTAAGGAAGCTTGGCTGAAAACAAAATGCAAAGAAATAGAAGACCAACACAAAACGGATCCTCAGGGTATGTACAGACGAATTGACGAAATTGTCCACAGGAAAAATACATGCACATCAACTGGTTGCTTACAATCGAAAGATGGTACGATTCTCATGGAAAAAGACAAAATATTAGACAGATGGGGAGAGTACATTAAAGACCTTTTTGAAGATGACAGAAACACAGAACACATTATAAGAAAGAACTTTGAAGGACCACCCATAATGAAAGATGAAGTTAGAGCAGCATTGAAAAAAATGAAACCAGGAAAAGCCCCAGGACCAGACAACATTACCACAGATGATTGAAGCCCTGGAGGAATTCGGTATAGAAAAAATAACAGTCCTAAATGAAATTTACGACACTGGAAAAATCCCCAAAGATATGTCAAAATCAATTTTCATTGCACTTTCAAAGAAGACAGGGGCTATAGAATGCGAACTCCATCGCACAATCAGTTTGATGAGTCATGTAACCAAGATCCTATTAAGAATAATCATGATGAGGACAAGGAATAGAATCAAAAGAGAAATAGCAGAAGAACAGTGTGGATTTGTGGAAGGAAAGGAACTATTAATGCCATATTATATACATCCTAAGAACTATCATAGAGAGATCAATCGAGGTGAACAAGGATTTATATTTATGCTTTGTTGACTATACCAAGGCTTTCAATCGGGTACGACATGAAGAATTGACCAACTGACTAAAAAGATCTACGAATAATCAGAAATATGTATTGGGAACAAACAGCTGCAATGAGAATAAAAAACGATATAAGCTCTTTCCAAAACATCAAAAAAGGAGACAGACAGGGTTGTGTTTTGTCACCAGATCTGTTTTCACTTTACAGCGAAAACATCATGAGAAACCTAGAGGAAGACCCTGGATTAAAAGGTTGGAGGGAAAATGATAAACAACATTCGATATGTAGATGACACCGTGCTAATTGCAGAAAGTGAAAGGGACCTACAAAACCTTGTAAATATACTAGAAATAGAAAGCAAAGGTAAGGGGTTGGAACTAAACAGCAAGAAGACTGAAGTCATGGTGATCAGTAAAAGACATGAAATCCCCTCATGCAAAATAACAGCAAACAGCACAACCTTGAGACAGGTTGATAAGTTTAGATACCTGGGAACGATCATTTCACCAGTCGGGAGATGCACATCAGAAATAGCTGGCAGAATTGGCCAAGCCAAAACAACATTCAAGAAGATGTAAAGCATTCTTACCAACAATGCCTATCAATTAACATCAGGAAGAGAGTTCTTGAATGTTATATAGAACCAATACTGTTGTACGGATTCGAGGTGTGGACAGTCAACAAGCAAAGCCAGAACAAGATTAAGGCAGCCGAGATGTGGTTTCTAAGAAGAATGTTGAGAGTTCCATGGATAGCAAAGAAAACAAACGAGACAGTCTTGATGGAGGCAGACACAAGTAAGCTACGCACAAAAAGTTAAGGATCACTATGAGAAAACAGGTGCGTAATAAACTCAGTTCGCTACTGTTATTTATTTCTCAGTCCAGCCAAATTGTTATGAATTCTTGTTCAGCTGTAAGTGGGCGATGTTGTGTTAGTGCGAAAATTGCACGGGATTCTCTACTACTGAGCTTGGCCGCAAACGGAAAAGCGGAAACTTGCGAAAAAGGACCTTGTTTTGGACCGTTCTGCCTGAACACATTGCACAAGCCAGATGGAAAAACCATTATGCACGTGCAAGCACTGCTGTTTATGTGTGAGATGCTGTCTCTTGCTTGGCTTTATAAGAAGACATTCCACCAGTAGTAGGCCTGATCTGACAATGCCTCCACGACGAAAATTGAGCGAGTTTGAGAGGGGACGAGCTGTTGCATGGTTCCAAGATGGTGTTCCCAAGCGAGAAGTGGCCAGGCGACTTCAGGTGTCCATCTCGGTCATTGTCAGACTGATTCAACGCTTCACAGCCACTGGGAGGGTCCATGAAAGACGCAGATCTGGTCGACCGAAGAAGACAAACCCACGTGAAGATCGTCTCATTGAACGACAAGCCCTGCAGACAAGAACAGCCTCTTCCAGCATCATTCGAAGGCAGCTGAGGGTGGCTACTAACATAACATCAGCCAGCAGACCATACGGAACCGCCTTCATGGGTTTAACCTCCGTTCTCGTCGCCCAGCTGTACGGCCACGCTTAACTCCAGCCCATAGGGCAGCACGCCGCGCCTTCTGCAGACGTCACGTGAGGTGGACACGTCAGCAATGGTCCCAGGTCCCGTTCAGTGATGAATCACGCTTCACCATGAACCACAACGACGGCCGACTGAGGGTCTGGAGGCGCCCAGGGCAACGCTTTATTGACACCACTGTCCAAGAAAAGGTGGCCTTTGGTGGAGGTTCTGTAATGGTCTGGGGGGCCTTCAGCCTTCACCACAGAACACCCTTGTATCATGTACAGGATAACCTGACTGGCCTCCAATACCGGGATGAGATCCTTCGACTGCTGGCTGTGCCTACACTGCAGCAGATGGGACCGACGGCTGTCTACCAGGATGACAACGCTCGCCCCCACAGGGCAAGGGTGGTCAACGACTTCCTGCAGCAGTCTGGAGTCAACAGAATGGAGTGGCCAGCATGCAGTCCCGATCTCAACCCGATTGAGAACCTCTGGGATGAGCTGGATCGCAAAGTGAGGAGCAACCACCCCCCTCCCAGGGATGCCCAACACCTCTACCAGATGCTGCAGGCTGAGTGGCAGGCGCTTCCACAGAGGATCTTCACCAACCTGGTCAACTCGATGAGGACTCGCTGCGTCGAGTGCCAGAACAGCCATGGCGGTTACAAGCATTACTGAACTTTTGGGAGCATCAGAATGCCCTGTCTTGTGATTTCAATGACTTTGGGAAATCAAATTTCGATACGTACCCACTTTGATCAAATGTACACACCAAACGATTGCTCGAAATTGAAGGCAATTGTGTATCGTTATCACTAAAGCATGGAATTAAATGTTTGCCAAACTTCAACGCATTGGCTTTCTTATTTTGAAAGTTATGAATTTTTGTGCAAGTGATCCTTAACTTTTTGTGCATAGCTTAGATCATTCATAAGGAAGATTAGAAAAAGGCAGGCAGCATTCATAGGCCATTTTATGAGGAAAGGGGAATTGGAAGACCTGGTCACAACGGAAGAGCTGGAGGGAAGGAGAGCACCGGGTAGACCCAGGGAGAAGATACTAGACGGACTTGCAGAGTGGCCGAAGACAAGGAGGGTGGAAGAAATGCTTGAGGCAACAAGAGATAGAGACAGATGGAAGTCCATAATCGCCAAAGCCATGCGGCAAGGCACCTGATGATGATGATGACTTGTAGTGATATTGGCGATGCTGGTTGTGGTATTCATAATGTTTCTCCTCTCATGTACATACACCCCAACACACATACACATACACACACACACACACACAGTCACACACACATACACACAGTCACACACACAGTCACACACACACACACACACACACACACACACACACACACACACTACACACACACACACACACACACACACACACACACACACACACACACACCACACACACATGCACGCACGTGAGTGTGTGTGCATGTGTGAGTGTATTTCCGACATCAAGAGTAACTGATCAACTGATATGTTTTAGATTCATTTCCTCTATTTGGTTATTTATTGTTCTGCTTATCATTTTATCTATTTATTGAAATCATGTGTTTAGGTTTTAGATTTTAAAGTGACAATATTTATACACACAAACAGACACACACACATATACATCTGCTCACATCTGCTGTGAAGTTATGCACTGATCCATGAATAATAAGGCCAACTCATGGCAGGGACCAAGTATCACAAACCAGTGCTTTTTATTAACTTCATGTATGTAAAAATGATGAATGTACATTTTCTGCCTGTAGTAAACAATAAATCAAGAAGTAGCAGGTGTACTCACCATTATGACAATCAGGCTGATCAGTCCCTACAAATGCAAGGCAAAACCAATACTAAACTGAAGAAGTAATTCAGTAAGTTCAAAGAGTAAAAGCAAAATGGATGTTAGATTATTGGCTGTAACAACTATGAATTCACAACAACGTACATATCAGTATATTAACATTAAAAAAAAAACAAGCGACACTGGCCAGGTTCTGTTGTACATAACATGGGGAAAATGATTCACAACAAAAACTTGATCTGCTTCATTTTCTTCCTGCCATCCCACAGCGTGATGTTTGCTTTGCGGGGCGAAGGCACAAAGCGGTATTAATGAAACGACCAAGTCAATGCGGTCAGTGTGTGAAAGCTGAAGTGTCAGTGCGCATGAAAAACGTAGTGCATAACACGGCGTTTACAATAGAAAACAGAAACTGGGTTTCATGGCAGACTGCGCATACTGTAAACATCACATTGCTCTTTTCAATAAGATAAACGAAAATACATGAATTTTTGAGAGAATCAGTTATTTTTATTTCGTGGGTTTTACCAAGTTAATGCTAAATCAACGATTCTTATGCGCAAAGGAATAGTTACATACTCATAGCAGATTTTGCTTGGCAATTTTTTACTTCCTGTGCCCTCCATTTGCTGATGTAGAAGTATGAGGGCTTTGTGCATTCAATGTCTTGTTGATCAAGTCCCAGATATTAAATTTTTTTTGTCCGTTGTGGTGTAGGCCTACTTCTCAATCGATTGCACACACTCTTTGAAGTGTTACAAAAACGAAATCTGGCAATAGTATAAACAAATGACAAAAATGATAGATTTTCGCAACTGTTATCAGTAGCTGTGGGAAAAAATGCACCCAGGCGCAAAGGTCATTACTTCTCTTTCACGTCACATTAATTTTGTGGCTATTTTTGAGTATGTAAATTTAGCTCCGAAGTTCAGTAGTAGTGTGTATGGCCTGTTCGACGCCATTTTGTAGCCGTGACCATATTGGTAAGATGCCCTCCGAGCAGATTCAAAGGTGTGCTTCAGTAGCACACAAAAAGTATCCCAAATAGGTGGGTGTGAGGACACAGCCCTGTTTCACTATACTGTGAATGTCTAAAGGCATCTGATTTTGAGCCATTGAAGACCATGGTGTCTTTCATGTCTTCATGAAAGAAAGGGTTTGATGATGCTCAGGAGCTTAGGTGGATCTCCAGTCCTAAGGAGGATCTTGAAGAGGGTGTCCTTGCTGACAAGGTTAAAGGCCTTTGTTTCCTCTGTTTCCTGCAGCTGTGTGATGGAGATCTTATCGGTGGTAGATCTATTGCTCTTAAACGGCCTTGTGATTCTGGATAGGCTGTGTCTGTGAGTAATCTGAGCCTTTTCAGTGTGACTCGTGTGAGGAGATTACTGATGATGGTGTGGAGTGAGATGCTGGTAATCACGTGGGGCAAGCCTGGGAGAAATTCCCCAAGAGCCTCTGCAAATTCCTCCATTCTCTTTTGATTATGAATCTTGCACTTGTTGATGTGAGGTCTGCACTTCTTTCTCGAGCGATGAAGTCTATTTATTTGCAGTTTTATCTTTGTGCATACCAGGGATTGGTCTGTGTTGCAGTCAGTTCTCTGAAAGCTGCATGTGAGCTTGACGCTGGGAAGGTTACAGTGTCTGGTGAAGAACATGTCAGTCTTGTGCCAGTGCTTTGATCTCGGGTGTCTCCAGGAGACCCTATGCTGAGGCTTTGTGTTGAAGAATGAATTGGTGACACAGAGACCATGTGGTGGCATAACTACAGCAGACCCTACCCGTTTTTCTTTACCCTGCCAGTGCCATACTGACCCAAGCAAATAGGCCAGGAACTCTGATTAGCACCTACTCTGGCATTGAAGTCACTGAGGATGAATAATGGCTCTTTTTCAGGGATTCTCTGGATGGCAGGGCTGAGATTGTTATAAAACTTATTGTTTATGTCTGCCTTCCACGTCAGTGTTGGTGCTTATGCTTTGATTAGGCTGACAGTTCTGCAGAGGTGTGGAGCTGTAGGGACAGGATTCACTCAATCCTCCCAGCAAGCTGTTTCTGACTGCAAATCCCACTCCATGTTCCCTGAGCCCATCTGGTGGTTTCCCCTGCCAGAAAAAGGAAAAGTCCTTCTCCTCCACACATCCCAATCTTAGAAGCCTGGTCTTTTGAAGGGCAGTTATGTCTATTTGTAATCTACTTGATTCAGTGTCAATGACTGCTGTCTTGCAAAAATCATTGATTTCTTGTAAGTTGTCAGTTGAGCCTGGTATTGTTGTCCTGATGTTCAAAGTGCCCAACTTAAGGGCATATATTTTCTTTTTCATTTTGCCTTGTGTACATATGACGATCCGCTTGTTGGTTTTCACCCTAAACCTCATGCACCCAATGACATTAACAGACCGTGGTGGGATCGCACCTTACTGTCTGGGGAATGACCAGCTTGAGGCGGGTGTTTGCCACACATGGAGCTGTGATGACTTCTTCCACCGATGGAAGCAGCCCCTGGCGTCTAATTCTACACCAATCAGGCAGGAGACTTACAACTTGTAGACTGCTGCTTCCTAGGTTGCGTCGACTCTGAATAAGAAACTGTGGTGTCCTGTTCAGAACGCAATGCCTGGATAGTTTGTTATGGAGGACCATCTGTTATCCATGTAGCAGCCCCCCCCCCCCCCCCCTCTCCACGTTGCTAAAGTGATCCAGTGGAAAGGAAAAAGCCAATATGCTTGGCTCCAGCACCTTCACAGGAGTTGCCAGAACGATGCTGTTTACGGATTTTTCCTCAGTTTTAATCCCGAAGCCTTTGCTGAGAATGGATACAGCCGTAAAGAAGTGAAGATTGGAAGTTGGAATTTTCCTTCACCTAGATGAGTCACCACCCAAGGTTTGAGTCCCGTCTACCTAAAGCAACCTTTCTTCTGTCAATTGAAACAACGCTGTTGCAAGAAGGCCAGGAGTTGGACTTGGCTGTCAGAGGTTATTTGAGACACAGCCTTGGGAGCATTTAAAAAATATTGACGGGTTTTCCCTGCTGCCTCCCTAGGCATAAAGGCTTTAGAGCCACCAGTTGGTAACATTTCATTAACATTCAGTTTCTCAGCCTTTTCACCTCAATATTTACTGGTCATTTTAGCTTTGCCTGCCTCAAATTTTGACGAAAAGATTGTTCTTAACCAGTTATATCCTTGTGGATATACAGGGCACACAGATCATAGTCATTTCTGAAATGTTTGAAGGGTGAAAAACACAAAAGAAATCAAAATAGTCAGTGTCGGTTTTATATTGATGTTATGGTGAGTCGCCATGAAAAAACAACAAGGGACCATTTCTTCTTATGAAAAGAGGAGCTCAAGCCATTACTTGTGCCGTTTTACAGTGATGAGGGTGAGGTACATGATGTGCACGAAGTACAAATCAAACTCATGCTGTTCATGTAAAAAGAAGTTTTTGAAAAATATGTTTCTGTTTAAGAACATGGAATAAAATACACAACAGCAGAAGAGACCAAGACTGAGGAAAATATCATCACCATCATGTGCCCTGCTGCATGGCTTTGGCGATCATGGCCCTCCATATGAATCTATCCTTTGTTGCAAGTACATCTCCCGCCCTCTCCTCCCTCAGCCACCCTGCAAGTCTGTCCAATATTTTCTCCTGGGTCTACCTGGTGTTCTCTTTCCCTCCAGCCTTCCTGTTGTGACCAGGTGTTGTAATTTCTCTTTCCTCATAAAATGTCCTGTAAATCTTTATAAATGATCTTCTTGTGTCTGTCTCCTTCAAGACTTCCTTGTTTATGAACCAGACACTCAGCTTTGGGTAAATAGCACCACTGCCTTGTAGGTGTCTTGGTGAAACCAAGGCGAAGGGAGTAAACCCTGACAGAAAATCATCACTATTGCCTTGTGGGTAGTCGTGGGAATGACAAAGGCTAGCAGAGAATCCGTACAAAAACCGATGGAAGGCAATGAGAAACCACCATTGTATACTCCCAAGATTGCCATGGCCAGCCAAAATACGAAGAAGATACGGTTGTCAAAATTATGTCAAGGGGGTCTTGAGAGCATTTATCAGTTTGCTGGCTTAAGGTAACTTAACGTAATCCAAGTTTTCAAGCAAGTTGTTGCCATAGTCAGTGTCAAAATGATATTTTTTTGCTGGGGTAGGGTGAAGGGGAGATAGTTATTCCTCACTAGTGTACAGTATACACATGTAGGTAGACGCAGATGAAGAATATCTTTTATCTTCTTTTGTAGATTGGGAGGGAATTTGTTCTGTTTTTTTTTTTCTAACCTTAGATGGACAGAGATGTGGCATGCATTATTCTCTGTCTCTCTGTCTGTCTGTCGCTTTCTCTCTCTCTTTTTTCTCTCTCTCTCCTGTCTCTGTCTCTCTGTCTGTCCTTTAGTGGTTTGTTCACATTGTTTCCATCACCTTGCTTCCTTTTTTTCTTCTTCTTGTGGTAAGCTGCTTTGGGTATCAGATCTTGGGTAATTCATCACTTGTCATCTGCTGACTTTGTAGAATGTTGTTCTGACTTTGGCATGCATATTGTGTTGATCCCTCCAACAACAGTCCCGCAAACCACTGGCACCAAAGACACTGAAGTAAACTTGACTCAGATATGGAAGCTGCAGAGGAAATAGAAACTGAGATCATCATGAGATTAGAGCATGAAGAGTCGCATAATATTGGAACATTTTTTTTCAGCAAGTCAGGATGTCACATGAAGATGGTACTGTGGTGTTCTGTTTTGGATTGAGATTATGTGATGGAGCTACACTCAACATTCCCTTTTACAAAGTATCCCAGTGTCAGCCAGGCCTGCAAAACATGGACACTGTGGTGATAATCAGGAAATGTAACACCCTCAATGATTTATCTGTAGAGTGGATGAGACATGACTGTTGTTCCATTCTTCCTCACCTGTCGGCTCACCAGGATCAGTGTTGGCCACTACACACTTTGTCAACACCATCTCCCTCCAGGCTGCTCTGGATTCACTTTAGTGGACAATTTCTTGAATACTTAGGCCACTGATGTTGGTTATGTTCTCGATGCATGAGATTGGAGGTCTGCCTTCCTTTCTTTTTGCCACTGTTTTTCCTTGAAGATGGTTGCCATGAGATCCATGTTCTTTCTGTGTGACATTGCCAATGCATTTTGGTCGTATTTTAGTCTCCTCTTGTTGATGTCCTCTAGTAGTTTGATGGTGTTATCAAATTCTTTAGGACACTTTCAATAGTTCTTCTGTCTGTCCATTTGATATGTAGTAGTCTCCAATAAAACTATATCTCTGCTCCCTCAATTATTCTGCAATCGGTTTTTCTTCATAGCTATAAATCATGACTGGCCAGATCAAACATTTTAAAAGTCTAACTTTCAGGCCATTTGTTATGCCTCTTGTCTTTCCAGATGTTGAGTTGGGCCATTTTTTGCTTTGTTATTCCAATCCTTATTTAGATGTCTTTGGAGCAGGTTCCATCATCAGTTTTTACAGAACCAAGATATTTGAAATCCTTAACATTTTGTAAAGGAACCTTGTTAATTAAGATGTCTTGATTGTTTTCAGTGTCTTTGCCTTTGATATGTAGCACTTTTGTTTTCTTGGCGTTCAAGTTTAGGCCAGCCTCTTTGCCTTATACATCTACCCTGTATAGAATTTTTTTTTATGCTGGTAATTTGTCTGTTAAGAGCGTGGTATTATCGGCATAGCGCAGGTTTGTAAGATTTT
The DNA here is from genome assembly GCA_030674185.1 of Monoplex corrugatus. Lineage (NCBI taxonomy): Eukaryota > Metazoa > Mollusca > Gastropoda > Littorinimorpha > Ranellidae > Monoplex > Monoplex corrugatus. The sequence goes on from CM060310.1 coordinate 42,938,318, forward strand.
TTCTTACCATCTTTATGCCCATGCCTTCTATGTCAGCATTTCTCATGACTTGTTCCTTGTACATGTATGTTAAAGAGATATGAGAGGATACAACTGTAGCCTTTTGGTCTTTACATAATGAGGCAATTAATGCAATGAGGTGCTTAAGGAAGCCTATTTTGACCATTGTGTTGAACAGGTGGAGATGAATGACGCTGTGAAATACTTTGCAATAGTCTATGAAGGTGACAAAAGCTTCTTTTTCAGTGCTTTTTATTTTCTGTATTTGTAGCACAAATAACATGTCAATTGTGCGTCTGTTGGATCTGGAGCCATAGCACTCTCAAATCCAGGTAGGAGCTGTTATGGTCCAAATTATCTCACAAATAGGTTTTGGAATGATGGGGGTTTGAATCCACGACTGCCCAGTTACTCGCAGGCATGGGAATTAACTGCAAAAGCACACATTTGATGGCAGTAAAATCTTGTTTTGTTTGTAAATGAAGTAGTGTCTGCAGGGAAAATAGTTTGGGGCACTAGAAAAAAGAAGCACTGGTTATGCGACCACCTGTTCCAGTCGCTTGCACTGTTCATGTAATTTTATTTGAAGCTGGCCCTCACTGGCAGGCTACAGTGTTGAATTTATTTATTTGATCTTTTAGTCTGCATTTTTTTCACAAGTGCATTATGTTGTCAATATGTTTATAGCATGTCAGTCATGGTGAAATTCCTTTGAAAATGTTAGTTGACATATCTTACTCCTCAGTATGTCATCAGTACTTTTTTAAAAGTCCAGAAAGATCTGGACTGTATAAATGTTTGTAAATAATGTAAATATATTTTTTAGACATTTCTTTTGTGCGTTGTTACTGCTTTTATCAGTAGAGCTTGAACAGTTCTTCATACTGGGTGAACACGCATGTCTCATGACTTTACATTTTGATTTGAAATATCAGTAGTACAGAAGACGCTGTCTTAGAAGACAATGTTCGACATGAATGACGAAGCTGTCTCACACATGGACGTGATAAACCTAAATGCCACGTAACTGATGAAAAATGCAGCCAGTGAATTAGATGTGTGCTGACTCTTTGTGAGCATAACGTGTCAGTGCTCTGGAAATGTGGGAGGAAAAAAATGCATAGTGTATCATTGGGCAGAAGGTGTGATCGGTGTTTTTGCTGCTGACTTGTAATTTAAGGCAAACTTAATATGTAATAGCCTATTTTTGTGAATTTGTGATGTTTTGATAATTCAAAACCGCATTTGTCAAACTGAAAAATAGAATACATCGATCTATCTTCTTTTCTTCTATTTTTTTTTCTGCTACTATTTCCTTCCCATTAATTTCTTATCTTCTGAATTTGTTTATATTGTAATTCTTTGTTTTCTTTTACCCTTCTCACAAAACTGTTCCTATTTATTTATTTATTTGTTCTGTTTATTATAGTAAAAATAACATATGATAGAGATATTCAGTGGAATTATTAATGACATTAGTTGTAAATGAATGTATGGAGAGAGGAATGGGGAAGGGAGAGAGTGAGACAATTGATATGAGATGAATAACAGAATGTTAGGAGTGATGATATGTATGTGTGTATACATGAAACTGCAGGGTATTCATCGCCTCCCTTGGATACTATAGTCCTTGAATTAACTGAATCAGTGGGTCATGCAGATCTAGATGAGACTGCCTGTCTGCATTGCTACCTTCCAGAGGGAGAAATTGGGACAACAGTTGCTGCACAACAAGCTGTATTGCATCACTTCCATGTAGAAATAGTTCAGTTTCTTTACCTTTCCATCAAGGCTGAGAGAACTGACAACTTTTTCCTCCACCTCCTCACAGTTGCCAGAATGCTTCCTTTTTCTGCTGTGTCGGAGCACAGCTTTATCAAAGTGAGGGAAAGAGTACCTCCAGCAAACGATGTGTCAAATGACTTTCAGGCTGGCTGTCATGTGATGATGATGTGACAGCTTCTGGGAAGGATTGTCTTGTGACCTCTATATTGAACAAACCCTGATGAAGACACCAAAGACAAATGGTAGGCTCACAACAGGCTTGGACATCAGAGAACATAAGCGTTTTGTATATCTGTTGTTGATGCCTCGATGTGCAATACTGAATCAGTGGAGGCAGTCTCTGATGCAGACATCTTTCAGTACATGAAAGCAGCATAAGGAGTTCATTCAAGACAGGAAAGGGACTACAAGGATACACAGATCACCATCCAGTACCTTTTCCAGAGGACTTTTCCAGTGCAGAAGAAAGCCTGAATTTGACTGAAAGTGAGCAAGCAACAGACACATCCATAAATGTAGATAATCAGAATGCTAGGACCATAAGCCAAAGCATTCTCAAGAGCATGAATGATCAGTCTGTGTTAGATGTAAGTTTCAAGAAGAGCAATCAGGCAATCACAGTGGTAATAAAATTTGAAGTCAAAATAGATCAGGAACCAGTACAGGAAAACCCACAGTTGCTTTTGCTTTTCGAAGACTTGACAGTTACCGAAGATGACAGGTCATTCGGAAAAAAATCTTCCAAAATAAACTGACCAGTTTGCCAACATCTCTTTTTGATGGTTGTAGATTTCCTACTTTCTTTAGTCTCCAATAAAGAGTGCACATGCTTCTCTGCCAAGTGAAAATGTCAAACCATTCTTGATGGTGGCTCTCTGCTCCAACATTTACTATGGCCTAGCAGATCATCATACAGAGACCTGGTGAAAACGTGTTGATTTTGTGTCAAGAAAATATATAGATGCCAAAGTAATCATTGATTGTTATTACTGTGGGCCAGGAACAAGGTATGCAACACATCTGCATTGAAGCAAAGGCATCATGGGGATGAATGTTGTTTTCACATTGTCAGACAAAGGAACGCTTTCTGTCAAATGCACACAACAAGCAACAGTTTCTGCTGCTCTTCAGCGGCGCATTTGAAGTCCAGAGTCTTCCGATCTGTCAAGAGCAGGGAGATGCTGATAACCTGATTGCTCAGGAAGCTTTTCTGTCTTGCTGAAGTCTCCACGTCTTGTGACTGATGAAGACAAGAACCTAGTTGTTTTGTTCAGCTCATCATGCAAGGCGTATTTTTCACATCAGGATTCTTAAAATGCAAAACAAGAAAAATATCAAGCAAAGATACGGGACATCAAGGGCACTCAAACGCATGTTGATAACAATGTATGCAAAAGTGTCCTGTTCATTCATGCTTTCTGTGGATGTGATATCACATCCCAGTCATACGGCATTGCAAAATTGTTGGCTATCAAGACATTGAAAACTTAATATTCTCTCAGGCATTTATAGATTTCTTTGCTGAGAAATATGAATACACATCTATGGCATGAGATGGCAAACAGGGTTTTGTTGCCCAGTACAAAAGAAGAAAAAGGGACACTGGACAAAATTGTGTCTTGTCAAATATCAGAAAATTTTATCAAGCACAACACAGGTCCGAGCCAGAGCTCTGCTTCCGAGTATCAAGTACATGAGGGGTTCAGCCCAGAAACTGAAGCAAGGCTTTTTTCCAGAAGATTAGGGCGGGGAGCTTCACAAGGGTCAACTTCTTCCTGTTGCTGCAAACCATCTGCCAACACCAGAAGATTTACAGAAATTTACCCACTTCAACTGCAAAGTGGATCGCTCATCAGCATGATTAAGCTGCAGGAATCGCTACTTGACATACATTACAGCTTGTGGAGAAGATCGTGGAGTGATCAGCTGTATCAACCAAATTCTTCAGCTGGAAGAATCAGACTCTGAATTGTAGCAACGTCAACGGATACTTTGTGTTTTTTAAAATTTCTTTTGTGTTTGAAATGCATAATCAGAAATCAGGCTGTGATATGTTTTTAAATTGTTCATGAAAAGAACTTTGATTTGACATGCAACAACAACATATGTGGTGGTCAGAAGTCTTAAGTTGAACGGTAAAACATGTTGGAAATGTTGACATCAAAAATTAGATCTTAAACAAAAGTGATTCATCTAGATTTTTGTGGTCAAGTTTCCTGCATTATTTTCAGAGGAAGTAGTCTGTATCATGGTTGGCATTGAAAAATTCTATAGTCCTTCAAGGCCTGCTCAGTTTTGGTGGATCTAAAATGAGAGCTAAAATGATTGACGTGGTAGTATTGACTCAGTACAAAAGGTGGAGCAGCAAAAGCAAGAAAATGACAAAAAACTGCAAACAAACAATAAAACAAACAAACAAACAATAAGAAAAATGCAACATCAAGACAAAAACTAAACCAAAACAAAACAGGACAAAACAAACCAAAACAACAACAAAAACTACAACATACACAAACAAACAAACAACAATAAGAACAACAAACAAACAAAAAGTTAATCAAGAAAACAAACTAAAAAAGTAGTCAAAAATGTATTGGCAAAAAAGAGGATAAATTATGGCTACAGCGATAAATTCATGATTACCTAAAAGCAGCAAATCGGTCTACTTTTTATGGATACAGTGAAAAAAAGCCCACCTCCCATAGGCCCCCTGCCCCCAAACAAACTGATACTACCAGTTGAAATATCTGTGCCATTTATTTTATTTCATATGTAAATTCCACACTGTAGTGTATAATGAAAAACACTGATTATCTGGGAGATAAAATGATAACATACTTATAAAAAAAATACTTGCGTTGTTCTTTTAGCATGAGTTGTGAAATATGACAAGAAAGAAGTGAGTCATAATGTTGTAAAGTATACAATCTGTTTTTATGAAAACAGAACACATGAAAGAGTTTGTATGTGGAGTTGGTTTAGACTTATGAGAAGAAATGTTGACTTTCTGTTTCAGTCTCTGGTGTACAACCCTACACTTCCCAGTCATTTGGCAGAAACTATGCTGGTGTCCAGTAAATGTAAAGACAATGTCAGAGGCCCTTTGGTAAGTACAGATGCAAGATGCATGTTTTTTGCATGTTTTTTTTCATATACTTAAAATTTATTTTACACCATTCACTGATGGTGATGTATACATGTCTGCTCAATGAAGCTGCCAAGCAGTGATGTGCTGCTGCACATGACCTAGTGAATCGACTTTGTAAACTGTAGTCCAGTCAGCATAACCAGATTGTTTAAACACACTGACATTATTATAACTGATGTGTATAAACTGCTATATGTTTCTTAGTCTTTTGCATGAACATTTTTGTCTTTTTAAATAAAAGCAATTTCATGATTTGTGAATGTTTAGATGGTTTGTTGTAACAAATCATGTTGTTTTCTTGTGTTTGAAATGCAGATAAAGAATGCATTTCAGTGATTGAATCATTGTAAACTCACTAATCAAGGCAGATCATATAGATTTTGAATTTGTTTAATCATTGATGGATGTCTTTTCTGTGGTTTGCTTGAAAGGTCCTTGCCAGAATCATTCTTAACAGAGTTGTCAGGTGGCAGCAGTGAAATTTTAAAACTTGAGTATTATAACTGAAATGTTAATTTTTGGAAACATGTCAGCACAAGAATAACATACAAAAAAGTAAGTGAACATCTTCATCGGTTCTAAAGATATTCCATTTCAAAGATACAACCATGTGTACGAGCTGTTAATATTTAATAGTTTAGAAATTTCACTGTCATACTGTAATGTCCATGATGGAGCTGAAATGAAAATACTTGTACGTTTTAAAACCATATGATAGTGGTATGCCGCACAAGCAAACACAAACACTTCAGCAGCAAAAAGGTTGAAGAACAGACCTGTCAAAGTAAGGGGAAAATGGTAAATTCGGACACGTAAATCTGCACTGAATAGCAACTTTAAAGATCTAAAGCACTGCAAATAATGGGCATTTGCATTTCATAATAAAATCACTTGCAGAATTTATCCTAGAAAGTACAGTGAATTTTTTCAGCATGATCAGTTCACTGCATTTTAACTTTAAGTACCAAATATTCAAACTGGAAAATCTTCAATCTGACAAACAGAAAAAAGCGTGTTTATAGGCGTCCATGCTTCAAAAATGAATAACTCCGTGACTATTACAGGAGGACCAAAAATTTTGGTATGTGGATTAAGTGCTTTGCGAGGTGTCAAAATAAACTGAAATCAACATGAAAATATTATTCAAAAGTTGTCAGAAATGGAACATTATCAGAATTTCTCATGGAAAAGTGTTGGAATTGTGATCTAATAATGATGCTGATTGGATGTTTTACTTTAGTTAAGAGTTGAAGGTCGTTTTGATGAATAAAAAGGGAGATCATTTTGGTTTCCTCACAGTTCGTGAATCCCAACAACGTTTTGTTGTCTGTTGTTGTTGATGTGAGCTATATAACTTTTTTCCATCATGAGTAGAGGTATCAACTCGACAGGTTATGGGTCCATTAGTGCAGGACCTCATGGAAGATATGCTAGACTGTCTTTCAATGGAGATGAGCGTAAATATGAACAGTGGGAGTTAAAATTCTTGGGGTACATGAAACTTCAAAAGCTGAAAGACATTATTTTAACTCCAGTTGAAGAAGAAGTCGATGAAGACAAGAATGAAGAAGCTTTCGCTGAATTAATTCAATTTCTGGAAAACAAAAGCCTCTCTTTGATTATGAGAGATGCAGTTAATGATGGAAGAAAGGCCCTGAGTATTCTTTGTTCCCATTACGCTGGCTCAGGCACCCCTAGGGTGATTTCGTTGTACACTGAACTAACCTCGCTAGTGAAGTGCCATGACGAATCGGTGACTGACCACCTGACAAGAGCAGAGACTGCTGCTGCAGCTCTAAGGAATGATGGTGAAACAGTTGCGGACAGCTTGCTTATTGCAATGGTGTTGAAAGGCCTCCCTGACAGTTATCAGTCATTTATTGCAGTTGTCACTCAGAGTGACAAAAAACAGACTTTCAGTGAATTCAAAGTGTCTTTACGAAGTTTCGAAGACACAGAACATTCCAGGTCTTCAACCAGTGGTGATTCAGTTCTGAAATTTGTTTACATATCAACCTCTTGCCGTGTTGCCTCAACTTCAAGACATCAAGTTGGAAGTAGAAAGGAAATCACTTGCTTCAAATGTGGGGACACTGGTCATATTGCAAGAAACTGTGAAATCCAAGAGAACGTTATGGTGTAGTTTTTGTCGCAAAAACACACACAGTGACAAAGCATGCAGAAACAAGAGTAAAAACAGAACAGATAAAGTAAGTGAACTTACTCATGGGGATCATTCTGAACATTCTTTTGCTTTTAAGGCAAATGTTGGTTGCAGTGTGTGTATGAAAGAAGACATGTTGTTGGTTGACTGTGGGGCAACTACACATATAATAAAAATGATGAGTCCAAATTCAACAAATTTGATGACAGTTTCAGACCTGAAAAACATTTTATTGAACTGGTCAATGGGGAGAGAAGTAACAATGTTGCTATGAAAAGGGGGGAAGTTGATGTGATCTATTGTGGACTCTAATGGTAGACATGTGAAAGCATCTTTGAAAAATGCTTTGTATGTTCCTTCATACCCTCAGAACATTTTGTCAGTGCAGGTTGCAACTGAAAAAGGGGCTAGTATTTCATTCAAGCCAGATTCTGCTGAGCTTATATACAAAGACGGTACCAAGTTCAAGATTGGAAAAGTGTGGCAGACTATATTACCTCAACACATGTGACACAGACACTGAAGACTATGCTAATGAAATGATACCATTGACAGTGTGAATTATGCATGTGATTTGAAGGGATGGCATGAAATTTTGGGTCATTGTAACTATGATGATGTGATGAAGTTTGAAAAGTGGTGGATGGTATGGAAGTTGTTGATAAAAAGAAACCAGATGATTGCAGTGTGTGCATGTTGGGTAAAATGACAAATGACAGGAACAAAAAAACATGTGTACATTCAACTGTTCCATTTGAGTTGGTCCATACAGATCTTGCTGGTCCAATTACTCCTACTTTAAAGGAAGGTTTCAGTTATACCATATCTTTCACAGATGATTATTCAGGGGTATGTTTTTTGTATCTGCTGAAGAACAAAAGCGACACTGTTGTTGCAGCTGAAAAATTTCTAGAAGATTCTGCCACCTATGGAAAGGTGAAGTGCATCAGGTCAGACAATGGCACTGAATTTACTTCATGTGCTTTCAGTGAAGTCCTTAGAAAGAATCAGATAAGACATGAGATGTCTGCGCCTTATTCCCCACACCAAAATGGAACTGCTGAACGACACTGGAGAACACTTTTTGAAATGGGTAGGTGTCTCCTCATTGAGTCGAAACTGCCCAAAGAGCTGTGGCCATACGCAGTCATGGTAGCAGCATACATACATAACAGATTTTACAATGATCATTTGCTTCAGACGATCATTGTAACATCTGTTACGTATGTATGCATTGACTGGGCAGAAGCCAAATTTGTCCAAAATGACGCCATTTGGCTGTGAATGTTATGCATACATTTAAAATAAGAGAAAACTTGATCCCAGGAGCACAAAGGGCATTTTTGTAGGATATGACAGGGGCAGCCCAGCTTATCTGGTGTATTTCCTAGATTCTGGAAAAGTCTACAGATACAGAGTTGTGAAATTTGTTTAAATGAGAGAGAGTGTGAGTGCGATTGAAAGAGAAACACAGACTATGCCTTCATTTGTACAGAATTGAACAAGGGCAGAATAGTTATTAAATACTGTCCAACACAACAAATGTTAGCTGATTTAATGACAAAGCCTGCTACTAAATTCCAGTTGCAGAAGTTCAGAAGTGTGATTTTTGGAAGGTGAATCTATTCATACCTGTTGCAGAATGTTTGTGTGAATGTGTGTATCCCTAGATTATCTCAGAGACTTGATTTACAGGGAGATTTAAATTGATATATTGACAAAAATGATATATCAAGATGTATGACTTGGATAGTTTATGGCATTAAGAAATGTAATGTGTGTGTGTGTGTTGGAAAGCCACTTGGTCACTTGTGAAAGGATTGTATGAATGGTAAATTAATGGTTAATCTCACTAGGTGACAAAGATAAGATTATTTCCTTTGACAGGACCTATTTCATGTAAACTGGCATTATTGTTGTGATCAAGTGGGGGCGTTGGAATTGTGATCTAACAATGATGCTGATTGGATGTTTTACTTTAGTTCAGAGTTGAAGGTCGTTTTGATGAATTGAAAGGGAGATCACTTTGGTTCCCTCACAGTTCGTGAATCCCAATGTTTTGTCGTCTGTTGTTGTTGATGTGAGCTATATAACTTTTTTCCCTCCATCATGAGTAGAAGTATCAACTCAACAAAAAGGATGCACGTCAACGATGAAACTACTTCAAAATGTTGTTTTTCAAAAAGAAAAAAAAGAAAAAGAAAAGATTAAAGATACTCACAAACGTTTACATACAGTTAAGGATAAGCCTCTGCACAGTTAAAAGCAATTTCTTGAACAAATGCAGCTTGAAAGTATTCTACAGGTTGGTTGGGCACTTGACCACGAAAGTTCTTCTCAAAGAGGAGGAGGGAGCAAGTATGATGTTGCTAGCAAAAACAACAGATGCATCAGTATGTATGTGTCAGCTCTTCCAGGCCATCTGAATAACATTGCCAACCAGTTTTTGTTCTCTTAAGAAAACTGACTTCAGCAGAGGTGGGGCAGTGTACAGTGGTGACTTTGCCAATGAAAAAAATTGTCTTCATTGTACACAGCTACAAACTTTCCCTCGTTTTCAGCTATGAAGTTGTAGGACAAGCTGTTGTATTCAACTTCACTGGATTCTGAACCAGAGACTGCTTCACCTTCTGATGAAGAATCCTGACAACAGTGACAGTACATCTGGTTTGGTTTGTTTTAGGTGTGGAAGTTGTGGCAAGGTTGGCAGACCCAAGGTCAGCAGGTGGCTGACAAGGGTCAGAGAAGATCTATACCTTCAGCAGTGTTGTTTTTTTTCTGCAGCACTAGCTTGTGCCACATAAGTTCAGCTCCTAAGGCCTTCTTCAGGCTGGTATGGTATAGTTGTTCATGAGTTTCCTAACATCATCTTCTGTGACGAGATGCATAGCCCACTGTGTGCCTGAAATTGTCTGGTCACCTCAACAACCTGCTGCAACCTCCTTTCTTCAACTTCCTCCTGTCATTGCTGCTCCTCCATGATGGTCTGTTTTCGTTTCTGCATAGTCTGGTTCTCCATGACAGTATACTTCTCCCGAAGAAAGGCGAAGTCTCGCTCACAAGCTTTAAAAGCTTAATAATAATAATAAAATAATAATTAAAATATTTATATAGCGCAAAATCTTGATAAAATCAAATCTAAGCGCTGAAACAGACACACGCGCGCACGCGCACGCACGCACGCACGCACGCCCACGCACGCACGCACGCACGCACGCACCACACACACACACACACACACACACACACACACACACACACACACACACACACACATACACACACACACACGGCTATAAATGGGGAGAAAATAAAAGCAATGGAAAATTATAGAGAGCATATTATATACAATTATATATTACAATGTGATTCCCCTCCGAGTGGAGGCAGGCTGCGGAGGGGATTGAGTGAGGTCAGGATTTATGCAGAGGAGAAAAGGTGAGTTTTGAGAGCGGACTTGAAGGAGACAAAAGTAGGTTGCTGACGGACTGAGAGAGGAAGTTTGTTCCAGGAGAGCGGACCAGAAACAGAGAAGGCTCGTGGACCATAGGTATTGAGCTTAGTGCGTGGAAAGCAAAAAGTCTGAGGATCGGAGGCAGAGCGGAGGGTACGTGAGGGAACATAGATCTCAAGTAGGCTTGACAGGTAATCAGGGGCTGCGTTATTGAGGCTTTTGTAGCACATGGTGTCTAGTTTGTACTGTATGCGCTTTGATACAGGGAGCCAGTGAAGTTGTGCCAGGAAAGGAGATATGTGGTCAGCTTTTTTCTTTTTGAGTACGAGGCGTGCAGCATTGTTTTGAATGCGCTGTAGGATGTGAATGGTGGAGGCAGGAAGACCAGACAGGAGTGAATTGCAATAGTCAATGCGAGACATTATGAAGGAGAGAACGAGTTTTGCAGTTGTTTTGATAGAGAGATACTTCCTGATCAGACTTATATGATGGAGATGATAGTAGCAAGATCTGGCAGTTTGAGAAACAAAGTTGTTCATGGAGAGGGTAGAGTCAATGCAGACAGCAAGGTTTTTAGCTGAATCAGAAATTGGGACTGATGTGTTACATAATGGGAGAGAAAGAGGAGGCAGCTGAGAAAGTTTCTGACGGGTGCCAATGAGGATAGCTTCTGTCTTGTCGTCATTAAGCTGAAGTTTATTGTATGTCATCCAGTTCTTAATTAATGTCCGAGTAACACTCAGTGGTGCGAGTCAAGAGGCGCTGTATATTGACAGGTGAGTCACTGTCTAGAAGTTGGGTGTCATCAGCATAGAAGTGGTGTTTTATAGAGTGGGAGTTGATAATGGTGGACAGGGGGGAGGTGTAAAGAGTGAAAAGAACAGGGCCAAGGACAGATCCTTGTGGAACACCACAGGTCAGGTATGCAGGTTGAGAGTAAGTGCCGTTGATGAGAACAGTTTGTTTTCTGTTTGATAGATATGAAGTGAACCAGGAGAGAGCAATGTCAGAGATGCCAAAAGTATGATGAAGTCTAGAAAGGAGAATACCATGATCAGTGGTATCAAAGGCTGCAGACAGATCAAGGAGTGTGAGGAGAGAGACTTTGCAAGTATCAGTTGCAAGGAGGAGATTGTTGAGAATGTGTAGCAGGGCAGTTTCAGTGCTATGGCACTGGCGGTAGGCTGACTGGAAAGGATTGAGGAATTGTTGGCAGACAGGTGAGAGTTCAGCTGGTTGAGGACAACTTTTTCGATGAGTTTTAACAAGAAAGAGATTAGAGATAGGCCGGTAATTTTTCAGTTCGTTTGGGTCTAAATTGTATTTCTTGAGGAGAGGGTGAACAATAGCAGACTTGAAAGAATCTGGGACAGTTCCAGTTAGAAGAGAAGTGTTGATGATGTCAGTGATGAATGGGAGGAGAGTAGGGAGACAGTCAGAGTAAAGAGAACCTGGAAGAGGATCCAGTTCGCAGGTTTTGAACGACATGGATCTGATTGTGTTGAGAATTTCTTCTTGTGAGACTGGGGTAAAAGTAGTAAGAGGTGTGCCAGAGAAGGAAGGGTCAGGTGGGCATGGTTGACAGGGTGTCCTGTCAAGCCTGTCACGAAGAGTTTGTATTTTGGTGGTGAAATACTTGGAGAATACAGATGGGAGTTCTTCATTTGTGTGTTTTGTTGGGAGAGGTAAATCTTTTCGTGTGCCAAGGAGATGATTCATGGTTGTAAAGAGTTCTTTTGAAGAAGAGGCATTCAGGATTTTGGTTTGGAAATAGCTTGTTTTTGCAGATGCAATGAGGGTGGATACTTTTGTTTTAGAGGCTTGGAAAAGTTGCCTATGTACAGTGAATTTGGATTTGCGCCAGCGGCGCTCTGCTCTGCGGCGGGCACATTTTGCACAGGCAATCTCATGAGTGAGCCAGGGGGTAGGGGGCGGTCAGGTAAAAGACGGGTTGTGGCTGGAGCATGAGTGTCCAGAAGATGGTGGAGAGTAGTATAGAATTTATCGGCAAGGTTATGTGACTTTTCAGAAAGGAGACGGAAGGCATCAGATGAAAATGTGGAGAGGTCGATAGATTTGAGATTGCGTCGAGTCACTGTGCGCATGGTACGGGAAGGAGGAGGAATGTCAAGAGAACAGAGAATTGCAGAGTGGTCAGATGGAAGGGCTGAAGTTAGACGGGTAGAAAGAACTAAGCAGTTATCAGTAGCTGAATTGTGGTGATCACGAGAAATGATCCAGTCAAGAATGTGACCTTTTTGATGGGTTGGTTCAGAAATGTGTTGAGTCATATTGTGATTGGACAGAGTTGATGATATGTCTTGTGTCATAACGGTGAGTGTTGTCATAGTGGACATTGATGTCACCTAGAATGATGAGATTTCCAGGTAAGAGGCAGTAGTAGTCAAGTAGTTGGTCAAAGTCAGAGAGAAACATGGATGTGGTGAGCTTGTTGGCAGAGCTAGGTGGAGGTCGATAGACACAGGAGAAGGTGATGGGGTGAGGGGTGGATTGGAAGGATACTTCAACGTGCTCGAAAGAAGGATGGGAGAAAGGCAGAGACTGCCAGAAAGACAGGCGGGAATGGAGTGAGTCGTTGTAGAGGATGGCGATACCACCACCTCGGGATGAGCGATGGAAAGAAGCAAGCCTGTAACCACTCGGAGTGAGACTCGCATGTATAGGTTCATGACCAAGGGGGTTAAGCCATGTTTCGGTTATAAAAGCAATGTCAACATGCTCATCTGCGATAAAGTCAGCAATGACATCGGCCTAGCTTCTGCTTGTCTCGAAGACCATGATACTGATTTTAATTTATGTGACTATTTTTATTTTTATTCCTATAATTTAAAGCCTTGCTGACTGTACAAAGCCATGTCAGGGCTATAACCATTTCATAACATACAAAACACCTGGTTGGAAAAAAAAAACGGAAAAGAAAATTAAGAACGCACAGCAAAGCATAAATGCACATGACTTAAAAATGTAGCGCTGGTGTTGACCATTCCATCCAGTTTATCGCCAGAGAATTTAAAAAAACAAATGTGAACACAAATGTAAACATAGCTAAGGACATTAAAGCATACATGAAAAATGGCCTACATTACCTAAAATTGCTCCTGCACAGTATGTTTCCTTAGAGCCAAACATGCAGACAATACATATACTCTGTTATCAATCCTATGAGAAAGTATGTAAGGCTTTATAGAACACATACAGGTGAATGGACCAGCAGGGCAGAAAATGATTGGAAGAGATGACAGAAATGCACATCAGAAATAGCCAGCAGAATCGGCCAAGCCAAAACAGCATTCAAGAAGATGACAAGCATTCTTACCAACAAATGCCTATGAATTAACATCAGGAAGAGAGTTCTTGAATATTATATAGAACCAATACTGTTATACGGTTGTGAGGCGTGGACAGTCGACAAGCAAAGCCAGAACAAGATTGAGGCAGCCGAGATGTGGTTTCTAAGAAGAATGTTGAGAGTTCCATGGACAGCAAAGAAAACAAATGAGACTGTTGATGGAGGCAGACACAAGATCATTGATAAGGAAGATCAGGAATAGACAGGCATCATTTCTAGGCCATTTTATGAGGAAAGGGGAATTGGAACACCTGGTCACAACAGGAAAGCTGGAGGGAAAGAGAGCACCAGGTAGACCCAGGGAAAAATATTGGACGGACTTGCAGATTGTCTGAAGACATGTTTGAGGCAACAAGAGATAGAGACAGATGGAAGTCCATGATCGGCAATGCCATGCGGCATAGAATCCACATCACAAGTTGTTGACAAGTTCTTCTGCTTCACTGGGAATACTGGTAATAAGAATACACAAAACCAGCCACAAATCCACTTGATACTGTGCAACTTTTGCCGAAGAGTCACTATGATTTGGGGAGCTATGATGAAATGGGTCAGTTCAGATGTATGTAAAAATGCTATTAAGAAGGGAAGGAACTGCTACACAACTGTCTGAGGGTCCCAGGAACTGGTTTATTTTCCTTGATTGATTTCATTATGCACAATTCTTAAAATCTGCCAGATGCATGCGTCCATCACGCTCTCAAGTGAAAGTTAGTGCTTGAAACCCATATCCAACAAAACTCCATTAAGTATTTAGAATGATTGTTTCATAAATATGGATGGCAGAGGCTATAAGACTTAATTAAGTATTTGGAATGATTAATTCATAACTATGGAATGCAGAGGCTATGAAAATAAGTAAAACTTAGCTATGATAAAAGTGAAGCATTTTGATCAGAAGCGAATACACCTCACTCTGCGTCGTTTGCTTACATCTTTGTAAATTGATAAGCAAGAGTTTATAACAGCGCAGGGCACTCTGTTGCATGTATAAGACCTTTTCCTTCTGGTCTAGGCCACTTGTACTCATTGCAGCAAAATCCAGACTCTTTGCAGAGCCAAAAAAGATAACAGTTTCTATCCCAGACCTAGCCTTCATTCTCCTCCCTAGACCTCAGGAACACAAGAGAGGAGAAATCCTTCTTGTGCTTGTGTCTTCTGCATCAAACACTACTTGAAATGCTTGATCCCAAGATGCTCCTCCCAACAGAAATCTTTCAATGAGGGATATTCTAAGGATATTGCAACAACCATCACATTGTATTGACCCTTTGAAATGATTACCAGCGCTTATAAGGAATCTGACACATCCTCCTCTTGCTAGAACCTGCTAGCTCATGAACTCAGGTCTCTCACTTTATTGGCTGTGTTCCTCTGCTTCCTTGAAGTAGCCTACTGACACTGGTAATCCATTTTTATTATTTATGAGAGCTCAAGGCCTCCTCAGATGGTTTGTCTTGTATCTCCTTTGAAGCAGCCAGTGCCATCATTGCTTCCAGGCAACGGGCATACCAGGACAGGAGATCACTCCCTCCATCCAGTTAAATCCTGCATGACAAGAGTTTACTCCCTCCATCTAAATTCTAATCATTAAATTCTGTTTTATCTGGATATGATAGAGTATGTGACACTGAAAGAAGAATTTTTCGGTATGAATTCCTGTTCAGCCTGTGCACTCATATTATCCAACTTTTAGTTCCACCCAACCATCCCCTCTTCCATATCTTCTGCTTTGTGGTCTTCCCACAAAAATGAGGATAATAGGAAGAGAAAACATGTTTATGCGTGGTCTGGGCATTGTGGATAAGGAGTGCATGTTAAAGCCTGGAGCCATCTTTGTACTGAATGCTCGGTGATCTTGGATAGGTTCGAGCCCAAAATAGCAATAAGTTAGACATAGTAAGTGCACTAGCCAACGGGAATTTTTATTGAAAATTTTTTTTTCTATCAGTGTTCATTGGATTATATAAAATGAAATGTGAGTGCCATACTAGCTTTCCAGTTCTCAGGCACTTTGGTTATTTTAAAGATGAATGTTTTCGTAATGGGTTTGGTCACATGAAGATATGTGACATTGTTTAACAATACTGCAGTTTGATTTGTTGACATTTGTGACCAGTGTACAGAAAAAGGAGCAGAGAAGTGGAGACTAATTGTGTCTTTATGCAATAAGTATGTAGATACTAGGATCTGTTCACTCCTGATGTTTGTGTGTGTGTGTGTGTGTTTTACAGTGCCTTTGCAAAGTTGTTATGTCAGATTTCTTTGAAGTTGGGATAATGCGAAATCATTTGAATTGTGGTGTGGGACATGTTTGTGTGGCACACAGTATTTAGGAGTATACAGTTTTTGAGGCAAGAGTACACAAACCACAAATTTGAGGCAGACGGGTCTGGTTATGTAAGGGTGATGTGAGCAACTTCAAACAGTGCATGGGCGAAGGAGAAAGATGATGTTGATGAGAAATGGTTATCAAGTGTATATTTACATATCACATTTCTCCACCAATAGAGGGATGGGGGAATAATTTGATGGAGGATTAAGTGTGCTTGGCAGTTTCCTTCCGCCTATTTCTGTTCCAAGAATCTGTTGAAAGTTAAACAAAGCAACATGAAAAGAAGTAATTCACTGTGTAGAAGAGTTGGCTTGAGCACCTAGTGGAATAGTAATCAGAATGGAGGTGTTGCCTGTAGATGTTAGTGCAGGTAGTGTCTCTTCCTCCATGTCCGGTACATTTACAATGAAAATTTGCTCCAGTGCCCAACTCACTAAGGCCAGATGTCAGTTCACAGGTCAGGGGTGCTGCTTTGGTTTGTAGCAGCTATTGGTAACTATTGAGAATTGCATCATGATGTGAGGATGCAGATCACTTAACTGCTGGAGGCCTGATCGCAGGCATGTTCAACAAAGCAAACCTTTGTATGACTGACGGTTTCTTTTAGAAGCAGCCAAATTCACGAGGAAAGAAAACCACAGTTCTGATTGCAGTGGGGCATAAAACCACCAAGCAAGCAAAGTTTATCATGAAACACTCCAGAGTCATGACCCAAAAGAAAGGACAACAAAAGTGTGCTCAGCATGTGAGGGGAGTCGCCCATCAAGCTGTTGTCATAAGAAGAGGCTTGACAACAGCATTTTTGAACAGTGTTGGAAAAAAGCCTGTTAGTAAACAATCATTCACAGTACTAGTCAGTGCTGGGAAGATCTCACCAATGCATTAAGTATCGAAGATGTATGGACAAGATCAAGAGAACACACAAATTGAAATTACGTGCAGAGTTCACATTCTGAGACTTATTGAAAGGGTATAAATTTTGGAAAATTGGGATAACAAGAAATTGAGAGACAAGATACTTTAACTTAAGAAACTTGTCAAATGTCGGAGCAGATATCAGAAACTTCAAATTGGTAAAGAGCTGGATGGGGGACAGTTTTTCACAACCACAAAAATTGCCACTTAAACTAAACAGCTGCCAAGAAGAACTACTGTTTAATATCCGAAAACAATAGAAATCGGTTTTGGCTTTTGAGTATCAGTTTGGTGGCTTGTCATTTTGCTAGAGCAAATAAATAAGTGGACAGGCAAATCATCTCTGTTCAACGTGTTGATGTATTATTGACTTAGCAAAATTTATTTTGATGTACTTTGCACTATGAAACAGGGGCAAGTTTATCCAGGACAGAACAGAGTGCAGTGAAGTTGGTCTGCAGTTTGACATACAGATGAAGACAAAGCAGTTTGCACTTACTCTATGCTGATCTGTCAGTGTCACACAGATTATGCATTTCCTTGTAAACAGATGTGAGGCGAGGAGTATTAACATTCATATCACAACAAACAGAAAAGTGAACATTCATATCACAACAGTCACAAAATGGTCAGACATAACAATAATAATAATGTTTATTTGTATAGCGCATATTCCATATAAAAACATGCTCACCAGCGCTTTACATTTCACACACAAAAAAAGCAAATGGCGATAAAAATGTTCACAATTACATACACAATGAGAAAACAACGAACATTAAAGCTATACAGGTAAGAAGACACATAAGAAACCACAAAATATTAAAGTTTAAACACTGACATATGTCATAAAAAACAACAGATTTTTCATATGAATAAAGAAGCATACTGTGTTTATATATTCATGTGTGTGTGTGTGTACGTGTGTGTGTGTGTTACTGTGCGGTGTGTGTGTGTGCACGCGCTGCATGTGTAAGAATATGTGTGTGTGCGTGTGCTATGTTTGCATGCATGTGTGTGTGTTTGTGCATGCAATAGTTGTACATAAAATTATAATCAATATGATACAATAAAAACACATCACAGAAAAATTCTAATTCATATACAGAAAAAACATAACTTCAGTGAAACAGCATTAACTCCTTGACAATCAAAATTACATCACAGTTTATAATCTATTCGCATATCATATATCACAATTTACATACAAAAAGGTTAAGAAATTTCTTAAAGTATTTCAGTCCCTTTCCCACTCAGTTTCTCCCATAACCCCTCCTCAGCTATACACAAATATACAGTGATACACACACAGTGCTCACTCATGCACACACACATACACACACACACACACACATACACACACACACATACACACACACACACACACACATACACACACACAACACACACACACACACACACACACACACACACACACACATACACACATATGCACGCACACACACACTCCTCGCTCTATAGGCCCTGATACAAAATACTATTATACAGGCAGGAGAAATTTGTCTGATGACAGACTTGCAAACTTAGGCTCCTCAGGTTAGATGAGTTTGAAAGAGGTGGGTTTTCAGGTGCTGTTTGAAGGTTGAGAAACACTTAGTTTTTCTGAGAGACAATGGTAGAGAGTTCCATACATTTGGGCCAAAGACAGAAAGACTTTTTACCAAAGGTGTCAAGCGAGAGAAGCGAGGAACGGTCAACAGTGAGGTGTCAGGGGAGCGGAGCGTTCGAGAAGGTTTGTAACTCTGCAGGAGTTAGCAAGGTAGGATGGCATGTCCTCATGATAGATGCACTAAAAAGCAGAAACAGGCAACTTTATTTTGAATCCTAGCCTTTACTGGGAGCCAATTGATATCAGATGTTTAAAAACAGGTCAGACCTATTATTACCCAGTCCAGAATGTGATTAGGGATATGAGTAGGTTGTTTCACAATCTGACAGTAAACAAACATGTTCAACAAGTCTATCTTTTTTTGCTGTGCTGGCATTGCTTAGCTTGTCCTAGTGAAAATTAATATGTTTGTTTTCCTTGTTGGGGGAAGGGGAGGGAGATGGGAGATGATAGACACAAAAGAAGTGTAGAGCTAGGGGGGTGTGAGCAGCGTCATATGATGCATGAGTAAAGGAGAACTTTTGACAATGTGGATAATCATCTGATGTACATTTTTATATATTGCAGCAATTCCTGCCCCAAGAAGGGGCAGGCATTGATTTGATGGGTTTGATGGAGTAACCAAGGGGTGTTAGGTTAGCACATTTTCCTTCATCTCCTTACTGCTTTAACAAAATCGTGGTCAGAAACAGAATTATCTAATTGGAACTGGTCTAACAATGCACTGAGTAACAGTTTACCACTCTTCATTCTGGGAGATGCTATAATTAGACAGCATTACAAAGTTGATTAGTTGTAATTATGCAGTAAACATCAAAGTTACAATTTTAAAAATAATTAAGTATTGGATGAAGTATTGTGTTTGTAGTCATCAGTTTGATGTCTGTTTACTTAAGTATTTTTTTATTAAAAAAAACCGGGAATACCTGTACTTGTATGTGGGAACACATGTACTTGTATATAGTTGATCTTGAGAAAGAAGGAATGAAATGGTAACAGGAAGAGGGCATAGAAAGTTAAAGAAATAAAGTAACCAGATTTAACTAATAAACCAATAAACTAGCTAAACATAAGAGTTAACGCCTAAATCATGATGTATGAATGTGTGTATATATCTATATCTGTATCTCTATATTTATATCTGTATCTCTCTCTCTCTCTCTCTCTCTGTATATATATAACTTTTTGACAGGCTAATAAAATGTTCATATATGTCAGTGATGTTGATTCAGATGTGTCCTAAATTGAGTTCTTAGAAAGAAGGGGAATGTATTGTTTTGTCTTATTGCAAGAAAGAACATCACTGTTGTTTTCTGTCCGCAAAGAGACATACTATTCCTCATGTATTATATTTTGAATGCATCAAGTTTCCACCTGTACATAAGGGATTGTATGATTCTGTGACATTCAATTGCTTATTTATTTTGCTGAATTAAAAATTCATGCTGTTATTTTCACATTTTTTTCTGATTATCCTGGAAATGCTTCCATTCAAGGAGAAAGGGCGCTTTATTATGTTTGATTCATATGCGTGCATGTGTGTGTGTGTGTGAACAAAGCAAAAACATAACTTTACAGTTGTCAGCCTGACGATGAATGGTTTATGATGATGATGGTATGTATTTTCCCATTTTGGGAAGGGTGGGGAGTGAAAGCAAACCAACCATCAAAAGCTAGGTACTTCAGTTTTTGTCATACCAAACTGTTATAACTGATAAAAATGTGCATGTAACTGCTGATACACCAGTGTTATTCTTTGACAAAAGAGCTGAAGATAAGAAAAGGGTCTAATAGATATGATAAAATCAGGCTACTGAATGTAGTACTGGTGAATTGAATTATGCAATCAGGTATACTTTTTCAATGTGACTGATCCTAAACATTAAACAAATGATTGCTGAGTTTTCACCTGGGACATTAATCATTCATTGTTTCAGCACACTTCAGAAAAGGCGATACACATCAGAGACCAGTGTCAAAAAGTGGAGGCAGCACTGCAAGCCCTGGAGAAGAAGCTGAACAACATTAATTTTTCATTTGCCCAGCATGTGTATAAGAAGGTAGACTCATGTGTACAGTGTCTACTTGAGCAACTGGCACTTCTCATGGAAATTTCAGGGAGCGACTGCGTTTGGTATGATATAATCTAGTCATCTTCAATTTTATTGTTAGTATTTTTTATCCCATTGGTAGACTGATGAACATCTGTTAATACTTTTAGCATAGACATCTTGATTTTCAAGCCGTGATACTCTCCGCCATGGGTATGCTGGGGGCTCTTTCAGTTTAAATTGTATCCCCACCTTCTGGAAATCCTTCTGCTAGAAACTTCCTCTTTTCTGTCAAGCTGTTTCTGTCTTGTTCCTTTGCGTTCTATCGTTTTTTTTCCAATTGTTTTCTACCTTGCTGCTCCATTAACCTGTATGTGTTTGATAAAGTCTTAAGTACTTTCTCTTAGTATTGATAACTGGGTATATGTATTAAGTGCATTTTTGGCTGTTGGGAAATATGATATGCAGAAACAATTTTTGGTGATTTATGCCTGTTGCTGTATGTTTTAGTGCCCGTGGTTACGTTTAAATTTGTATTCAGGTGTGTTTTTCAAATCCCCTGTATGGTAAATTGGATGGAGTGGTCAGTGCCAGGGGCATCTCATCTCCTTAGATCATGTGCGTGAATGGTTTGGTATGTGTACTTGATTTTCTTTTCCTTTTTTTTCCCTGTTGAATTGTTGTGTATGTTTTTAAATTGGTTATAGCCTTGATATGGCTCTACGCAGTCGGCTGAGTTTTAAATAAAAATAACAGTAACAGTAAGATACTCAAAATACTCTTGATCTTTGTCTTGGAGTAGTGTTTTCAACCTGTTCGATCAGTCTTCCTCAGAGCTGGTCCACTTTTATCAGCTTCTTAGACTAATATTTGTATCATGTTGGAGACATCCAGTGATAGCTGTGCAGGCAACATTGGTCTTAACCTTTTTACCACCAGTGATACAGCACTAGGCCTACAGCACAAATCAGCTTTGCTGCAGTGCGTTGCTGTCAAAAAACCAGTAGCGCAACAGGAAAGAGAATTGGGACACATGCTAAGTTTTATGTATTGGTTAAGCGGGTTTTAAAATCAGGTGAGAAAGTGTTAAGTTTACTTGTTTTAATGCAGACTTTTCATGTTTCAAATTTTTTTTTCACACCCCAAAATACTTTTTTTTAGCTAAATCATTGACATAGGCAGCCAGGCAGGCAGACAAGCCTGACAGAGCAAAGATATAGAAGAGCCAGACAGAGCAAAGAGAGAGACATTCACATACAACAACAAAAAATGTAATATACTATACATATCATTCTGAAAAGTGAAATGTTGAATTCACCAATATGCAGAAATGAAAAAAAAATTATGCCACCAATAGTTCCATGAGAAAAAACACCAACACAATAAACACTGACCTGCACAAGATGAAAATGTTCATTGGCAAGTGTACTTTGTGGAAAGCTTGGTTTTTGGTTTTAGTTTTTTTTTGTTTTGTTATAATTTTGCATCCCAGAATTCAATCAGGATTGTGGATCAAGCAAGAGAGAATGCGAGAGTTCGTCATTCACACAAGTTCCCATCAGAGTCAGACTTGTGACGCGCTTCTGTCCTCCTTTCCCACTTTATTCTAGCTTCACTACGTGCTTTGGAATGAATCTGTTGTTATTAACTGTGATGTGTGATTGTACATGTCACAACTGGAATTCTTGGTAAGCTAGACAATTTGATATTTTTTATCTTACACTGTTGGCTGGCCAGTGGGGTAGTTCAGTGCTAAACAAGTATGGTACTGAAAGTACACAGCGACCTCTTTGTGTCTGTAACTTCTAGTTGCTAGTACAAAGAAACAGACTTTTAAGTCTAGTTGGCCACTTCGTGACCCTACTGGCTACCTTTGTAGTCTCATTTGGCAACTTGTGTAGTCCTATTGGCTACTTGCGTAGTCTGGTTTGGCTGTCTACAGTCTCGTATACTGCTTTGGAGTGCACGGTAGTTCTGACATCATTTGGTTCCATGGTACTATGTCACTTGCCTCTGTGGCATTCAAGATGGCAGATACTGAACCGGTCAAGAAACAGAAAGAAGACATAGACAAAATTGAATCCCACTTCGAAGTTAGGACAACATAAAGGGAAAAAGAAAGACGATGAGGAATCAAAGACTACCCTTGACAAAATTCTAGATGTTGTGTCCTCTCTAACTTCTAAAACGGGTGAACTTCAGTCAACTACAAATGAACTTAGCTCTCGTCAGCAACGTAGAAGACCAAAACAAAGAAAATGCCGCGACCGGTATTGGCAAGGAAGATGAACATGGAAATACTCATGAGTCCGAGCAATCCCAGAAAAAAGGAAAGCTTCTGATAGCTTTGACTTCTACAACATCATGGATGACGATGACACTGATGATACACCAGACACTGACCATGATTCATATTTTAGCTTTGATTCGTATATTTGAATCGAACAAGAAGGGCCCAAAGTGGATGACACACTTGCATCAACTTTTGATACAGGACTCAGAAACGAGACAGACAGAAAAAATATCAAGGAGCTGCTGCAGTCTTGTGCCAGACCAAAGAATATTTTGTCCATGAGAACACCAAAACTAAAACCAGAATTACATTCTCTGGACCCTTTTTCACAGAAACATGACAACCATCTGGCCATTGTAATGATCTAGTGACAGGAAGACTAACACTTGCTGCAAATCTCACAGGTCATCTAAAACAGAAGCAGACCAAGAAAGAACTAGCCCAGCCCAAAGAGATTTTTCAAAAATTTGGCAAATGTGTCCCGTCTGCTCATGTTTTGCTATAAGGACATGTCCCAAGCCCGCCGAGATGTACTACATCCAATGCTACCACCAAACATGTGGTCTCTCACCCACTTGAAATATTTTAAGTGGTCCAGTCAACAAACAACCTTTTAGGTGATGATATCACAAAAAGGATAGAGTAGCGGTGGTAGATGCGCCACCCCTAAAGCCAGTGGTGTCACTTTGTCAAGCTGCCAATTGTCAGCTTGAGAGTGGTAATGTCGGCAGACTGCTCTTTTCAAGTGCAGAGAGTGGAACCTCTGTTTAAAAGTGTAAAACAATGAACAGGTGTGATCAACGGGAACATTGTCAAATTAATGTCAAATATGCAAGTAATTAAAATATCAAAAGAATATTTTCAAATCAATATCAAATTATTCCAGTAAATAAAGGCTAAAAAAACATTTTCAAATCACCATCAAATTATTCCAGCGAGTAAAGGATGAAAAATGATATTTACAAATCAGCGTCAAATTATTCAAGCAAATGATCGTCAAGAACATTTTCAGATCAGCATTGAGTCATTCAAGCAAATAAAGAACCAACATGGACATTTTCAGTTCATCATGAAATTATGTAACCATTAGTGATGAGTTTAAGTGAATGAGCTGATATTTAACATAAAATACTCATCAAGAATAAGATGATAACTTTCAAACAAGACAAATCCAAACCTCTGTTGGTTCTAATCTAGGAGACTTAACTGAACGAGTTATTTGGGCTCAACAGAATCACCCCCACATTGCTCTCAAAAGAACTCCATGTCCATGGCACTGATGTCTTTCTGGGATTTCCCTGGCAAATCTAAATGAACCACATACTCCCCATGTCACCAGCTTTCACACAATACACACTGCACCCTCACATGTGATCTTGTAATAATAATAATAATAATTAATAATAATTACAATATTTATATAGCGCAAAATCTTGATAAAATCAAATCTAAGCGCTGAAACACACACGCACACGCACGCACGCACGCAGCACGCACATCGCACACACACACACACACACACACACACACACACACACCACACACACACACACACACACACACACACACACACACACACACACACACACACACACACACACCACACGGCTATAAATGGGGAGAAAGAATAAAAACAATGGAAAATTATAGAGAACATATTATATACAATTATATATTGCAATGTGATTCCCCTCCGAGTGGAGACAGGCTGCAGAGGGGATTGAGTGAGGTCAGGATTTTATGCAGAGGAGAAAAGGTGAGTTTTGAGAGCGGACTTGAAGGAGACAAAAGTAGGTTGCTGACGGACAGAGAGGAAGTTTGTTCCAGGAGAGCGGACCAGAAACAGAGAAGGCTCGTGGACCATAAGTATTGAGCTTAGTGCGTGGAAAGCGAAAAGTCAGAGGATCGGAGGCAGAGCGGAGGGTACGTGAGGGAACATAGATCTCAAGTAGGCTTGACAGGTAATCGGGGGCTGCGTTATTGAGGCTTTTGTAACACATGGTGTCCAGTTTGTACTGTATGCGCTTTGATACAGGGAGCCAGTGAATTTGTGCCAGGAGAGGAGATATGTGGTCAGCTTTTTTCTTTTTGAGTAGAAGGGTGCAGCATTGTTTTGAATGCGCTGTAGGATGTGAGTGGTGGAGGCAGGAAACCGGACAGGAGTGAATTGCAATAGTCAATGCGAGACATTATGAAGGAGAGAACGAGTTTTGCAGTTGTTTCCACAGAGAGATACTTCCTGATCAGGCTTATACGATGGAGGTGATAGTAGCAAGATCTGGCAGTTTGAGAAACAAAGTTGTTCATGGACAGGGTAGAGTCAATGCAGACAGCAAGGTTTTTAGCTGAATCAGAAATTGGGACTGATGTGTTACATAATGGGAGAGAAAGAGGAGGCAGCTGAGAAAGTTTCTGATGGGTGCCAATGAGGATAGCTTCTGTCTTGTCATCATTTAGCTGAAGTTTGTTGTATGTCATCCAATTTTTGATGTCCGAGTAACACTCAGTGGTGCGACTCAGGAGGCGCTGTATATTGTCAGGTGAGTCACTGTCTTGAAGTTGGGTGTCATCAGCATAGAAGTGGTGTTTTATAGAGTGGGAGTTGATAATGGTGGACAGGGGGGAGATGTAAAGAGTGAAAAGAACAGGGCCAAGGACAGATCCTTGTGGAACACCACAGGTCAGGTATGCAGGTTGAGAGTAAGTGCCATTGATGAGAACAGTTTGTTTTCTGTTTGATAGATAAGAAGTGAACCAGGAGAGAGCAATGTCGGAGATGCCAAAAGTATGATGAAGTCTAGAAAGGAGAATACCATGATCAATGGTATCAAAGGCTGCAGACAGATCAAGGAGTGTGAGGAGAGAGACTTTGCCAGTATCATTGCAAGGAGGAGATTGTTGAGAATGTGTAGCAGGGCAGTTTCAGTGCTATGGCACTGGCGGTAGGCTGACTGGAAAGGATTGAGGAGATTGTTGGCAGACAGGTGAGAGTTCAGTTGGTTGAGGACAACTTTTTCAAGCAGTTTTGACAAGAAAGAGAGATTAGAGATAGGCTGGTAATTTTTCAGTTCATTTGGGTCTAAATTGTATTTCTTGAGGAGAGGGTGAACAATAGCAGACTTGAAAGAATCTGGGACAATTCCAGTTTGAAGAGAAGTGTTGTGATGTCAGTGATGAATGGGAGGAGCGTAGGGAGACAGTCAGAGTAGAGAGAACCTGGAAGAGGATCCAGTTCGCAGGTTTTGAACAACATGGATCTGATTGTGTTGAGAATTTCTTCTTGTGAGACTGGGGTAAGAGTAGTAAGAGGTGTGCCAGAGAAGGAAGGGTCAGGTGGGCATGGTTGACAGGGTGTCCTGTCAAGCCTGTCATTTTTACATTTAATGCAAGTCTCGGAAATCTCCTCCACCTCATCTGACTCATCATCCAAGATTGGTTCTTCCCCCTTATCAGACGAGTCGGAGTCTCATGTTATCTGCTTTTTTGAAGCAGGCAGCAAGGCCTTGAATTCTTTTTCTTCCTTTTCACACATTTTCTTTTCTTCTTTCTTTTTGTTTGCTTTTCCCTTTCCTTTCTGTTTTTTCCTATTCTCTTTCTCTTGACCAGAGCTTCCTCTTCCTTTGCTTTCTTCCTCTGTTTTTGTTTTCTTTTCCTGTATTCTTTTTGTCTCTCCTCCTTTTTTCATCTCCTTTGTTTCAGCAGTTCTCTTGTATTCGTCTCCTGATAGAGCATGGCAGAGCAGCACTTGTCTTCTTTGTCCCCCTCTTCTTTTCAAAAGTGGGCAACGTCAACAACTAGGCAATGGTTTTATTTTGATGCTTCTGCAGTTGAGGAGGCTGAGGGGAAGCTTGAGCTTTCTGGACTGGAGGAGGCTGAGATGAAGGTTGGCATGCAGCATCCATCAGTGACTTCCGTGTATTGTAGTTGATATCATCATGGATGTTGTAGTCTTCCTCTTGGTGCCACATAAATCTTATGGCAGTTTCTTCCCCCATTGAGAAGTTTAGTTTTGTCAGAGCAAAAATTGTACTGACTGCAGACGTCACAGGGGTAACAGTATCTCCAGAGCCTGAAGTTTGCTTGTCAGCAAGACCTGCAGACTCTGAGACATTAGAGTTGGGTACATTACACGATGTTGGGGGGACAGCCTGGAAGTTGGGCATGGTGTCTGAGGTGGAGTAAGAATAGTGAGCAAGAGGACTGGATGTGGACGGCTGAGCAGACAGGGGCAAAGTAGTAGGAGAAGGCAGACTGGAAGTGGAAGGAGTGACTTCGTCATGGACAGTGCAAATTTGAGATGAGCTGTTTGGAGTCTGGAAACTGCTGCTTGGCTTCAGCTTATCTGATTCAAGAACATTTGTTGGGTTGAAGGGATAAATCCCGGACTTTGCAAACCCCTTTACGGCATGTTCAGGCTTGGCTATGTTGTCCCGTGCTTTCTTAGGGTACATGCAAAAGTCCTCATGGTGACACTCTCTCCAGTCTCGTATTAGTATCTTATGACAGCCTCTTTCTGTGCTGGTTTGATAGCACCAAAGAAGGCTTGGTCCAGAGGTTGGAACAGATGACTGGCATGAGATTTCAAGCAACGCAAAATAATGCCATTCTCCTCACACAGGGCGAAGATCTGAAGAGAACGGTGGCTGTAATGTCCATGGACAAATAACATGGCAGTTCTTTTGTGTTTGAGATTTGGAATAAATGTATCTTTCTGGAAGTTGAGAAATACTTCTTCAGTGATCCAGCCTTTGGGAGTCTTCTAGAAGAAGGCAGAGTCAAATCCCGCCATGGCATTAAAACGGGGGTCCCTGGTGTAAGGAATATCAGAAGTGGAGGGATGTACTTTCCTGCAGTAGAAGAACACAGTCAATTGCTGTCACGTACTACTTTGATGTGGTGTTAACACTGATATGGTTGTAGTAGTCGGCTGGGCTATAAGCAATATGACCTGTACTGAGCTAGGGCAATGGTTCTGTAGTTGTTGCAATCTTTGACATTGCCACGCTTATGAAGCATCACAAATTCTTGAAGTTTCCAATTAGTTGGGCACTGATGAGTATTCCAGATTTTGCAACAAAGATGGTGCATTGCTTTTACACATTCTTTTTCAGCATGTTTTTACAGCAAGGACATACAGTAATCTATACAGATGACCCATTGCTACAAGGTGACACATGAACTCTGTATGCATGCAGTAAAAGATTATATTTGTATGTTGGACAGATTGAGTTTCACCATTCACCCTGTGAAATCAGTGTACAAACCAAAACAGGGCATTGAATTTCAGGACTTTCATTGGATTTGATGTTGATGACTGTTGCTATCACTGAAAAGAAAGCTGAAAAACTCATTGAAGCTTGTACCAAAAGAAGACAGAGAGACAAAAGTATTTATCAGACAATTACCTGAGCTCATTGGCAGAATTGTAGCCACTCAGTCCAAGTGTGTGGATTTCCCCAGTTTTCTATGAACGTCTTGAAATAACAAAAAATAAGGCATGAACTGAAAACAAAGGAAACTTAGATCGTTATATACAGCTTACAGACACATAAAGAGGATATTGAATGGTGGATTCAAAATGTGTCCAGATATCCTACCCCCGTAATATGGAATGAACCTACTGTCTTTGTTCAGTCAGATGCCTCAGGGTCTAGTTGGAGGAGGGTGAGAAATAACACACAGACAAATGGCACATAGTCAGTAGATGAATAGGGAGATCACATTAATTGCCTAGAACTCAAAGCAGCTCTGTTCACACTCAAATCCTTCTGCAAGGAAACCCTAAATGCCTTCATTGAAGTACTGTCAGACAATAGTACCACAGTCGCTTTTATTAATAGAATGGGCAGCACAAAACCTGAGTGTAACAAGATTACCAGGAAATTTGACTGGTGCCTATAGTCAAACAATTTTGTATCAGCAGCTCCCTTACCAGGGTCTGAGAATATAGATGCTGACTTTGAGTTAAGGACCCACAAACATGAACTGCAATGGAGTCTACACTATGATGTTTTTTACAAACATTATGCACCAGCTTGGAGAATGCTCGGTGGACCTGTTTGCATCCAGATTAAGTGGTAAAACACGAAAATGTGTATCTTGGAAACCAGACCCAGATGCATGGCTGTAGATGGTTTTAGACTAAATTGGGAACAGTTCCTCGGGTTTTGCTTTCCTCCTTTCAGCCTCATCCCAAAGTCAAAAACAACTGGAACTACAAAAGGCCGAGTGCATCCTCATCACCTCAGTGTGGCCAACTCAGCCTTGGTATATCAAGATCCTTTACCTTCTGACAGATTACCCAGTGCCTCTACCTCGAAAACCAGACTTGACCAACCCATCAAGTGGCGAACTTCATCAAACTCTGGAACAAAACAAGTTACTTGGCCAGGAAATGAATGGCTGTACTTAAGTCAGTTGCAAAAATACACTGCCTGGATTCATAAGGGACTGTTCCAGGTATATGTACGCCATGTGACTGGCCATCCACTGTCCCGTCCCCAGCACAGCAGCTCTTCTGGAGTGACCAACTTAATTCTGCTATCATTGAGTCTACGCCGCATGATTAAAACAAATCTATCAAAATGGAAAAGAGACACTTTACACAGTGGCAACTGAGATTCTGATGCTGAAGTATTGGAAGAGTCAGGATATTGGGCTGCTCGGCCCTTTTGCTATACGAGAAGATTTCAAGGGCTTCATTGGTAATCCCAAAGCTGTAAAAAAATTAAAAAAAACCCACACACAGAGAAACGGATTATACTGAATCAAATGCAAAAACAAAAAGCATTTGGAGTGAGTACTTAAAAGCAAATATGTTGGTGGACTGTTGCATCGAGGTTGTCCCACAGGGGACTGATTTGTACAACAGGGGTAATAAAGTGCCCAGAGCTCAAAGGAGTCCGCCAAGGAGGAAATTAAAACAGAATTAAAATTCCAGGGCATCTACACCAAGCTGTGTTCCACAAGGAGTTCGAGAGAGTGCCAGCAGACACATTCCTGACATTCTGTTGTCCTGCATTACCACAATTGATAAAGATAGGGTGTTTTAATACCTAGGGCCCCCTTAATTTTCCCTCACCTATGCACTGTTTCAAATGTTAAAAGTTGTCCAGACACAGAAAAATGTGGCATGTGCACATAAGATGCACACGAAGGCTCATGTTATGGACCATCTCAGTATGTAAACTGGAGGAAATCACCATTCCTGTTCAGAGAGCTGCTCCATATGGCAGACTGAACAGCAAACATAGTGAGTAAAAACAGGAAAAAAGATTGCATTCCATGAGATGAAACGATCGGTACAAGAAAATACCCAACCACACCCAATGATGATGCAACAACACTCAAGAAGGCATTCTGGTCTCCACTGGTTGTCAGACTGATATAACATGGATGAAAACTTCCTGCTAGATAGTGTAAGAGGAAATGAAAGCCTTCAGCAGGGTTGTAAAATGTGCTGTCTTTCAGCAATTGAGACTTTCCAGGGCTGGACAGCCTGGAAAACCTCCCGTCCCGCCCTGACCATCCAGGTGTAGCTCCACCGCAAGTAGGGGAGGCCAAAAAGTGATGATGGAGATGAAACAAGATCCATCAGGGCTTTCACTCAAAAAGGTGTGGGGGGTGGGGGGGGGGGGGGGGGGAAGGAAAACAAATTTGCTTCATTACACATTGAGGATTAAATTTGTTTACTGTTTCCATCAAAGTTATGGAGAAAATCGTCCATTAGAACCTAAGAAGTCTTACCTCTGATCTTTAGGAGCTCCGGCTGATTTGTGGAGACCTGTGGCCTGTTATGCTGACTTTGCAGAAAACACTGCGAGATGGGATAACTTTTTCTTTAATGGGATTCAGCATTTTTCAAAACGGGCAGAATCTAAGGAAGGAGGAGTAGCAGGTGGAGTGTCTTTGCTCCTGCACAGGTCTGTCCTGCACAGCCTTGTTTCTTTGAACACTTTTCTGCGAGCATAAGCAGCAAGGGTATCCCTTCTACCGAAAACTATTCCCTCTACTTATCTCCGTCAGTCCTTGTCACAAAAGAAGAACTGGTTGATCTCATGGAAGAACTTCGAAGCTTTTTCTACTTTGGGATGGTTTTAATGGCCGTTCCCCACTTTGGATTATATGGATACTTCAGCCCAAGGTCTCCTACTGGAAAATACCTTCTCGGAATTATGCTGTTTGAATGATGGATCTACTACTTATATTCATCCCGCAAATGGTACACTTTGAGTTTGGATTTGTTGATGTGCAATGCATCATTGGTCTTGGACTATGACTGGAGAGTTCTTGTTGATCTCCATAGAAGTGACCACTTTCCTTTTCTGTTAACAAACAGAAACACGGAGCATGAATCCTGAGTGGAACACTTAAATTTCCTCAAAGCTAACTGGGATGTAGTCAGTATGACTGTCCAAAGTGAATCAGAGTAAGATGAGTTATGCACTTACAATCCAGCATACACTCTAACATATGTCATCCTCAGCTGCACTGGAAAAGCCATTCTCATACCATCAAGAAAGTCTTAAAACATCCTGGCTTAACTCTGAATAAAACAAGCATGCAAGAGAGCTCAACATTCCATCTTCCAAACATCATGAATGGACGACATTTGAGCTTGTAGAAAACTCGGAGCAAAATCCAGATATGTTTTTAAAACAAGTAAACGCCAGTCTTGGTGAGACTTCTGTTCGAAACCAACATCCCCAACTCAGAAGAAAGAAGCATGGAAAATTACAAAAAAATTTAAAGGAAAAACACCTGTTCCTCTATCACCCATCTCAGGCTGTCAGATTTCCTGATCACTGACAAAAGAGCAGTTTCCAAATTGTTAGCGTCCACCATTGAAACCAATTCTTCCTCGGCTAATAAATCGGTGCTTTTCCTCAACGTTCTGAAAACTGTTTAGAAATCATTTTAAAAGTTTACAATTACATATGGATAACAGGATTGTTTCCTTCTTCATGGCAGAAAATATTAATCATTCCTGTACCAAAACCTGGAAAAGATCTATCCAATCCTTCCAACTATCACCCAATAGCCCCAACCAGTTGTCTTTGCAAAGTGGTAAAAAAAAAATAGTTAACAGCAGAGTCATGTGGAAACTGGATTCTAATGGCATTTTGGCTAAAGAATGTGGTTTCCGCAGGCACCACTCCACTGTCGACCTTTGAATCCATCTTGAAATGATGATCCGTTATGCATTTCTGAGCAATCAACATGTAGTGGCTATCTTCTGTGATCTAGAGAAGGCATATTATACCACCTGGAACTCAAAAATACTTACGATCTACACAAACTGGATATTGGGGGTCACTTACCCCTGTTTTTTCCAAAAATGTTTTGGTTGAGTGCCGTTTTCAAGTCCATGTTGATACTACTCTCTCTGACACCCACGAGCAAGAGCTGGGTATACCACAAGGGAGCTTTCTGTCTTCTGCATTATTCAGTATTAAGATCAACAGTACAGTCAAGTCGGTACAGCAGGGCTCTGATTGTTCCCTGTTTGTGGATGATTTTGCATTATATGCAACTGGGAGTGTCTATGTGGGCGTTGAGGAGTGACTGCATCTCTGTGTAGGTAGGATCCAATAGTGGGCAGAAATAAACGGCTTTACTTTCTCCACAAACAAAACTGTATCCATTGTCATAACCTCCATCACTTCTTTGTTAACCCAAAAATCCATCTGGGAAAGTAAATCATTACATCTGTAAAAGAAGCTAAATTTCTATGAGCCAATTTTGATCAAAACTTAAAATTTCCTTAGTCATATCCAACATCTTAAAACCTCATGCAAGAAAGATCCGAACATTCTTCGAGATGCATCTCACACAGAGACAGGGGTATCGACAAGAAAACATTGCTTCACCTTTACGTAGCCTTGCTTTGCTCTAAACTGGCCTATAGCTGTGCAATGTATGAATCTACAAGACCCTCCTACTTAAAAAATTACTGGATTCCATTCACCATCAAGGGTTGTTCCTCTGTTTTGGTGTGTTCAGAACACCTCCTGTGTACAGTTTCTACACAGAGGCAGGGGAATCTTTCCTCTCCAACCATTGAGGGAATTTAACTTTACATTTCTGCTTCAAACTGTTCTCTTGCTCCCCCCCAAAAAAACAACAACAATAACAACACACACACACACACACACACACACACACACACACACACACACACACACACACACACACACACACACACACACACACACACACACACACACACACACCACTCACTCACTCACTCACTCACTCACTCACTCACTCACTCACACACACACACACATAAAACAGAAAAACAAACAAACAAAGTTCACAACTATGTCTTCACCCCCAAATTTCAAACTGAATTTGAAACAAATTCGAAAGTATCCATCCTCACATGCAAAAGGCAGATATAGATTTAGCGGTTGTTTTCAGACTTCTCCAAATTTTCAGACAGTCAGTCATGGACTTTGATCTTGCTTCCTCCCACAAAGACTCTGCCGCTTCATTGGCATACAAGTTGTGTCAGAACTTTGTTAGAAATTTCCATCATCCCACAGAATATTCGCTGATGGATCAAAATCTGGTGAAGGTGTTGCTCCTGCTGCCTTCTGTTCCACTATTCCCAGTCGTTCATTTTCAAAACGTATTCTGACAGTTCTGTTTATACTGCTGA
This sequence comes from Monoplex corrugatus, assembly GCA_030674185.1. Taxonomy (NCBI): domain Eukaryota; kingdom Metazoa; phylum Mollusca; class Gastropoda; order Littorinimorpha; family Ranellidae; genus Monoplex; species Monoplex corrugatus. The sequence continues at coordinate 42,972,126 of CM060310.1, forward strand.
ACTGACTGCCCTGGTTTTGCCACGGAAGTCCTCCCATCCTGGCCCAGGATTCTGTGGCCTCTGTTTTGCAGTCTCCAGACTCCTCAGAGGACTTCAGATTGGTGGTCCTCCTAGAGGGACCACCACCTTGTCGTGGTCAGGGGGCTTGAGGTCCCAATGATCCCTTGGGCTATGCTGATGGGGGCTACTGGTTGGAAAGCTTTGCTTCTTCATTAGTGATAGTCCTGATAACCAAGAAAGTTAACTGGACTTGACAGTTTAAATTCATGCCCCTGGCAGGGTTACCCATGTCAGACAGGTCAAGGTGAGATGAGACGAAACGTGGTCCCACCTTCATTCCCATTTTCATTGTCTCTATCTTCGTATTCATGAGTGGTTGCCGTAAGCAACCCGTTATCCTGAGCTCGAGTTACTTGGCCATGGGATGGATGGCTATACATCAGTCAGTCATGACAGTACAGTGTCTGGATTCATGTGGGACAGTTCCAGGCAGATGGACACCATGACATTGGCCATCCATTGTCCCTTCCTCAACATGGCAGCTCCCCTGTGGTGACCGACTAATTTCTGCCATCGTTAAGCCTGTGCTCATGAGTGAATCAAAAGAGATGATTATGATGGTAACTCAGATTCAGACGCCGAGGTCTGGGAGGAGACGAGCTTATGATGGTGACGCAGATTTGGACTCCAAGGCTCATATTTCAGTGTTGGTTTACCTGTTTTCAATGTTTTTTTGATTTGGTATTTTATTTGGTTTTGTCACAACAAATTTACCTCTTGGGGCTCTGTATTTAATAAATAGTATCCCTATCATCTGGAAATTCTTTGCTAGAAATTTAATCTTTTCTGTCATTGTCTTTGTTTCTGCCTTTGTCCTTTTCTTTCTGTTCTCTCTGCTTATTATTTTCAGTGTCCATTCATTTGTAGTAGTAGTAGGCCTCCTTTGTTCAGCACTGACTGTGCACAGTGCGCCCTAGTGTCGTGTCAAGGTGAATTGACGTCTCTGGAGCAGTGTCGGCTGTGGCTGATGCGGGAAAGGTAGACTCTGCAACATTGGATGTATGTATGTATGGATGCTGGCCATGGGGTTACCTTCACAGGAGCTTGCTTTCTGCCTGGTTCTTTTCCTCAGCTAAGATCTGGATCGTCTTTTCCCCCCAATCTGAGTTTCTGGAACACTGCGCCATCTGTAGTGATTGGCTGCTATGTCTTCCCAGCTCTCTGTGAAGATGTCCAGAGCTTTCATACTGCAGACATCTTTGTATTGTAACTGGGGACGGTCAACAGATCTCTTGCCAGAGACTAGTTCACTGTAAAGGATATCCTTTGGGATACGTCCATCTTCCATACGGTGCACAAGGCCAAGACAGCACAGCTTGCATTGTCTAAGCAGTGTGTGCATGGTGGGGAGATCAGCGCGAGCTAGGAGCTGGGCATTTGGCGTTTTGTTGCTCCACATGATGCTGAGGATGCGGCAAAGGCAGCACAAGTGAAATCTGTTCAGGTTTTGCTCTTGTTTGGCATACGTTGTCCATGTTTCGCTGACATACAGTAGATTGCTGATGATGCAGGCTTAGTACACTGCCGTCTTGGTCAGCGTTGGGTTCTCGCAGAGGTGAGCAATACGTCGGCCAGGAATTGCTGCAGGCATGCCAATGTGCGTGTTGATCTTGGCATCTAGGGACATTGTTGCTGATGATGGACCCCCATGGTGATAAATTGAGCAAAATGATCAACGCCAAAGAAAAGTGCATTAGATCATATGTGCTAGTGCATTGATATTTGTACTTTATTGTCTTTTCCAGATTTTTTTTTTTAACATGGTCAAGTGTTGTGTGTATTTTGAGATGGCTATAGGTCTGATGCCTCTGCACAGTATGTGCACTGCCACTCCAGCAGGCAGTTAGAAACCACTGGCTATCTTTCTGTCAAAAACCACGTGAGATGAGATCAAAGAAACAAAAAGGCTATAGGACTGGACCTTCTGAGGCCCCAGGATGGGCAGGCCTCAAGAACTACTGGGGAGGGAGTGTTCGCGACTGTGAAACACTGCTATGATGACGTATGTGCCTGACAGCAGCAGTAGGAAGCAGTCTCCTTGACACACTTTAAAATCTGAAATCAGGCAGAAAACAAAAAGAAAAGACCTCACCATTTGACTGTGGAACATCAGAGCAATGGGAGAGTTAGACAAGTTGGAATTACTGCTGAAAGAACTAGAGGAACAAAAGACAACATAATAGGCTTCAGTGAGACCAGATGGAACAAAGAAGGCATTTTCAATGAAGGAGATCATACAATATTTTTCAGCGGAAATGAAAAAGGAGGCACAAACAGAGTAGCTGTTCAGACAAACATCACGCAGCATGCTTTAAAAGCCACAATGTCATCAGTGACCGATAGTCACGGCAAAGCTAAAGCCAGCTCCATTAATGATCATCCAAGTCTATGCTGCCACATCCAAATGCACAGAAGAAAAATTCAAAAGTTCTGCAATGACCTACAAACAATGAAGGCAAGATATCCAACAGGGAAATCTGCATAATAATGGGGGATCCAAATGCTGAAGTAGGTGATAATGAAGACAGGGAACGTGGTACAGGATTTCATGGACTGGGAAGTAGAAATGAATGCGACAGTTTTCTAGCAGCTCTCTGTCAAGCCAATAATCTTACAATCACAAACACCTTCTTCAAACATCCAAATAGAAGGAAATATACATGGACATCACCAGCTGACGGAAGCAGACATCAGATAGATTACATCATGATAGACCAGTAATGGAGCACGTCAGTGATGAATGCAAAATCAAGACCAGGGGTGGATTGTAAGACAGACCGCGTGCTTGTAACTGCAACTCTAAGAACGAAAGCATACAAACAACACAAAGCAATGAAGCAAATAAGATACGATCTAGATAAAGTAAAAGACCCAGAAATCAAAGCTTAGTACCAAATTAAAATAAACACCACTTCTCTGCTCTCTTAGAAGAAAGGACAGCAAATAGTACTTTTCCAAATGATGTATGGGACGGTGTGAAAAAGTATACATCGAAACTGTGGAGTCAAAACTAGGAAGGTAAACAAAGAAACCACCAAAGCCAAGCCTTATATAACTAGTGATGAAGTTTTCCACTGGCCAAAGAGAAAAGCCAGGCACGAAGGAACAACAAAATAGAAGACTACAAAAGGCTGAAAAAAGAAATGAGAACCAAAATCAGAAGAGATAAGAAAGCACGGATAGAAGAAGAGTGCGCAAAAGTCACAGAGGCAAATGTTCAGAGCAATACAAAAGAAATATTTCAGCAAATAAGAGAGATGAAATCTACAAATTTTCAAGGACAAAATCAAAGCATAGACAGTGAAGAGGGCGAGATCTTAACAGAAATAGAAGATATTCTATCAAGATGGCTGAGTACTGCGAAGAACTTTTTCATGACAACACACCAGAACTCCCAAAAGATATTCTCTGCCTTGACTTTCAAGAATTGGAACCAAATCAGCGAAGTCAGATCAGCAATAGATCAGTTGAAGTTGGGAAAATCACCTGGATTGGACAGTGTATCGGATAAACTGTTAAAAAACATTGGAAAAGCACGTGTAGCTGCCTTACATCATCTATATACAAGAACATGAGAATCATGTCAATGGCCGGATGACCGGAAGCTACAAGAATTTGTCATGCTACGTAAAAATGGGAATGCCAAGGATTGCAGTAACTATAGAACCATCACCCTAATCAGCCACACCAGTAAACTACTGCTAATCATCATACTGAACAGAATGAAATGAAAAGTAGAAGAAGAATTCTCTGACTGCCAGGCTGGTTATAGATCCAACAGGGGCACAACAGACATGTTGTATGTCATATTGATTTTGATAGAAAAAGTAAGGAACAGGGAACAGGAAGCTTTCATTGCCTTTATCAATTACAGTCAGGCCTTTGACAGCATCATACATCATCAACTGTTTAACATAATGGTAAGGATGGGCATTCCCAAACACTTGTGTCACTTATAGCAGCTGTAAACGAAGACCAAAATCCGACTATCAGATGGGATGGTGCACACTGCAAATATTTTGACTTTAAAAAATGAGTCAGGCAGGGCTGTATCCTTTCGTCTCAGCTTTTTAACTTTATACAGAGCAGATCATTAGAGAGACAGATTTAAAAGAGATGGGAATAAAGATTGGAGGAAGAAACATCACCAGTCTGAGATATGCAGATGACACCACATTAATGGCAGATATCATCACAAGCACGAAGAGAATTCTCTACCGAGTAGATGCAGCAGGTTACAGGGCAGAATTGAAACTGAATGTTCTAAAGAAAGCCAAAGGCATGCAGATAGCCAGAAAAGAAGGCTAGGAACATCCAAACATTCAAGTAAATATAACAGACTTGGAAAAAATCCAACGTTTCAAGTATCTAGGATCTGTAAAAGCAAATGAAGGCTCCTGCACCAAAGATGTGAAAGAAAGAATTGGCATAGCAAAACAAAAAGTGGTCAAGTTAAACGACATATGGAAAGACAGAAGGCTTCCCAAGGATTTAAAATTAAGAATTCTAAAAAATTTTAATGTATGGTTACAAAAAGACAAAGAAAATAAAATCAGTGCGGCAGAAATGTGGCTCTGTAGATGACTTCTCAGAGCCAAATAGACAGATAGAAGAACAAACGATAGTGTGTTAAAGGAACTGAATATCAGGCACCAACTGCTGACAGAGGCCAACAAAAGAAAGCTGAAATACATAGGCCATGCGATCAGAAACACCAAAACAGGCCTGATGTCAGTTGTTTTGCAGGGGAAAGTTGAGGCAAGGAGAAGAAAGAGACGACCACACTCCTATTTCGACAACATCGTTGGTGTCTGTGGTCTGGCGATCCAGGAGGTCGCCCACAGATGTCTCAGTTGTGTTACCTGGAGAAAACTTGTGATGTTGAGCGTGGCTCCTACCACTGAGGGAGAGAGATGAGATGAGATGATAGCTCTGATATGGCTGTGAGCAATCAGCTGGGCTTTAAACAGTAATGATGATAATAATGTCATTATAATCATCACCATCACCGTCATCCTCACCATCATCATCATCGCAATGGATGGTCCATGAGGGTGAAATTCTAGTTTCTCTCAACAGGGAAAGCAGGCCACCACAGTGCAGTGTCACCCATTTCTCTTGTTATGTCAATATTACCTTTTTATTTTCATGAATTTCTGTCATTATCTGTTACCATGTTGTCCATTATAAATTGAAATCACATGATTTTGAAAAGATTGTCTGGAAAAGAAAAGAGTGCAGAAAGAAAGATGAATGCAAGAAGAAAGGGAGAAACTACCACAGGAAAGCATGACAAAACACAAGATTGCAGAAGGAAAGATATGAATACAAATGAAGGCTGTAAAGCACTTTTGTCTGGGATGTAGTGTATCGGTCAGTTAGGCCCACCACATACAATCTTAAAAATTTTATAATGGGAGATGACCACAGAGCTGATTTAAAAAAAATGTGCATGCGATAAAAGAAAAATTAGTTTCATTCAGGTTTTGTCTTCTGGTTGTACAGTATGTTGTGTTGTTTGTTTTTTGCAGGTTTGCTTGCAGATTAAGGCTTGTGCTGAGCAAGTGGACAAATTTACATCAAGGTTGGGTATGTAATAGATCTTTAGGTTCTTTTGTCTCTGTTGGTTTGCAAGGGTAATTACATATAGATTTTGTTACACTGATACAATCAGGCCTGAAGTATCACTTAAAAAGTGCACACACACATCATATTATATACATATCATATCATATATCATATCATATATATCATATATCTATCATCATATATTATATCATATATATCATATCACATCATATATCCTATATGTGTATCATATGTCATATCTTCTCATCTCATCTTGTGTCATCTCATCTCATCTCATGTTGTATCACGTCATATCACATCATATCAATCATTCATATATCATATATATCAAAATATATCATATACCATATCACACTATATCATATATATATCATATTATCATATATGATATATATCATATATCATTTATATCATATATATATATCATATATCATACCATATATATATCATACCATATATATTATATCATATCTATTATATATCATATCGTATATATATATATCATCATATATATATACGTATATATATATCATATATATCTCATATATATATATATATTATATGATATCATATATGATGTAATATAATTATATCATATATATATCATATCACATCACATCATATCATATATCAGTTATATCATGTATCATATCATATATCATATGTGTATCATATCATGTCATATCATCTCATGTCATATCTCGTGCCATCTCATCTCATCTCATGTCGTATCACATCATCCATACCAACCATACCATACCATACCATACCACACCATACCATACCATACCATACCATACCATACCATACCATACCATACCATACCATACCATACCATACCATACCATACCATACCATACCATACCATACCATACCATATATCATATATATATCATATATCAATTCATCATATATATCATATAATTATATCATATCATCATTATCATATATCATCATCATCATCATCAGGTGCCCTGCCGCATGGCTTTGGCGACCATGGACTTCCATCTGTCTCTATCTCTCGTTGCCCCTAGCATCTCCCCTACCCTCCTCATCCCCAGCCACTCTGCAAGTCCGTCCAGCATTTTCTCCCTGGGTCTACCCGATGCTCTCTTTCCCTCCAGCTTTCCCGTTGTGACCAAATGCTCCAAATCCCCCTTCCTCATAAAATGGCCTATAAATGTTGCCTGTCTTTTCCTAATCTTTCTTATGAGTGATCTACTTGTGTCTGCCTCCATCAAGACTGTCTCATTTTTTTTCTTTGCTGATTATATATCATATCATATATCATATCATATATCATATATCATATCATATATATATATATATCATATCATATATCAATCATATCATATATCATATATATCATATCATATCATATCATATATCATATATCATCATATCTCATATGATCAGAAGTCTGACTTTACCCACTTCGCTGCTGTGACTAAAGCAGTTAAAGGCCTGGCAGCCAATCCAACAGATCGGGGTGAGAAGAGCTAGTTCACAGATTTTCATCTCTGCATGCACGCTGTGCTCGTGTTACTGCAGAGTTGGGCGCTTTAAGGGTTCCACACGCATTTACACATGCAAATGATGAAGCTACAATTACAGTTTAGTCAAGGTGAAACTGAAAGCGATATGCTTGCAGCCCCAGAAACAGTGCCACAGACCTAAACGTTTTTAGGTCCGTGGTGCCAGGCGGGACACACACCAGACACTAGCTCCACCCATCATAGTTCAAAAGTGCACTGATTTGAACTGTTTTTATCAATTTGTCATGGCTTTTTCCATTAATGCAATATTGTATTTGACATATTCATCATCATTTTTCTCACGACAATACACCAGAACTCCCAAAGATATTCCCTGCCTTGACTTTCAAGAATTGGAACCAGAACCTTTTGTCAGCGAAGTCAGAGCAGTGATAGATCAGCCAAAGCCAGAAAAATCTTATTGCACACGTCATATCGAGTTAGGTTAATGGATGGATTGACAACGATACAGTTTTTAATCGTACTGTATAACGTTGTTATATTCTTGTGTGAGCTAGTGATCTGTATTTGTTTGTATGTTTGTGTTTACTCCTCCAGTAGAAAAAGAAAAATGACTGCTGTGTTTTAGTACAGTGCATGTATCAGAACAGTACGGTTTAAGCCTAAGTATCAGGAACTGGAAGGTGATTCTCCAGTCAATGGTGAGGCATGGTTTTTCTGGGTCCCATCGAACACCATTGGGTGTTTCTTGTTAATTTTGATTTGCAACTTGGCTGCTGACTTCAGAGACACAGACCTGATAACTGCAGGACAAGTTCTCTTGACAGCATGGAAACAAGGCAGACTTGGGATCCTTTTGAGATCTATGTTCCCTCACGTACACTCCGCTCTGCCTCCGATCCTCTGACTTTTCGCTTTCCACGCACTAAGCTCAATACCTATGGTTCTCTGTTTCTGGTCCACTCTCCCGGAACAAACTTCCTCTCTCAGTACGTCAGCAACCTACTTTTGTCTCCTTTAAATCCGCTCTCAAAACTCACCTTTTCTCCTCTGCATAACATCTTGACCACACTCAACCCCCGCTGCAGCCTGTCGCCACTCGGTGTGGAATCACATTGTAATATATATTTGTATATAATAAGTTTTCTATAATTTTCCATAGCTTTTCTTCTTTTTCCCCATTTATAGCCATGTGTGTGTGTGTGCATGCATGCGTGCGTATGTGTATGTTCAGCGCTTAGATTTTTTTTCAATCAAGATTTTGCGCTATATAAATATTGTAATCATCAATCATTGTAATCAAATCATCTGGATTAGACAGCGTATCACGCGAACTGTTAAAGAACACTGAAGAAGCTGGTGTAACTGCCTTACATCATCTATGTACAAGAATATGGGAATCATGTCAGTGGCTGGATGACCGGAAGCTACAAGATTTTGTCATGCTGTATAAAAATGGGAACGCCAAAGACTGCTGTAACTATAGAACCATCGTCCTGATCAGCCACACCAGTAAACTACTGCTGATCATCATACTGAACAGAATGAAACAAAAAGTAGAAGAACTCTGACTGCCAGGCAGGTAACAGACAACAGGACAGGACACAACCTGCCATCGGTGTACTCCTCACTTATTCAGTCGCACTGTCGTGAGTTCGCTCACGGCGGTGTGCACTGAAGCCAGTTCTCAACCCAGCAGTTGCGCTGAAGAAGTCGGCCGGATCGCCCTTGAAAGTTACGCAGTAAGTAGCTTTTTTTCACTGAAAGACAGGTTCAGCCAGGTAGCCATTAGGTAACAGACATGTATTTATCTTACAGATTTTGGTAGGAAAAGTGAGGAACAGTAAACAAGAAGCTTTCATTACTTTTATCAGTTGCAGCAAGGCCTTTAACAGTGTTATACACCATCAACTGTTTAACACAGTGGCAAGGATGGGCTTCCCCAAATTCTTGGTGTCACTTATAGCAGCATTATAGGAAGTAATAATAGATACCAGGAATAGGTGCAATGAAGCTAAGGAAGATTGGCTGAAAACAAAATGCACAGATATAGAGAAGACCGACACAAAACAGATCCTCAGGGTATGTACAGATGAATTGAAGAAATTGTCCACAGGAAAAATACATGCACATCAACTGGTTGCTTAAAATTGAAAGATGGTACACTTACCATGGAAAAAGACAAAATATTAGACAGATGGGGAGAGTACATTAAAGACCTTTTTGAAGACGACAGAAACGAAGAACACATTAAAAGAAAGAACTTTGAAGGACCACCCATAATGAAAGATGGAAGTTAGAGCAGCATTGGAAAAAATGAAACCAGGAAAAGCCCCAGGACCAGACAACATTACTACAGAGATGATTGAAGCCCTGGAGGAATTTGGTATTGAAAAAATAACAGTCCTCCTAAATGAAATTTACGACACTGGAAAAATCCCCAAAGATATGTCAAAACCAATTTTCATTGCTCTTCCAAAGAAGACGGGAGCTATAGAATGCGAACTGCGTCGCACAATCAGTTTGATGAGTCATGTAACAAAAATCCTATTAAGAATAATCATGATGAGGACAAGGAATAGAATCAAAAGAGAAATAGCAGATGAACAGTGTGGATTTGCGGAAGGGAAAGGAACTATTAATGCCACATACATCCTAAGAACTGTCATAGAGAGGTCAACCGAGATGAATAAGGATTTATATTTATGCTTTGTTGATTATACCAAGGCTTTCGATCGGGTAAGACATGAAGAATTGATCAACCAACTAGAAAGACTCAATATTGATGGAAAAGATCTACAAATAATCAGAAATATGTATTGGGAACAAACAGCTGCAATGAGAATAGAAAACGATATAAGCTCTTTCCAAAACATCAAAAGAGGAGTCAGATAGGGTTGTGTTTTGTCACCAGATCTGTTTTCGCTGTAAATTTTCCCTTTACAGCGAAAACATGAGAAACATAGAGGAAGGCCCTGGATTAAAGGTTGGAGGAAAAATGATAAACAACATTCGATATGCACATGACACTGCTAATTGCAGAAAATGAAAGGGACCTACAAAACCTTGTGAATATATACTAGAAATAGAAAGCAAAGGTAAGGGGTTGGAACTAACCAGCAGGAAGACTGAAGTCATGGTGATCAGTAAAAAACATTAAATCCCCTCATGCAAAATAGCAGCAAATGGCACAACCTGGAGACAGATTGATAAGTTTAAATAAATGGGAACGATCATTTCACCAGACGGCAGTTGCATATCAGAAATAGCCAGCAGAATCGGCCAAGCCAAAACAGCATTCAAGAAGATGAAAAGCATTCTTACCAACGGATGGCTATCAATTAACATCAGGAAGAGAGTCCTTGAATGTTATATAGAAACAATACTGTTATATGGTTGTGAGGCGTGGACAGTCAACAAGCAAAGCCAGAGCAAGATTGATACGGCCGAGATGTGGTTTCTAAGAAGAATGTTGAGAGTTTCATGGACAACAAAGAAAACAAACGAGACAGTCTTGATGGAGGCAGACACAAGAAGATCATTGATAAGGAAGATTAGGAAAAGACAGGCAACATTTATAGGCCATTTTATGAGGAAACGGGAATTGGAGCACCAGGTCAAAACGGGAAAGCTGGAGGGAAAGAGAGCACCAGGTAGACCCAGGGAGAAGATACTAGATGGACTTGTAGAGTGGCTGGGGACAAAGAGGGTGGAAGAGATGCTTGAGGCAACAAGAGATAGAGACAGATAGAAGTTCATGATTGCCAATGCCATGCGGCAAGGCACCTAATGATGATGATGAATAGGTACCATTCTACTAAGTATGAAGCTGTGTCATTGTTTCTGTGTCAGACTATGAAAACGTTTGAGAGATGATGTCTGCTGTTACAAGGATGAGAAATGAAGCTGACATCTCGGGCACACACTGCTTATTAGTCCTGCCGTGGCTTTGACAACCTCAAATAGGCTGTTCAACAAATATCCAATATTCATGTGCTGCTAGAAAGTCCACTTTCTGAAGACTTTTAGTTCTGTGTTGCTCAGTTTCACTGTCAAAATAAATTCTTCTGAAGATGTTTTAAGGGTATCTATTTGTTTCTGAAGGCCTGAGACAGTCTATTTGTCTATGAAGGCTTGTGACACAATACAGCATTAATTAATAAATTAAACTAGCCTTACGTTAAGAAGGGGACGTTTAATTGGAATTATTATGAGAATGTTGCTGGAAAGGGGAAGTTACGTGAGATGTGACATGAGTATTGGCGCGTGATGCTATCCAGGTCAGTATTCAGAGTACAAGTGACCACTAGACCATTACGAATAGGGAGGGATCGTTTAGGAACTTGACATGAGATCATTGCATGGGTGGGCACGTAACTTCCCCTTCCCAGCAACATTCTCATAATAATTCCAATTAAACGTCCCCTTCCTAACGTAAGGCTAGTTTAATTTATTAATTATTATTCGCCTGTTGCTTTGGTCAGGCGAAGTCACGTGAGACGTGACATGAGGATTTAGAGCGTCTAGTGGGCACGTACGTCATACATGCGGAGTAGAGAACACGAAATATCATCTTTGTAATATAAGAACATATATTCTTGAATTTTAAAACAAGTATATGAATTCATAAGACACAAATTCTTTCTACTGTCAAACAGGTATAGGCCGAATACAATAACCCATAGACAAAATTCTTAGCTCACTTCAAAGTAGAATACAGCAAGCAAATCTCTTAAAAGTCATAAAAACACAACACTGGTTCATTCATTTGTTAGCCATAAAACTGTCAAGAACTGTTTGTCCAAAATTCTGTACAGCATGTCTTTTATAAAACTTTCTAAAAGAACAATCCTTCGACCAGCCAGCCGCCTTTAGGATTGTATCAAGCGGTACGCCCGCATTGGCCGTTGCTGACACACTCGCGCTGCGCGTGCTGTGACTACCAAAGGCGTCAGTGTCTATCCCTGCTGACGCTAAAACGTCCTTGAGCCACCGGGAGAGAGTTTGCCTAGAAATAGGCACATAAGGTTTGGTATAGCTGAGTAGGAAGTTGTTTTTATCAGCAGTCAGCTTCTCACGCACAGTTTCTGTTTTTCTCCAGATAAACTCTTAAATGAGTTACAAGACACAATTTTGGATTTGTTTCATATGGCATAATATCTGCCGGCTCAGTATAGAATCCTGGTCTAGATTGCTTATGTTTATTCGTAAACAAAATGGTACATTTAGAGTTGTGAAATCTTATGTCAGTTGCCTGCAATAAATGCAACGTCTGACTCCTTTGTCCTGTGACTAAAGCTAACAACATACACATGCGCAGGGTAAGCTGTTTTAAAGCATTTCTTCCACAGCTGGTAAGGAACTAAGGTACCTTAATACTACCCCCACATCCCAAGTACTATGATATTTTGGCAGCGCAGGCTTCTGTTCAAAAACACCTTTTACAATCCTACACACATCAGGGTGAGCTCCAATGGCTTTGCCGTCTACTAAGGGTATATAGGCTGACAAAGCACTTCGTGCAGTATTAATTGCACTATAACTTGCTCCTTCAGAAAACAACATAGCTAAAAAATTTGCAACATCTGCGGGCAAAGGGGACAACACTTTGATATTATTTGCAATTGCAAAACGTTTCCATTTTGTAATGTAGCAATTGTATGCAGCTTGTGTCGCCAGTCGCCAAGAATTAACGATTAAGGTAGCTGCTTGGTCTGAGTATCCGAGCTGTTCATATCTGCTCCGGATACCCGACATGCCAGTAATTTCAAGGTCTTGTTCTGAAGCAAAGGATGTTGACGGTGGGGTTGGCTGGGTAGGGTCAGCAAAGACGCATGGCTCTTCAATAGGACGGGTTCCGCCTGTAGCAGGAACTGCAACACCGGCCACCAGACTTGTGTCCTCCAATATGGGACGATCATCACTCCTGTGCTGCCTTCTTGTTTTATCTTTTGAAGCACATGGGTAACGACACTGAAAGTTGGAAACGCGTAAACTTGTTACGTTTCCATGATAGAGAGAATGCATCTATGGCATGCGCCTCTGGGTCTGGGCGAAATGCAACATACCGCTCACACTGCCTGTTCAACCTAGAAGCGAAAAGGTCAATGTCAATGTCCGTCTGTAAGACGATCAGCGCTCTTCTCAACTCTGCGCTATCAAGCCTCCATTCAGCGTCAAGGTTCATCGCCCTGGATTCCACATCAGCAGCCGTATTCTGACGACCTGGAATATGTGCTGCGGATACATAAATATCATGTCCAATACACCATTCCCAGATTTTGAATGTGATGTCATTGCATCTTGAGCGACTGGTCCCCATATGGTTTATGCATGCAACAGCAGTTGTGTTATCCAGCATAATTCTCACGTGTTTTCCTGTCAAACAACATTCAAAGCTTTGTAATGCAAATAATGCAGCTTTCAGTTCCAAATAATTAATATGGAATTTTGCTTCATCAGGCAGCCACTGCCCCCCAGACGTAACACCATTACATGCAGTCCCATAACCAGTGAGAGACGCATCAGAAGTAACAACTATGTCTGGTTCTGTCCGCTCAATAGTGTTGTATGCCCCAACAACATTATCAATCCACCACTGCAGCTCCGACTCAGCGGAAGTGGACAAAGACACCTGCTGATCAAAATCACCGTGATGCCGTTCCAGTGCAACCTTTTTGTCCTTTTCAAGGCTCCGATAATGCAAGGGTCCATATTTAACTGCAGGAAAAGCAGCTACTATTTTCCCTATCATTTTTGCTAGGTCCCTAATTTTCAAAGTTTTCTTCTTCAAAATTGCCCTCGCATTCTCTGCCAAGTTCAGTGCCTTCTCAGGCGTCAAGGACACTGTCATAGACCTTGAGTCAATAACCATACCCAAGTACTGTATTTTCTGTGTAGGTTCAAAGACTGATTTGTCCGGGTGAATAATAAACCCCAACGAACGCAAAAGTTGCACTGTATCAGCAATATTATGTAAGCAACCATCATAGGTACTACTGATAAGGAGGGAATCGTCCAGAAAAGAAGTGGAGATATGTCCTCTTTCCCGTAGGGTGGCAAACACTGGTTTGAATAGTTTTGTAAATTTCCTGGGAGCAATAGCTAACCCGTTCGGCATAGCGTTATATTCATATAATTGTCCTCTCCAATAAAAACTGAGGAATCCTTTATATTCTGGATGAATGGGTACAGAATAATATGCATCTTTCAAGTCTATGGAAGCCATAAAACAGTCTTGTGTGATCAGTAACAGCGCAGACGGAAGAGTGTCCATTTTGAAATGGTGATATTTTAAATGTTTGTTCAAATCCTTTAAATTAAGAATCATTCTTTGATTTCCATCCTTTTTCGGACGAGTAAAAACAGGTGATAAAAATTTCTCATGTGTTTTACTACAAACTGAAATAACTCCTTTATCTTTTAACTTTTGGACTTCTATATCAATTATCTCTGTCTCTGTTTCATTTAACTGTTTTTGTTGTCTAATAAAAGACAACTGAGATACTGGGCAGTTAAACTCTAATTGAAGACCTTCCACTGTCTGTATAATCTCTGAGTCTGATGTCAACTGTTTCCAATTTTCAACAAAATATTGTATTCTGCCACCCTGGAAAAAGGACGCCTCCTTTTGTAGTCAGCCTGTGAGGGCGTTAGGTTTTCAGTGTGTGGAAGGCCAGCAAGGGGAACAGTGTGGGGCGGGCTTACCACTGGAGGGTCCGGCACCGCGGGCCTTACTTCTTGCCGCTCTGGCCGTACGATTGCCTTTGCTTGCCGCCGAACTGCGGCCTCGTCTGGGTTCGCCTCCACTGTTGGCGCCAGTTCGGCTGTCCTAAAAAAGGTCGCCTGTCCCCTTGTTGAGCCTGGTGCCTGAATCTCTTGCGGGCCTGCCAGCCGCTGGTGCCAGCCACAGCCGCACCCAGACTTTCCATGGCACAAACGTCCTTGAGGGAAGCGGTCAAGTTATCTCCAAAGAGATAGCCGGTTATGGGGACCGTGTCCTGAGCATAGGCCAGCTAGGTTTCTGTTTAAACACGGCCGAATGGCAACTCTACGTCTATGGGAAATGTCCACCGAAGCGTGGCCAAGAAGAAGCAGGGCATTCGCATGCATGTCCGTAACGGACTTCTTTAATACTTTGTCAATTGGTTTACCACCTCTTGCCGCTTTTAGTAGTAACTGCGTGGAATTAACCACAGCCGTGGCTGCTTTAACAATAGCGCTGGGTTGTGACCTGCTTTAGGTCAGCCTTGCGCGCTTCCCCCGGCATCTTCTTCCATACTTCGGGATTCACCATGGGGACTTTAAGCTGCTCACAGTTGCTAGGAGTTACAATTTTGTCAAAGACTTCTTTCAACTTTTCATCTGTTCTTTTCTTATCAAAACACTTTTTGACTACTTCGGCCAGCGACTCGGCTACCTTTTCCCCTTTTCGTTCCCTTTCATCAAGCTCTGCTTCAATCTCTTTCAAGAGGTCATCATCAGAGCATGTAATGGACACACTATCTACATCATCATCATCGGTAATTTCGCCATCCGAAGAAGACAGGTCTCTTTTCCTTTTAGTGGAATCTCGGTCAGGGCTGTCCCGGTCAAGGTCAATTCGCGCATATCGTGCCCTCTCAGGGGAGTGGTCCTGCGCGACTAAGCGCGCGCGCGCAGTCTCTCTCTCAGGAGAGTTTTGGCGCCTCTTTGCCCTCTCAGGGGCGCGCCCTCGCACCTGGGTCTTAGCTGACAAAAAATTGTTCATCATGTTTTCTAGTTTTTTCTCCAGGCGCGCTTCTAAACTTCTAAATAAGTCCTCCGCCGACTCAGCAGCTTTATGGACAGCAGGCGAGCTGCTTCCTGCCCTTTCATTGTCCGACTCCAAAACATCGTCGGCTTTATTATCCGTGCTCATTATTAACGACTGATGACAGTAAAAAGCAATAAGAAGGGGTTACTCACGTGTCTTTTCAGCAACAAGATGCACACCACATAAATTCCACTTACAGATATACATACAATCCACTCGAACACACGCACTTCATCCACTGTCGTCCAACTGTGTAAAGAAGGTTAAGTATGGTAGCAGCGAAACTCTGGCACCACCGACCTAGACAAGCATCAGCGTCCAACTGACCTGGATAGCATCGCGCGCCAATACTCATGTCACGTCTCACGTGACTTCGCCTGACCAAAGCAACAGGCGAATAATAATTAAAACCACATGATATGTAAACAACTATCAAAATATTTACAATGTCTGGATTGTCTAACAGTACATCATTATGTGAATAGATGTTAAAGAAGTAATGAACAGTCTCTGGTGTTAGATATATGATGTTTACCACATGTTTGTCAATTTATGAGCCGATTTGTTGATAAAAACTCTGCCCGGACAGGACCACCACCTTGTCGTGGTTTGGGGGCTTGAGGTCCCAATGATCCCTTGAGCCATGACAACGGGGGCTACTTCTTCGAAAGCTTTGTTTTTTCAGTAATGATAGTCCTGATGACCAAGGCAGTTATGTGGACTGGACTTGACAATATAAATGAATGCCCTTGGTGGGGTTACCCATGTTGGACAGGTCAAGGGGGAGGGATGAGACGAAGCGTGGTACCACCCTCACTTCCATTTTTTTCATCCCCATCTTCATATTCACAAGTGGTCGCCATAAGCAACCCATAATCATGAGCTCAAGTCACTTGGCCAGGGAATGGGTGGCTGTACATTAGTCAGTCGTGAAAGTACACTGTCTGGATTCATGCGGGACGATTCCAGGCGGACAGACGCCAAGAAATTGGCTATCCATTGTCCCTTCCCTGGCACCAACAAATTTCTGCCATTGTTGAGCCTACACTTGTGTCAGAACCAAACAGACCAAAAAGGAAAAGAGACAACTGTGATGTGGATTCAGATTCAGGGGAGGAAGTTCGGCAGAAGACAAGCTTTTGGGCAGCATGATTAATTGTGGCAGGAACAGATGATGAAAAGACGGTATCAAAACTCGGTCTGTTTGCGATACAAAAGTGATTTAAGGCCCTCATCGGCAACCCAAAGACCATCAAGAAGTGCAGAAATGGCGATTATCTTGTGGAATATAAAAACCATAAACAGTCTGAATGTCTGCTGAAATCGTCCATGCTTGTAGATCATGGAATCAAAGTTTCACTGTAAAAGACATTTAACAGCAGCAGGGGTGTGATCAAGTGCCCAGAGCTGAGGGGAGTTCCCAAGGAGGAAATCAGAACGGAACTAAAGAGCCAGGGTGTTTTAGCGGTACTCTGGGCCATGTTTCGGAAGGAGCTGCTGGAGAGAGTCCGGACCAACACACTGTTCCTGACGTTCTGCTGTCCCAATATTCCACAATCTCTGAAGATAGGGTATTTGAATGTGAAAGTATCGTTGTATGTTCCCTCACCAATGCGGTGTTTTCAATGCCAAAAGTTTGGGCATATCAAAGACAGATGTACTGACACAGAAAAGTGTGCCATATGTGCCAAGGAAGTACACAAAGGATCATGTGAAAGACCGCCAATCTGTCTGAATTGTGGAGGTAGCCACCCTTCATCCTCCAAAAGTTGCCATGTATGGCAAATAGAACAGACAATTCAACGAGTCAAAACAGAAAAAAGGATACACTTCTATGAGGCCAAACGATTAGTGGAAGCCAGCAGCTCTACGACTAAAAGATACGCATCAGCAGTTAAGAAAGTGAGTCAACTTGTCAAGTCTCCATCACCTGTCAAACGGATCTGACATGGTCCAAGTGAGTTTTGAAACAGTGCAAGACATAAAGGCCCTCAGTGGGGCTGTTACACCCGCTGCTTCTCAGCTGTTCAGCAGCCAAAACCAGCTAGTGCTGGACAACCAGGGAAACCCAGTCTCCCTGGTAAAGGTGCCCTCGCTCTCCAGGAGCAGCTCCACAGTGAATGGAGGAGGGCAGAGAAGAGTGATGATGGTGGAGATGAAAAACTCTCCTTCAGGGCTTATAGGGCTTAAGCCCTCATTTTCTACAGGCACGTCAGCCCTCAGGTCTATCCACCTGAAAAAAGCAACAAAACAAAACAAACAAAACAAAAACTTAAAACAAAAAGCAAAAGGAAAAATAAATACGCTCCATTGCAAGTTCAGGATGATGAAACGGATATGGACTGAATTTGTCTACTGTTGTTCCACTAACAATGAAGTCTGTTGTCTGTTGGAACATAAGAGGTGTCAACTCCAATTTAGAGGAGCTCTAGTTACTTTGCCATGACCTTCAGTCTGATGTACTGGCTCTGGAAATGTTAGTGCGTGAAGGGAAACGTTTTTCCTTAATGGATTTCAACATTATTTCAAAACCAGCACAATCTAAAGATGGGGCAGTAACAGGTGGACTATATTTGCTCCTACACAGGTCCATTTTGTTTAACCCTGTTAATCTGAACACTGGTTTGCAAGCAGTAGCAGCAAGGGTATCTCTAGACAAAACCATAACCATTTGCTCTCAGTATCTACCTCCATATGTTGCTGTTACAAAAGAACTGGTTGATCTGATTTAGGAACTTCCAAAACCTTTTCTGTTGTTGGGCGATTTGAATGGCCATTCCCCGCTTTGGGGTAGTGTAGATATTTCAGCCTGGGGTCTCTTGCTGGAAACATCTCCAAATTAGACTTCTGCTGTCTAAACGATGGATGTCTGACTTATATTCATTCTGCAAATGACACACTCTCTTTTTTAGATCTTTCAATGTGTGATGCTTCTCTGGTCTTGGACTATGAGTGGAGTTCTGGATGATCTACATGGAAGTGACCATCTTCCAGTTGTCCTAACAAATACAAACATCGAACATAAATCCTTACCGGGAACGCTTGAATTTTCACAAGGCTAACTGGGATTTATTGCAAGGACCGTCCAGAGCTATTTTGAGGAAGAGAAAGTCCTTTAAAGTGATGACCCGGTAGATACTGTAACAAAAGTTATCCTGAATTGTGCCAAGAAAGCAATTCCCACATCGTCAGAAGAAACCTCACATGCCTAAAAGACCATGGTTTACTTCTGAATGTAAACAAATAAGTCAAGACTGCATTGCCTCTGATAACACAGAGTAGAAGAGTACAATCTTCCACTGACATTAGGCGAATTAAAAGGTGCTCTTCTGACTTGCTCTAACTCTTCTCCTGGCCTAGATGAAATTCATTACAAACGTGTGAAACATCTCAGGAAAAGGCTTTAGAAATTCTGTTGAAAGTGTACAATTATATATGGATGACAGGATTCTTTTCTCCTTTGCAATAGCCCTAACCAGTTGTCTTTGCAAAGTGATGGAAAAAATAGTCAACAGCAGACAGATGTGGAAACTGGAGAATGACCGCATCTTGGCTAAAGAACAATGTGGTTTTCACAAGCACCATTCCACAGTAGACCATTTAATCCACCTTGAAACAATACAATACAACAATATTTTATTTGTATAGCGCAAAATCTTGATAAAATCAAATCTAAGCACTAAAACAGACACGCACGCACGCACGCACGCACACACACACACACACACACACACACACACATGCACATGCTCACGGCTAAAATGGGGAGAAAGAATAAAAGCAATGGAAAATTATAGAGAGCATATTATACAATTATATATTACAATGTGATTCCCCTCCGAGCGGAGACAGGCTGCAGAGGGGATTGAGTGAGGTCAGGATTTTATGCAGAGGAGAAAAGGTGAGTTTTGAGAGCGGACTTGAAGGAGACAAAAGTAGGTTGCTGACGGACAGAGAGGAAGTTTGTTCCAGGAAAGTGGACCAGAAACAGAGAAGGCTCGTGGACCATAGGTATTGAGCTTAGTGCATGGAAAGCGAAAAGTCAGAGGATTGGAGGCAGAGCGGAGGGTAGGTGAGGGAACATAGATCTCAAGTAGGCTTGACAGGTAATCGGGGGCTGCGTTATTGAGGCTTTTGTAGCACATGGTGTCTAGTTTGTACTGTATGCGCTTTGATACAGGGAGCCAGTGAAGTTGTGCCAGGAGAGGAGATATGGAGTCAGCTTTTTTCTTTTTTAGTAGAAGGCGTGCAGCATTGTTTTGAATGCGCTGCAGGATGTGAATGGTGGAGGCAGGAAGACCAGACAGGAGTGAATTGCAATAGTCGATGCGAGACATTATGAAGGAGAGAACGAGTTTTGCAGTTGTTTCCACAGAGAGATACTTCCTGATCAGGCTTATACGATGGAGGTGATAGTAGCAAGATCTGGCAGTTTGAGAAACAAAGTTGTTCATGGAGAGGGTAGAATCAATGCAGACAGCAAGGTTTTTAGCTGAATCAGAAATTGGGACTGATGTGTTACATAATGGGAGAGAAAGAGGAGGCAGCTGAGAAAGTTTCTGACGGGTGCCAATGAGGATAGCTTCTGTCTTGTCGTCATT
Source organism: Monoplex corrugatus (assembly GCA_030674185.1). Classification (NCBI taxonomy): domain Eukaryota; kingdom Metazoa; phylum Mollusca; class Gastropoda; order Littorinimorpha; family Ranellidae; genus Monoplex; species Monoplex corrugatus. The sequence continues at coordinate 42,992,666 of CM060310.1, forward strand.
AAGCTGAAGTTTGTTGAACGTCATCCAGTTCTTAATGTCCGAGTAACACTCAGTGGTGCGAGTCAACAGGCGCTGTATATTGTCTGGTGTGTCACTGTCTTGAAGTTGGGTGTCATCAACATAGAAGTGGTGTTTTATAGAGTGGGAGTTGATGATGGTGGACAGGGGGGAGGTGTAAAGAGTGAAAAGAACAGGGCCAAGGACAGATCCTTGTGGAACACCACAGGTCAGGTATGCAGGTTGAGAGTAAGTGCTATTAATGAGAACAGTTTGTTTTCTGTTTGATAGATATGAAGTGAACCAGGAGAGAGCAATGTCAGAGATGCCAAAAGTATGATGAAGTCTAGAAAGTTGAATACCATGATCAATGGTATCAAAGGCTGCAGACAGATCAAGGAGTGTGAGGAGAGAGACTTTGCCAGTATCAGTTGCAAGGAGGAGATTGTTGAGAATGTGTAGCAGGGCAGTTTCAGTGCTATGGCACTGGCGGTAGGCTGACTGGAAAGGATTGAGGAGATTGTTGGCAGAGAGGTAAGAGTTCAGCTGGTTGAGGACAACTTTTTTGATGAGTTTTGACAAGAAAGAGAGATTAGAGATAGGCTGGTAATTTTTCAGTTCATTTGGGTCTAAATTGTATTTCTTGAGGAGAGGGTGAACAATAGCAGACTTGAAAGAATCTGGGACAGTTCCAGTTTGAAGAGAAGTGTTGATGATGTCAGTGATGAATGGGAGGAGAGTAGGGAGACAGTCGGAAAAGAGAGAACCTGGAAGAGGATCCAGTTCGCAGGTTTTGAACGACATGGATCTGATTGTGTTGAGAATTTCTTCTTGTGAGACTGGGGTAAAAGTAGTAAGAGGTGTGCCAGAGAAGGAAGGGTCAGGTGGGCATGGTTGACAGGGTGTCCTATCAAGCCTGTCACGAAGAGTTTGTATTTTGGTGGTGAAATACTTGGAGAATACAGATATGAGTTCTTCATTTGTGTGTTTTGTTGGGAGAGGTTGGGAGAAACGACCATCACAATGCATTTCTGAAGAAACAGCATGTAGTGGTTATCTTCTTTGATCTGGAGAAAGCATATGATACCACCTGGAAATCAGGAATTCTTATGGATCTATATGAACTGGGCTTTCGGGGTCACCTATCCAAATTTTTTGGCTGAGTGACAGTTTCAAGAGCGGGTTGGTACTACTCTGTCCGACATCCATGAGCAAGAGCTGAGTGTACCACAAGGGAGCATTCTCTCCTGCGCTTTTCACTTTTAAGATCAACAATATAGTCAAAGTGTGTACAGCAGGCCTTGGATTGTTTCCTGTTTGTGGACGGTTTTGCAGTTTACTCAGGTGGAAGCTTTCATGCATGTGTTCAGCGGCAGCTGCAGAATTTTTTGCCGATCCAGAAATTCATCTGGGAAAGTCCTTCATTCCAATTGTAAAAGAAGCTAAATTTCTGGGATTGATATTTGATGAAATGTTGAGTTTTCTCAGGCATATCCAACATCTTAAAACCTCATGCCAGAAAGTTCTGAATATTCTTCAAGTTGTAGCTCATACAGACTGGGGTGCCGACACGAAAATGCTACTTCACCTGTACAGAGCTTTAATATGCTCTAAACTGGACTGTGGCTGTGTAGTATATGGGTCTGCGAGACTGTCATACCTAAAGGCACTGGATCACATTCACCATCAAGGGCTGTGCCTATATCTTGGTGCATTTAGAACAACTTCTGTCTATAGTTTGTATGCAGAAGCGGGAGACCCTTCCCTGAGCAATCGTAGACTGAAACTAACCTTAAATTTCTGTTTGAAACTGTTTTCTGAACTGGAAAACTCAGCCTACGATTGTGTCTTCAACCCCAGATTTCAAAGTGAATTTGAAAAACATCGAAAGTCACTCCTCATTTAGGAATTCATATCCGTCCCCATATGGAAAAAGGCAGATATAAATTTAGCAGTTGTTAATGATTTCTCGAAATTTCCAGACAGCCCATCATGGACCTTGAAAACACTGAAGGTTTGTTTTGATCTTGCTTCCATAAAGACAGTACCAATTCACTGGTGTACAAGTTGTTTTATGCAGAACCATGTGAGGAATTTTGGTCATCTTACAGAATCTTCACTGATCGATCCAAGTCTGATGAAGGTGTTGCTGCGGCTGCCTTCTGCTCTGAGATTCCCAATCGAGCATTTTCAAAACATATTCTGTCTGACAGTTCTGTTTATATTGCTGAACTGATTGCTCAGGTTTTGGTGTCCAAATCCAAGCATAAAGATTTTCTCATTTTTTGAGACACCCTCCCGCTTTGCAGGCAATTGCTGGCCGAAACATTAGTCACCCTGAACTTATGAAGTTCTTTAAACTGTTTTCTAGTCTTACAAAATGAAGGTTACAGGCTGGTATTTGCCTGGATTCCTGACCATGTTGGTATTGGAGGCAATGAAAAGGCTGACTGCCAGGCCAAGAAGGCCACAAGGGATAAGAAGTCTAAATCCTTGATTCCTTGCACAGATGTAAAATCAAAAGTACACAGTTACGTGAGAAATGTGTGGCAGGAGGATTGGAATGAACAGACAGATAACAAATTTCAAATCTACCCTAGCCTGAAAGTTCTCCCATCTGCTGCGGAAACCGTAAGAAAGAGACAGTTTTATGTAGGTTACACACAGGTCACACATCCTACACTCATTTGTTACCTTTTAGAAAATGAAGAAGCACCGTGGTGTATGCTGTGTGATGAGCCATTGAGCATCAGACACCTCCTCCTTGATTGCTGGGACTTGTACAATGTTAGACAAAAGCACTACACGGCAGACTCGTTAAACCTTTCCCATTTGCAGAATCTACTCGGACGCTGTTTCTAGTATTTGAAGATTTTCCTATGTTTTCAAAGAAAATGTAGTTCTTCAATTTGACGGAGCACCACATGGCTACTATTTATCAAAGAGCATCCATACTTGGCAAACGTATTCACGAGATGTCATAGTTTATGTACCCCAGTATGTGTGTCCTGTCTGCTTGTGTCATGCTGCTGTCCCCTGTATTGTCACCAAATCAAGGTAAAATTATGATGATGTCATGCTGTTAGTCCACTAGCCTTTAACATACATGGTGGACATATGTGAGTCACAAACAGCACATATGGTCCTACCTGAATGTGTCCTCCATCGCATCCACTGTCATTATACTGCAATCGAATATGTACACTTGTCACAAAATGAATGTCACCAACTACTCGATCATTCTGTATTTGGTGGTAGTTACAGCACACAATGTACAGTATTTACAAATATGTTTACATATTTACACACCCACACTATGTACAAGAATGTCGGGTGTCTATTCAACATCAGCCACCAAGATGGCTGTCACAGTAAAGTGTCACAGCAGCTGTCACCTGTCACCTCACATGTCACAACCAGGTGTGTTGCTGGCATCTCGCAGGTGAAAATAATGATTCAACTTCAAGAACTGTGTTTATGGAATGACTGCGCTGATCCATGATTCGGAAAATTTTGGTTCTGTAGACCAGTAGAGGTGCACCCTAGGCAGAGGTTTCATCCCCATCATGATCAGCATCGACAGGTAGGCTTTGATTTCTGCTGGTGTTGTGCCTGACCATAAGCGGTCTGTGGCTGAGCCCTTAGCAGCAATCTTTTGCCTGGCGTAATTATTTGTTTCCTCAGCTGCTGTTTGACAAAACAGCTCAGGCACAAATAAAAAAAAAAAAAATCCAGTGGTTTGGCATCGAGAGGGAGAGTTTGAATGGGGCCAGTTGGCAGTACGAATTCATTCACTGCAACTGGCGTGCCTGCATTTCACCACGTCGTCTGCAATGATGCCAGTGGAACGTCGTTGTCAGGGTCACTTTCCTCTTCACTATCTTCTCCAATTTCATTTCCATCTTCAGCTACTTCAATTTCGACATCAGATTCGTTGCCTAAATCTCTGTCACACTCCTCCAATTATCGCAAAATAGCTTGCATTTCCTCCTCAGTATAATCTTTGAACATTTCTTCTTCGTAAATGGCAGCCATTTTTAGCACAAAGAAAGCGTGTGAATGGTCACAGAAGTTTGCACAGTTTTACAATGCTTTGATATGGAGGAGGAGGAGGATGATAGTTATGGTACTATGGAGTTCCATCAGGGATTGAGACTGCATGAGAAGGCTGTACGCTACGCTTACTTTCATAATATATTCTAACGTCAATCAGGCCTGAGAGATGCAAACATCTGCAGTGTTGATTGAGGAATTTGAGCAACACCCTCAATAAAGCATCTGTGAAGTGGATGAGACTTGATTGTGTGGTCCCAATCTTGCATAGCATGCTCAACTTTGGGTACGAGCTGGTTAGAACCAAAAAATCCCACATTTATTTTTGAAGGGACTGTTCTGTTGAGCTAACCACTACATAACAACTAGTATATGTAGTCTGTTGAGTTATCATAACACCATGGCAACTGGTATCAATCAATATTATTGTTAAATAGAATAAAGTTAAAGCAGAAACACATGAAATCAATTTTGGTGAAATATTTTGTGTGGATTGATTAATGAGGAAAATGTGTCCATTTTTATTATGTTGTCCATGTATAGCATGATGCAGGTTGGTGGCATGTTCTCATGCATTAGCAGTGACATCAGAATATAGTGTGAATTTGCATCATGCGCTGAACCCCAGTTTTGCACAAAGGATGCTGAAAGCATATGAAGAATGCACAGCAGGTGGTTAGACTTGGACATTACCAGCTTTTAGGACACTCATGTGTTTTTTATTTATTTTGTTCATTTGGTTTTCGGGTATCATCATAACATCACCTGCCCATTACTGCTGAACCTTCCAGCTATCCATTCCATCAATTCTGAATATGGTTAGGTACCTATCCACAGATGGGTGGATAGGAGGCTACATACACATTTTCCCTGGAGCCTGACTCGAATTTGTGCTGTTTGACTGGAAGATGGGAATTTTACGTCTACACTAACCAAGATAAAGATGAAAGTATGAATGAAACTAATCACGTTATGTTATAAATCAATCCAAACATTCCCCTTCCTCCCTCATTTTCTTTTTTCTCTTCTGCTAGTATACTGACTGCTTGTAGTGAGGTCAATACTGACTGTTTGTAGTGAGGTCAGTGCTTATTTTCAGGTCGTTCTGTTGTTGAGTCTGTGCACGGATATGCGGAAAATGGAAAGCAACAGTAGGCATGCTGTTCGTCAACTTATATGCAACATTGTCAGATGGATGATCCATATGTGCACACAACTTGGAAATGATTGGTAAGGTGTTTGTGTGTTTGTGTGTGTGTGTGTGTTTGTGTGAGAGAGAGAGAGAGAGAGAGACTGCATGTGTGTTACGAGTCTAGGTATGACCTAGGTGACAGAAGAGATATCGGATGAGAACATTTCTTAATGATTTGATGTATGACAACAGAGATAAATAAGAATCATTCGGTGGAGTTGTGAACTTGCAGTTAAATGGTTAAAACATGCGTAAGATGCAAGAGGTCTTGAGTTTGATTATTAGTTGTACAGGGACTTTTCTCCCTCTACTTGAGTGGTGAACTCCGCCCAGACTGGACCACCACCTTGTGGTTGGGGGCTTGAGGTCCCAATGATCGCTTGAGCTATGTCGACGGGGACTACTTGTTAGAAAGCTTTGGTTTATCACTAATGACAGTCCTGATGACCAAGGCAGTTATGTGGATTGGACTTGACAGTATAGTAAATGAATGCCCCTGGTAGGGTTACCCATGTCGGACAGGTCAAGGGGGAGGGATGAGATGAAGTGTGGTTCCACCCTCATTTCCATTTTCTTCATCCCCATCTTATGTTCATGAGTGGATGCTGTAAGTAACCCGTAATCCAGAACTCGAGTCACTTGGCCAAGGGATGGATGGCTATACGTTAGTCACAGACCTGTTTACTGTCCGAAATTTTCGTATAATCTCACGAAATTTAGGGTGGTTATACGATTGTATGCAACAAAAATATAAAATACGAAATTCAACACATTTATTGTACGAAATCTCAACTGTGTGCCAAATCCACTTGCGGGTCCATCTTTTTCATTCATTGGCTGCCGACCTTGACCCGATGCGTTTAGATGCTTTATCGCCCTCAATGTTCGCGCATGTGCAGGAATGCTTTGACTGTGGTTCCTCTCTGTTGACTTATGCGGGCAGAAGGTTCTTTGTACGCATCAGCTTAGTTCTAATTCATGATGGCGAACCATGAAGGAAAGCACGCTCATGAAAGTGGCGATGAAGATGAGGAACCAAAAGCAAAAAATGTGAAAAGTTTTAAACCGACTTATTCCAAAGAGTTTCAGTTTGTCACCTCTTCATCAAAAGGCAGGCACTTCACTTTCTGCACTGTTTGCAGATCAGATTTTTCAATTGGCCACAGTGGCACTTTCGATATCAAACGGCATGCAGAGGGGAAAGTCACAAAGCCAATGCTGCCTCGGCTGCTTCCTTGTTGATCTCGACCTTTTTCAAGCCGAAGTCCGAAGACACCGACAGCTTATGATTACAAATCACGAGGGCAGAAGCAAGGAAAGGAGATCGGGATGGAACTGAAAAGCCAGGGCGTTGTAGAGGTATGCCGGGCCATGTTCCAAAAGGGATTGGAGAAAGTCCCAACAAACACATTGTTCCTGACGTTCTGCTGTCCTGTGATTCCTCAAGTTAAAAAATGGCTATTTGAAGATGAAAGTGTTGTATGTGCCATCACCAATGTGGTGCTTTTGCTGCCAAAAAATTTGGGCACATCAAGAACAGATGCACCGACACAGAAAAGTGTGCATATGCACCAAGGAAGCACATGAAGGAAGATGTGAAGGTCCATTAACTCTGCCCTGGGCGATTGTGTCAGTCAACAACCTTTCTGCCCTGGCTGTTTGGAAGAGCTACTAATAAAATTGTAAAAAAAACGTTTTGGAGTTAAAGACTTGAAACTTTCTGCTATTGCTAACATAAGAACAAACTAACTTTAGTGCAAGTATAAAGGTGATCTTTTGTTGATTTTCTTTTTTTATTGAAGTTTGAAAAAAATGACTTTTTAAAAAGTTTGCGCAGGGAGGTACCAATACATGCTAAGAATAAAAAACCCACAAATTTAGACTTTTGATATCAAAAACACTTCTTGACAGTTGCAATATGACTGGACATTATGTTTACCAAGTATCATGAACTAGCTGCAAGTCTTTCTTTGTCAACAAACAATTTGAAGTATGCAAATTTTAAATTGTACACACACACACGCACAGACAACAATGGCCATTCATACTAAATATACAAAACAAAAACAAAAAATCATAAAAAAATCAGAGGAAAGATACAGATTTGAAAGTTTCTGATGATACTAACATGGTTACAAACCAGCTTTTGTGCAAGTATGAAAGAGTTGACTTGTTTGGTACTATTTTTTTTAAATTTTGGGGTGAATTATTTTGTTTTAAAAGTTCACGCGGGAGGGGGGTACCAATATGCAAAGAATGAAAAACTCACAAATTGAGCTTTTTGATATCAAAAACACTTTTAGGCAGTTGCAATATGATTGGGTATTATGTGTACTAAGTAACAGAAACAAACACCAACTCTTTCTTTGTGATAAGCAATGTTTATTATATCAATATTATAATGTGCACACACACACACAGACAATAATGGCCATTCACATTACACAAACAAAAAAATCATAGGAAAGATATATAAACTTGGAAGTTTCTGGTGATACTAACATAATTACAAAGCAATGTTTGTGCAAGTATGAAGGTGTTGAGGTGCCTCCTGCCATTTTTTTTATTATTGATATATTTTTTTAAATTGTGCTGGGGGGGGGATACCATATTTGAAAAGAATAAAAAACCCACAATTTAAGATTAATGAAATCAAAAACACTTCTAGACAGTTCTAATATGATTGGGTATTATGGGCACCAAGTTTCAGAAACCGGCTGTAAGTCTTTCTATGTAAACAAGCAATGTTCATTATATCAATGTTATAATGTACACACACGCCCACAGACGACAATGGCAATTCAGACACACAAACAAAAAAAATCATAGGAAAAACAGACAGACTTGAAAGTTCCTGATGATACTAACATGGTTATAAACTGACTTCTGAGCAAGAATGAAATTGTTCACTTGTTTAGTGCTTTTTTTTTTTTTAATTTTGAAGTAAATTATTTTGTTTTTAAAGTTTGCGCAGTGGGTATCAATACATGCAAAGAATTTAAAAACCCTACATTTAGCTTTTTGACATGAAAAACACTTCTAGACAGTTGTAATATGATTCAGTATTATGTGAACAAAGTTTCAGAATCCAGCTGCAAGTCTTTCTATGTAAACAAGCAATGTTCATTATGTCAGTGTTATAACACGTACACGCACAGAGACAGCAATGGCCATTCATATTATACAAACAAACAAAAAAAATCATAAAAAAAACACAGCAAAGGTATACAGACTTGAAAGTTTCTGGTGATACTGACATGGTTACAAACTGACTTTTGTGCAAGTATGAAACTTGAAAGTGTTCATTTGTTTGGTATTATTTTTTTTTAAATTTTGAAGTAAAATATTTTGCTTCAAAAGTTTGCGCAGGGGGGGGTGGGTGGGGGGGTACCAATACATGCAAAGAATAAAAGACCCCACAAATTTAGCTTTATGAAATCAAAAACACTTCTAGATAGTTGTAATATGATTGAGTATTATGTGTAGTAAGTTTCAGAAACCAGCTGCAAGTCTTTCTATGTAAACAAGCAATATTCCTTATGTCAACGTTATAATGTACACAGACACAGCGATGGCCATTCACATTTCATGAACAAAAAAAATCATAGGAAAGACAGACAGACTTGAAAGTTTCTAGTGATACTTACATGGTTACAAATTGAATTTTGTGCAAGAATGAAACAGTTGACATGTTTGATACAGTTTTTAGAAATTTTACTGTAAATTATTTTGTCAAAAGTTTGTGCTGGGGGGGGGGGGGGAGGGGGGGGGGGGAGGTACCAATATATGCAAAGAATTAAAAACCCACAATTTTAGCTCTGTGGTATCAAAACACTTTTAGACAGTTGCAATATGATTGGGCATGATGTGTACCAAATTTCAGAAACCAGCTGTAAGTCTTTCAATGAAAACAAGCAATGTTTATTATGTCAATGTTGTAACGTACACACATGCCCAAAGACAACAACAGCAATTCAGACTACATCATAAGAAAAAAATCATAGGAAAGACAGATAGACTTGAAAGTTTCTGGTGATACTAACATGGTTATAAACTGACTTTTGAGCAAGTATGAAAGTGTTTATATGCCTGCTACTACTTTTTTTTAAATTTTGAAGCAAATTATTTTGTTTTAAAAGTTTGCACAGGGGGTTACCAATATATCCAAAGAATAAAAAAAATAAGTTAGCTTTTTGAAATCAAAAACACTTCTACACAGTTGTAATATGACTGGGCATAATGTGTACCAAGTATAAGAACCTAGCAGTAACTCTTTCTTTGTCAACAGGCAATGTGTAGTATATGTTATACTTTACGAACACACACACACTGACAACAAATTACAATGGTCATTTGCATTAGGTAAAGAAAAAAAATCATAAATAATACAGGAAATATTGAGACTAGAAAGTTTGCAATCATGTACACAATAAAAGTGTACAAGAGCAAATAAGCAAGCTTGAAATCATGTTTCAGTGATTCTTCCTGAATTGAAAATAAGAAAACAAACGTTTTCGGGGGTAGTATGAACTTAAATCAAGATATCAGTTAGTAGTAGTAGTAGTAGTAGTAGGTGGACTATATTTGCTCCTATACAGGCCCGTTTTGTTTAGCTGTATTAATCTGAACACTAGTTTGCTAACAGTAGCAGTAAGGGTATCTCTAGACAAAACCATTACCGTTTGCTATCTGTACCCACCTCCATTTGTTGCTGTTACAAAAGAAAAACTGGTTGGTTTGACTGAGGAACTTCGAAAACCTTTTTGTTGTTGAATGGCCCTCCCCTGCTTTGGGGTAGTGCAGATACTCCAGCCCAGCCCGTGGTCTCTTGCTGGAAAACATCATCTCCGAATTAGACTTCTGCTGTTTAATGATGGATCTCCGACTTATATTCATCTTGCAAATGGTACACTTTCCTGTTTAGATCTATCAGTGTGTGATGCTTCACTGGTCTTGGACTATGAGTTCGTTCGTTCATTCTTTGATTTAACGTCTTTTCACTGTAAGTGATATTAGACAGACTATGAGTGGAGAGTTCTGGATGATCTGCATGGAAGTGACCATTTGTCTTAACGAATCCAAGCTTTGGCCACAAGTCTTTGCCGGAGTCCTTGGTTTTTTGCAGGGCTGATTGGGGTTTGTTCGCAAGGGCTGTCCGGAGCGATTTGGAGGAAGAAAGGGTCCTACAAAGTGATGACCCAGTAGACACTCTAACACAAGTCATCCTGAGTTGTGCCAAAAAAGCAATTTCCGCGTCATCAAAGAAACCGCACATGCCTAAAACACTGTGGTTTACTTCGGAATGTAAGCAGATAAAACAAGAGCGCAAGAGAGCTCAACGTTGTGTCTTCCGAACTCCATCAGCGGACAGTGTTCGGGCTCATCAAAAACTGCGTGCAAAGTCGAGGTATGTCTTTAAAACAAATCAACAACTGTCATGAAGAGACTTTTGCTCCAAACTGACGTCCCGAACTCTGAAAAAGAAAGTGTGGAAAATTATCAAAAAAATTAAAGGGTTTTACCTGTCCCTGTGTCCACCATCTGAAACTGTCAGATTGTCTGATTACTGACAAAAAAGCTGTTTCTAATATGTTAGCATCCACCATTGAAAAGAACTCTTTCTCGGCCAATAAATTGGCACTTTTATGTAAACACAAATCCCTGAAAGAAAAGAGAGCCTGTAACTTCGTCTCTGATAACATGGAAGAGTACAGCCTTCCACTGATGTTAAGCAAATTAAAAGATGCTCTTCTGACTTGCTCTGACTCGTCTCCTGGTCTGGATAAATTCATTATAAACTCATGAAGCATCTCCTGGAAAAGGGTTGGGAAATTCTGTTTAACCCTTTCAGCCCTAAGTACTTCTAAACCTCTGATACCCTCAACCCTGAGTATTTTTAGAGAAATTGTAGCGAAAACCGGTGTCTCAGAATAAATCCTTCTAATGCTTAAAACTTTGCCAGGAAGAAAGTATAGGGTGTCTGGAATTCGGTAATATAAACAGGATGTGGCAGAGGAGAGTAGGTGCCGGTAGGTCGCATACCGCATGCCAGCACCATACCAGGCCAGGTCAACCGGACATGTCAGACTGCTCCTGCAGTCTGCCGGGTCCAAAGGTATTAATCGCTCTGGCCGCCGCATCGGCCAGTCGGGTTCAAAGGGTTAAAGTGTACAATTACATGTGGACGACAGGATTCTTTCCGCCCTTGTGGCAGAAAGCCCGGATCATCCCTACACCTAAACCTGGAAAAGATCTATCCAATCCATCCAGTTATCGGCCAATAGCCCTAACCAGCTGTCTTTGCAAAGTGATAGAAATAATGGTCAATAGCAGACTGATGTGGAAACTAGAGAATGATGGCATCTTGGCTAAAGAACAGTGAGGTTTTTGAAAGCACCATTCCACAGTAGACCATTTAATCCACCTTGAAACGACCACCTGTAATGCATTTCTGAAGAAACAGCATGTAGTGGCTATCTTCTTTGATCTGGAGAAAGCATGTGATACCACTGGGAAATCAGGAATTTTTATGGATCTACACGAACTGGGTTTTCGGGGTTACGTACCTCTGTTTATCCAAAATTTGTTGGCCGAGGGACAGTTTCAAGATTTAGTTCAGGTTGGTACTACTCTGTCTGACTAGTGCAGACTGGTACTACTCTGTCCAACATCCATGAGCAAGAGCTGGGTCTACCACAAGGGAGCGTTCTCTCTCCTGCACTGTTTAGTATTAAGATCAACAATATAGTCAAGTGTGTACAGCAGGGCTCGGATTGCTCCCGGTTTGTGGATGATTTTGCAGTTTACGCAAGAGGAAACTTCTATGCAGGCGTTCTGCGGCGGCTGAAGATGTGCGTAGATAGAATCCAGCAGTGGGCACAGACAAACGGCTTTACTTTTTCTGGAACCAAAACACAGTGTATCCACTTTCATAACCTGCGAGAATTCTTTGCCGATCCAGAAACTCGTCTGGGAAAGTTCATCATTCCAGCTGTAAAAGAAGCTAAATTTCTTTGATGAAAAGTTGACTTTTCTCAGTCATATCCAACATCTTAAAACCTCGTGCCAGAAAGCTCTGAATTTTCTTTGAGTTGTAGCTCTTACAGACTGGGGTGCCGACAAGAAAATGCTACTTCACCTGTACAGAGCTTTAATATGCTCTAAACTGGACTATGGCTGCGTAGTATATGGGTCTGCGAGACCGTCATACCTAAAGGCACTGGATCACATTCACCATCAAGGGCTGTGCCTGTCTTGGTGCATTCAGAACAATTCCTGTCTATAGTTTGTATGCGGAGGCAGGGGACCCTTCCCTGAGCAACCGTAGACTGAAACTAACCTTATGAACCGGAAAACCCAGCCTACAACTGTCTTCAACCCCAGGTTTCAAAGTGAGCTTGAAAAAGTCACTCCTCATTTAGGAATCCGTATCCATCCCCATATGGAAAAGGCAGATATAAATTTAGCTGTTGTTAACGACTTCTCGAAATTTCCAGATAGCCCACCGTGGACCTTGAAAACACTGAAGGTTGGTTTTGATCTTGCTTCCTTCTGTAAAGACAATACCAGTTCACTGGCGTACAAGTTGTTTTATGCAGAACTGTGTGAGAAATTTCGGCCATCTCACAGAATCTTCACTGATGGACCAAGTCTGATGCAGGTGTTGCTGCCACTGTCTTCTGCTCCGAGATTCCCAGTAGAGCATTTTCAAAACATATTCTGTTTGACTGTTCTGTTTATACTGCTGAACTGACTGTTCTGGTTTTGGCACTGAAAATGGTGTCCCAATCCAAGCACAAAGATTTTTTTCATTTTTTCTGACTCCCTTTCTGCTTTGCAGGCAATTGCTGGCTGAAACATTAGTCACCCTGAACTTGTGAAGTTCTTTGAACTGTTTTCTACTCTTACAAATGAAGGTTACCAGATTGTTTTTGCCTTGATTCCTGGCCATATTGGTATTGAAGGCAATGAAAAGGTTGACTGCCTGGCCAAGAAGGCCACAAGGGAAAAGATGTCTAAGTCCTTGATTCCTTACACAGGTGTAAAATCCAAAGTCCACAGTTACATGAGAAATGTGTGGGAGGAGTATTGAAACACTAACAGACAGATTACAAACTTTTCCAATTCCGCCCTAGCCTGAAAGAAATTCTCCCATCTGTAGGAAACCATAAGAGACGGTTATGTAGATTGCACATGGGTCACACATCCTACACTCATTCATACCTTTTAGAAAATGAAGCAGCACATGGTGTATACCATGTGACGAACCGTTGAGAGCATCAGACACCTCCTCCTCCATTGCTGGGACTTGTACAATGTG
>CM060310.1:43011227-43096227 GCA_030674185.1 Monoplex corrugatus
TCCCATGATGGCATTCACAGTGTCTTAGTGAATGAGGAATCCAACTCCATGCTCATGTTTGTCTTCACTGCCACTGAAGTAGAATTTGTGGCCTTCTGGGATAGACGTTTCTCCGAGGTTTTTCCATCGTACCTCACAGAGCCCAAGGACGTTCCATCTGTATCTCTTCATTTCATGTGTGTGTTCTGCAACTTTTCCTGCTGCTCTCAGCAATCTCACATTCCAGGTTCCAATAGTAATATTGTTTCTTGTACGTAGTGATTTTGGTCCACCAGTCGCATTTTTTTCACCTCCTCCCTGATGGCCAGCATCGGAAGGCATGGTCCTTGTTCTGGGCGACGACCGGGCTGGTATGGATTGAGTTGCGGTTGTAATCTTCATTTAGTGTGTCTTGGGCAATGTCGCATGGTGGAGCCCATCCCTTTCCATGCCAGACCACAGCCGACGTCCTCCATCTAGGTGGTTCGCCTTGGTCTTGAACACATAGCCGTTGAGTTCCTTGAGGAACTTTGGCCTTAGCGCCACACCCCGGGACCTCGCCTCAGCAGGCATGCCAAACCACGTTGGGCGAATAACCTCCACGATGCAGGTTACCTAGGCATGCTGTCATGTAATTTCTTACCTATCTCCATTTGTAGGATAAAATTGTAGTTTAACATCATGAGGTAAGTTTGTTGTATTTTATTAATACAGTACAAAAATTTCTATGTAATGTTGCATGCTCATTTGAGTAGTTTTGTGGCAGTACAACCTTCTTGTATAATTTTAAAAATGACAGTACAACCTTCTTGTATAATTTTAAAATGACAGATTTAAAACATTTCAGTTAGTTTTGAAGACCTTATGGAAAGCATGTAGACAAGTGTTCAAGTTTACAGTGTTATTTCGTTGCAAAGAGACTTCGTAGTGGAGAAAGAAAAAAAAAGTCAAGCAATAGCAAAGAAAAATGGCAGTTAGAATTCTAGTTTATTTCAGAAGGGAAAAACAACAAATTGTAATCTAAACATGGTCTGATTTCATTATTGTGTTCTTTTTTTCTTCTTCTTCCAGGGAATGCATAACAGATGCATTGCAAAGAAAAGTGGATGAGCTAGAGGAACGGTTCAGTCAGTTGCTTTGTCAGGATGATGCTGTAAAAAGAAAAGTCCTTTTGCTTCTTTGTAAGAAAAGTGAGATGTTTGGTGTCTGGACATCCATTGTTAGAAATTTAATGAAATAGTGTGTGTGTGTGTGTGAAAATGATTTACTCACGTGTGTGTGTGTGTGTGTGTATGTATATATATATTTTTTTTCTTTCTTTTTTTTTTCTTTTTTGGACAAGGGGATCTGTTACCTACTTCTAAATTTATGTTATGATCTGGTATTGTTTTTGATAAACTATATGTTTATTTGTGTATTTGACCTCTGTTGACACGTATTGTATATGGACATGGCTACCCCTACGTGTGTGTCAGCCTCTATTTACTACCCCCAATAATGTCACTGTTTCAGAAGCCATGGTAAAGAAAGTTTTCTCTCGTTTGAATCCAAGGAAAGCTAGTGGACCAGATGGGGTGGGGGGAAAAGTCTTAAAAGAATGTTCTAGTCAGCTTTGTGTTGTTTTTAGTCGTTTGTTTCAGTTGTTTATGAACTTTCATTTTGTTCCTAGAATCTGGCGTACATCTGCCATCATTCCTGTTGCCAAAAAGCCAAATGCAAAAGACATGAATGATTACAGGCCGGTGGCCTTGACATCTGTGATCTGTAAATGCATGGAAAGGATAGTGTGTGACCAGCTGACAGCCTCTGTGGCCGATCGCATGGACCCCCTGCAGTTTGCCTATAAGGCAAAGCGGGGTGTCGAAGATGCGACCTTGACCTTACTTGATCTAGCGTTCTCTCATCTTGACAAAGCTGGTACTTTTGTAGGGTCTTGATGATGGATTTTAGTTCCGCGTTTAATACGCTTCAACCCCACTTGCTGATCAAGCGTCTTCTTGACATCGAGGTCAGCCCAGGCCTTGTGCTCTGGATCCATTCTTTTCTATGCGATCGGCCACAGAGAGTCAGCATTGATGGCATTATGTCTAAAAAACTCGTTTTAAATACAGGTGTGCCGCAGGGCTGCGTTCTCTCCCCGGTTTTATTTTCAATTTATACCAACGAAATGACGTGCAACACTAACATTCTTGCACTTGTGAAGTTTGCAGATGATATGGCCCTTATTGCTAGAATGAAAGATGAACATTCTCTTTCTCAGTATTTTGATTTTATCAGTAATCTTGCCCTCTGGTTCGATGAAAGTTTTCTAAAACTGAATATCAAAAAGACTAAAGAAATTTGTTTTGGGACAGACCGTGCGAGCGATCCCGCCCTGCTACGCCCCGTCCAAATTGATTCTGAAAACGTTGAAAAAGTTGACTCGTTTAAATATTTGGGCACAGTTTTAGACAGGGATTTGAAGTATACACGTTGATTTTATTTGTAAAAAGGCTAACCAGAGGATGTACCTCATTCGAAAACTGAAGAGTTTTGATGTTGATTCTGCTGTTTTACAACTTGTTTACAGATCTTTAGTGGAAAGCATTTTAGCCTTTAATATCGTGACCTGGTATGGGAATCTGCGTGTGAAAGAGAAGACCAGATTAAATGGCATTGTAAATTCAGCTAGTAAAGTGATAGGTAAAAACAGAAATCCTTGCCAGATATCCACCGTCAGACAGTCAAGAAGAAGGCCCAAAGTATCTTGATTGATGACAAGCACCCACTGCGGAACTGCTTTCAGTTTCTGCGTTCGGGGCGTAGACTCCGTGTACCAGCTTGGAAAAGAAATCTTTACCGCTTTTCTTTTGTCCCGTCTGCTATCACCATCCTTAATGCAGACGTGTTGTAGGCCTATGATGCGGCCCTAGGGTCACTCAACTGCTCCCTCGTGTGAATGCGAGAATGGGTTGGCTGCTGATGTACGATTTATATTTTAGGCATTTTATGTTAACGTAGGAGTGTGTGGGTGTGCGGTGTGTGTGTGTGTGTGTGTGTGAATGTGTGTGGTGTGTGTGTGTCAGAGTTTCCGCTAGCATCCAGAATCTACCAGTACCGGTTACCGGCAGCCAAAATTTGTATCGGTTCTAGGGCTAAAATTGCCGGTAGCCTACCATGAATAACCCATTCTCGTAACACGGCTGTTCCCGAGCAAGATTTTAGAAAGATCGAGAGCAGGAGCAGCAGAGGGGAGGGGAGGGATATAACGATAACCAGATGTGGACTGTCAAGTGGCAGCTTGGCCAGTTGAAAATTGCATCACGTCAGCTTTCAGCCTGCCTGGCGATAACATAACAACGTGTGGGCCAGCAGCGTGTGAAAGGAAGGGAGAAAATTAATCTGGTTTCTACAGGCGGCTAGACCGCCGTCTAACTGTAGGCATCAGCGATGCTGCCTCGATACTATAGCGATAAATAGGGTAAGCAAATGGTTAGGGCCGAATTCTTGAGTCTATCGGTACTGGATACTGAAGTAGTGCATTTTTGCCGGTTCAAACCTACTGTTCACCGGTAAAAACCGGCATATGTCGGTCTAACGGAACTGTGTGTGTGTGTGTGTGTGTGTGTGTGTGTGTGTGTGTGTGTGTGTGTGTGTGTGTGTGTGGTGTGTGTGTGTGTGTGTGTGTGTGTGGTACATGCGTGCACGCGTTGGATAGTTGGCCTGACTTTTAATTGTGTTATATGCATGTGGATTTTACTCGTTGCTGTGCTGCCAAAGAAAAATTTCCATGTTTGTTAACATATATGGACAATAAAGTTTTTCAATTCAATTCAATTCACTCCCTTTTTTTTCTGTGTGTAAATCTCCCTCATAAGGATTGGGAGATTATTTCATATCAGCCAGACATTAGGTGTGTCTCTGTCAAAAATACGCTTGCAAAATTTTCTCAGCTGTTCATGGATAGATGTTTACTTATTGTGGGTCAAAGGTGTGGATTGTTGAGAGATTGTGTAATCGTAAGTTTGGTTTATGACACCAAGATGAACGTCAAGGTAACATGGGCAAAAAAAGTGCTTTAGATCAGATCAACACATGTGAGGAATGTGTGTGAAGAGCACTTTCTCGGGAGCCTCTAATAATATTTGAAGTTTGTTTTCACTTTTCTGACCTCATTTTACATCAAGTTTTATTCTATCTGATACAATTTCAAGGTCACAATGACCATGAGAAATACAAAGTCTGGATTCTCTTCAGAGCAGCTAAAACTTCAAATGGATTTTTCTCAGTTATTATTTGATGATTTTAATTTTTGGTATAGTCCATGCACATACATGATCTCAACTGTTACAGAACCAGTCAAACCATATGAATAAACCGTTTTATCATGAGTGTTATGTTTTTTGTGTGAACAGCAGTCACCAGTAGAGATTCAAGTTAAGATAAATGCTTTCAGGATTTGACAATGTCTCTAATCAGACACACCAGTGCCGAACTTTGGATGACTGATCCACTTTCAAGGTGACAACAACCAGAAGGGTGTTGAAAAATACATATTTCTTCATAAATCCAAAACTGATGAGTCAGATGTAATTAAATTTGATGTGTATTGTCAAATAACTTCCAAAAAGATTCTTACTGTACACAACACCCGAACACCTTGTGGAGGGGTCAGATTTTCGACTTTAAAGTCTTTCTCAAGAAACTCAGAATGTGTTCCAAAAAGATGTTAAGTTTCACTGACCTAGGGTCATTTTCTTGGTCACCTGTATTTTGAGTATCATTTATATGATGTAAAAGGAAGAATACTTATATGGCTTGAAAGTCCTATGTCTTCATGTATAAACCAGCCGAGTGCATTCAGTTTATGCCTTTTTTTTTTTTTTATAGTATCTTGTTGAAAAAGGGAAATTATTTCATATCAACATCCACTAGCAGGAGTTAGGTGTGCCACAAGGGATAGTTTTCTCTCTCCTCTTCTGTTAAGCATTAAAATCAGTAAGATTGTCAACTCGGTGAACACACACACACACACACACACACACACACACACACACACACACACACAGAGTATTAATGAAGAAGATTAAGAAAAGACGAGCAACATTTATAGAACATTTTATGAGGCAAGAGAGATTAGAACATCTAGTCACAACAGGAAATCTGTAGAGAAAAAGAGCACCAGGTAGACCCAGAGAGAAGATATTGCATGGACTTGCAGAGTGGTTGAGGACAGAGAGGGTGGGAGACGTACTTGCAGTGACAAAGGATAGATTCGTTTGGAGGGACATGATCACAACACCATGTGGCAGAACACATGATGATGATGATGATGATATGTCAGCTATGTACAGCAGGGCTATGAATCTCATTGTTTGTGGATAATTCAGATCTGTATGTAACTCTGGAAGCATCTATACAGGTGTTCTGCATTTGGATCCAGATGAGATCCAACAGTAGCCAAACGTTCCTGGCACCTGTCAGCAACCCAGCCCTGATCAACTACACAGGTGTAGTTCCCTCTCCCTCTGCCTCCGATACGCATACTACTTCCACCTATTCTGCTCCCCCTGGTCAGCCTTCAACTTCCTTTCAAGACAACCTTACCAGCAATCCTGCACCTCAAAGTACTTTCCCCTCTCCACCTTCCTCTAGCTCTGCACGTCACCCCCTGGTACAATGTATTCCTTCAAACTTGCCACTCTCTGAGGCGGAAATGTCAGCCCTTTCAAAGGGCCTCAAATTTGTCCCTTTGAAACCATCTGCCAACAAATATCAAACTATGAACAGCTGCCAACGATTTTTCAGATCCCTACGTTGGATGGCAGTACTGGGACATCCTCCCAAACAAAAATTGAATCCAGATGCTGACTTACTTACAAAACTTTTCCATAAGCCTGCTCATCGGGAACCTCCTCGCAACACCTTTCCCGAAGTTGAACATTACATCAACAAATGCCACCAAGAAATAGGCTGTCTCAACATGCGACCCAGGAAATATTCCAACATCACCAAAGAAGAAAGTGACGCACTACACTCCCTCAAAAACAGAGACGACATTGTCATCAAACCAGCAGACAAGGGTGGTGCGATTGAAGTCTAGGACAGACATCTGTATATAAAGTAAGCCCAGAAACAACTCCATCATCACGCTTTCTACAAAAAGTTGGACAAACCTGCACACATGACCAATCATGCAAAGATATCCAAACTTATCAACAATCTCATAACCTCTAAGCAGCTGCCCCCCACTGCCAGACTACTCATCAAACAACTTCCAGTCCAATCACTTTTTTATTTACTTCCCAAAATACATAAAGCCAACAATCCTGGCTGTCCTATCGTGTCAGCTTGCAACTGCCCAACTGAAAATATTTCTCAGTTTCTTGACCACATTTTGCAACCTATAGTCCAGTCTTTGCCTACCTTCATCAAAGACACTAACCACACGTTGAATCTTCAAATAATAAATGAAGACCACACCTTCAAACCCCAATACCTGTTCACTTTGGATGTGACCTCTTTGTATACCAGCATTCCCCACTCTGACGGGTTAAAAGCTCTCCAGCATTTTCTAGACAAACGACCTGATCAAACATTGTCTACTTCAACCCTCGTCCGACTTGCGGAGCTGGTCCTGACAACGAATACATTTTCGTTTGGAGATGAGGCGTTCTCGCAAGTTAGCAGAGTCGCAATGGGTACAAAGATGGGCCCCAGCTATGCTTGTCTGTTCTTGGGATATTTGGAGGAACAAATCCTATAACTATACAAGAAACCCAAACCTGAAGTTTACAAAAGATACATTGATGATTGCATTGGCATTACATCCCTCGATCATGACCAACTCTTGCAATTCATCCATTACGTCCAAACGTTTCACCCATCCATCAAGTTCACATATGAAATTTCAAGCACATCCATATGCTTTCTCGATATCGAAGTTTCCCTTCAATCTGAACAACTAGTCACTACAGTCCACTACAAACCTACAGACTCACATTCCTGCCTGGACTATCGATCATCTCACACTTCCAACACCAGAAACAGCATTCCCTACTCGCAGTTCTTGAGACTACGACGCCTCTGCTCAGACGAAGACGATTTCCAGGACAAAGCAGATGAAATGACTAGATTTTTCCTGCGCAGACATTACCCACTCGAGGTCATCAATGAAGCCCAGAAAAAAGTCAACTCTGTCTCTCGGCCAGATGCCCTCCATTCGAAGCCCAAGGCTGCCACAGAGGATCGGCCAGTCCTCAGTCTAGTTTACCACCCGTCCATGTACCTCGTAAAAAGGATCATCTTGTCCAACTGGGACATTCTGCAATCCAGTCCCACTACAGGTGAAACCTTTGACCAGCGCCCTTTGATCGTCTACTAGAGAGACACAAATCTCCGCGACTTGCTGGTGCGTTCAAATCTCAGCAAACCAGTCAGTCAACCTCCAGGAACCTCTCCATGTAACAAACCTAAATGCAGGACATGTCCTTTTCTTATGCACAGCCACCACAGTCAAAGGCCCCAAATCTCATATGAGAATTACAAAACATTTCAACTGTCAAACTTATAACATTGTCTACTTGATCAGCTGCTCTAAATGTTCCCAACTGTATATTGGTGAAACTGGACGCACCCTTGATACACGTTTCAAAGAACACTTGGCTGATATCCGTCATCAAAGGGATAAAACTATCCCCAATCACTTCAGCCAATCAGACCACTCAATCAATGATATCCGAGTGAAAGGTCTGTGGCTTCTATACAATAACAGCACCATAGACAGGAAAGACAGAGAATCCCATCTCATAAATAAACTTGGAACACGCAAACCATATGGTCTTAATGACAAACCATAAGTAATCTATTGCGCAACAGAATTCAGAAATGCCATTTCATGTTTCTTCCTGTTCCCAGGCCTACCTGATTCATTGCACCGGGCACAATCCACTCCCTTACCTCTTGGCTCTTGCCCTCTGCCTTCTTCAGAACAGGGCGATACTGATATGGCATGTCCACTTCTCAAAATTGCAGAACTCATCTCACTTCCCTTTTGACATCATAGTTGCCTCCCCTCTCCCCACTTCTTACTTCTGCTCATGAAGACATGGGCATTCCATTTGGTCCCCTTTTTTAGTCCTGTTTTTATTATCCATTGTTTGGTGTTTGTGATCTGTTTGTGACCGTGCGTTCGCGCTTGACAAAGGCTGGTTGGCCGAAAATTTGCGCTTGTTTTGTCTTGTTTTGTTGGATGCGCGCTTACATTGGTTTTCTTGTTGTTCTAGTAGCCAAACAGCTTTACTTTGTCTGCAACCAAAACAATGTTTCAGGACTCATAAGCTCCAACAGTTCTTTACTGACCCTGAAATTTATCTGGGAAAGTACTTCATCATTTGAGGTGTAAAAGAATCTGAATTTCTTGGAGTCTTTTTTGACCAAGAAGTTCCTTAGTCATAGCCAGAATTAGAAAACTTTGAACACTTTTCAAGTTGTAGCTCACATGGACTGCATAACATTGATATGTTCTAAACTGGACTATGGTTGCATTATATAGAGCTCTGCAAGTTCCTCCCACTTAAAAAACTGGATTCCATTCTCCGTAAAGGGTCGAGCTATATCTTGGAGCATGCCAAAGCATCCTGTGTGCAGCTGGAAGGCACACTCTCTTCCAATTTTTAATCAACTACCCAGGCAAGAAATTGGCTCCCTCATTATACACAAGACTTCCTAACATGCAGCCCTCTCCCCTTGTACAGGCAAGTTCTGTTGAACCCTTCCTGCTCCATCTTAATTCCAGTTGTGAACAAACAGTTGATGGTGCTATGGCCCATTTGAAAGAAACAGGTGTCTCGTATGATTGTGCAACCATAATGCAGACTGCTTTGTCCTCCACCTCCAAATCGTCTTCTGAACTAGAGATTGAAGCAGCCACGCCTGCAAAAGATTGGCAGAGGAAATGCACCAGCATCTGTCTAAAGACATGACTTCTGCTCTTTTGGCCTTGCTTAGGCAGGAGGAAGGAACTGGGTTATTTGATCCTCAGATGTTCTAAATCCCCGGGCTCATGAAATTTGAATCTTTGTTGCATCCTAAGCCTTTGCTCACTACTTTCCACTTAAAGATATCCTGGCAACAGCATATTGATGCTTAGAGAACTCATCACTATCTCAGGGATATCTCACAGAAACAAGCAGACCATTCCTCTGGGTATCTTTTGTGGCAGCAAATACTACTATTTCTGTCCATGGCTCTGTAGCTCAAACCAGAAGGGTAATATGCTGTCGAACAGTGTTTGAACTCAGGTGTGGTTTTTGATTGGTGTGTGTGATGTTAAAATAAAGGTTTTTTTAAAGTCCCTTTTAACCAGTATGCTTAACAAGGTGTGTCACATGAGTCATAGACTGCTTCATTCATTTTGTCCAATGGTAGAGAGCTAAGCTGGTCAGGTTGGCTACAGTTTTCAATTTGCTAAGTGTACTGATTAAACAGGGATCTTGTAAAACCTATTTCTCCCATAGGGTCTGCCACTCTTGCTATTCTGTGTCACTGTTATTTTCCATCAGTTCTGAAGCCTGAGCATCTTGTAAGCTTGAAGGACTGCCTGGTTGACTGCCATCCTGGCCATACTACTTAATCCACTGTTGTGAGATGTTATTCCAATCATCTCTCAGATTTATTTGTATCTGGATCGCTGTTCTTTTGAGATATCCTGTGATCTTTCAGGCACTAGTAAGTCAGGATGAGTACATAGATTGTATTTGTATTGTATTTGTAAGGCTGGCGTTTACAAAGATGTATTGATGTAGGCACATAGATTGTATTTGTATTGTATTTATAAATTTATAAGGCTGGCTTTTACAAAGATGTATTGATGTAGGCACGTAGATTGTATTTGTATTGTATTTATAAGGCTGGCTTTTACAAAGATGCATTGATGTAGGTACATAGATTGTATTTGTATTGCATTTATAAGGCTAGCTTTTAGAAAGATGTATTGATGTATTTGTATTGTATTTATAAGGCTGGCTTTTACAAAGGTGTATTGATCAGCCTGGCTTTTCTTTTCATAGAGATGTTTGGGTATTTTAGTAGAAGTGAAAGTTGGTAATCTGTAACGTTTGCCTTTTCAACTCTGTCTCATTTTCGTTGCCTGTTTTTCCATCTTTGGTAAATAAACTTCCAAGTGCTTAAATTCTGTACTGTGACAAAGTTTTTGTACATTACTTTTTTTTAGTCAGCTTATTTTCTTACACTGGAGCAGCAGGGAAGTTTCAGTCTTTTTCTCCTAATTTTTGTGTCTGGTGTTTGTTTGTGATCTTACGCTTGACAAAGGCAGTTGGCCGAAAATTTGCGCCTGTCTTGTCTTGTTGTATTAAATATGCATTCTTATTCTTTTCCGTGTTTTTTTCTGGTTCCTGTTTGCTTGAACGCGGGCAGTCACACTTGTTTTGGATTTGATTCTGATGTTTAGTTTATCAGGTATTTGTCCAACTCATTACCTCTGTCTCTTTGGTGTTGCTGTTAGTGTCATAGTTTTCGTAGCTGTTGTTTAACTTGTCCATATGTTTTTGCAGTTGTGTTCTGTCATATGTAGTGATTGCTTGGTCATCACCGAAAGATAATTCTTTAAGAGCTTGTGGATCAGGATTTGCATCCGTAGTAATTTTGTCCATATAGATTATAAATAGGGATAAAATGCATCCTTTTTGAATGCCAGATGCTGTTGGTTGGAACCAGTTTGAAAGACAACTTGGGATATTTACTTCACTCTCACTCATAAGTCACCTTTGGCGACCAAATTTAATGATGAACTGCATCTTCCATCGTGTAGTGTCCATGAAACATCTGGTCAAAACCAATGAATAGTGAACTGAATAAAATATCTCTGCTTAATATCAGTAATGTAAAGAAGTCAAATCTTCATATGAAAATCAAATCAGTGAAAGTCAAATCAAAGTGCAGACTCCCATCATTCACCAAAACATTCACTCACAATGACCAAAACTCCAGGGTACAAAGTATACACACACCGGGAGAGGGAAGACAGGAGGGGAGTGGGCTGGAAGAATTGGTATGTAGAGGGGGGAAACACTGCTGGAGAACAAGAAGCTGGAAGGTAGACTTGGGAAAAGACAAGAGTACGTTACTGTTGAATAGACAGGGGAAGCTCATTCCAGTTGTTTGGACCACACAAACAGTGGCGACTGACTGTGGAACATCTGCATCAAAAATGTTTTACGTAAATTGTACCAGAAGTAGAGTGGAGAGGTCAGGTAGGGTGTACATTTGGAGAGGTCACAAAGATAAACAGGTGCAGTACCATCGATACTCTTGTTGCATAATGTATTGATTTTGTTTTAAATTCTTTGAGAAACAGGCAACCAGTGGAGAAAGTGATGCAAGGAAGTAATAATTATGATCATGCCTCATGTAAAAAAAAAGTATGGAAATGATACGATCATGCCTCGTTTTACAAAGGATAAGATGGGCCTCAAAATTCTGAAAAGCTGGGGCTATGTGACAGAAGAAGCAGGAAGCAAGAGAGTAGAGAGTTACAATAATCAATTGGAGACTGAGTGAGAGAAGTCATGAGTTTTAATGCTGCTGAAGTGGAAGACAATGGCGGATATAAACTGAAACGTCACAGTTGACAGTAACAACATTGATAGGTTTAGATAATGAATTTCTGCATATAAAGCTGAGGATCAAGAACAACGCTTAAGGTTTATAACTGAATCAGAAAGCACAATAGTGTTGTCACCTAGTTGAATAGAACATACTTTTTCAGTGGAAAATTTGGTTGGTGCCTACTATATTTATTGAAGGCATACGATGCATCCTAAGTCAAATTGATGTACACTATTCCTACACAATGATTTAGTGTATGTCAGATCTCTAAAACAAGTCAAAAGACGATTTACCTCGCAGAAAAAACTGATCAGCTTCTAAGAAACATTGTATGTTTTGACACTGTGCAGAGCATTTGCATCAGCTGATTCATTCTTAGTACACTGATGCAAATATGAGGGTAATTTCCAGTAGAATGAGACCACATCTGTATAGCTTGAAAACGCATTTACAGAAAATGGAAAAATAAGTCACAGAAAACGTCAGTCTATGATGTAATTCTGTGCCAAATTTCGTTATTCATCTTTGATTCATCTTACAGTTCTGACAGTGTATGTCAAGGCCCTGTCAGACACTAATTTGAAAAATGGCAAAGATAATGGCGTTTTCAACAGTGGATTATCGCAGCTACATCAGGGTATGTGTCACCCTCGGAAAGAATGAATCTGAAATACTTGTGGACAACCTTCTGCTCCTTCGAAAGCAACTGCGTTCAGATGGGTGAAACATTTTGCAAGTGGCCAGGCCTGCACTGAAGACAACAAGGGGAAAATGCAAAAAAGCTAGAAGTGCGATGAAAACTTAGTGGCTAGTGTGAAGGCAATGGTTGATGCTGATTCAAGAGTCAGCCTTGAAGAGATCGCTGATTGTCTCGACATTCATTCGTCGACTGCATCGAGGATCCTAAGAAATCAGCTTGGCTACAGGAAGGTGTCATCAAGATGGATCCCTCATATTTTGACGCCAGAAAGTAAGGGGGGTAGGTTACGTTTCTGCCAAGATATGCTGAAAATTTACAAGAACTGCGACCCTAAGTGGCTGGATGAAATTGCGACAGGTGACGAAACCTGGGTGTACATGTTACGGATGTATGAGCCTTGGAGAAAGTCACAGAACAAGGCCTGGATTCCTAAAGGTGGGATTCCTCCTCAAATTGTTCGTTGTCAACTTTCGCAAAAGAAAGTGTTGTACACCATCATTTTCAACACAAAGGGGATCACGCTACAGCAACCATGCAAACAAGGAGAGACCATCACCGGAAAGTTCTACAGAGACTCAGTACTGTCTGACATCAAGAAGTTTTATGCAACTTCCCGACCAACCGCAGGCATGAGAGGAATCAAGATTCTTCATGATAACGCACCTGCTCACAAGTCAAGGCTCGTACGAGAATACCTTGCAGCCGAGAACATCCATACTTTGCCACACCCTGGTAATTCCCCAGACCTTGCACCCTGTGACTTTTACCTGTTTCCACATCTGAAGAAACCACTGGCAGGAAGAAGTTTCAAGAGCTGCGCAGCCATGGGAACGGCAGTTTTCCAGTGTCTATCACATAAACCCAAAGAAGCCTACAGAGCGGCATTTCTGCAGTGGATCGAGCGAATGCAGAAGTGTGTGGCAGCAGGAGATGAATACTTTGAACAGATGAAATTTTTTTTTTTTTTTTTGCCGGCGAGTCTTTGATGTATAAGTTCGTTGGTCTCATTCTACTTGGAAGTACCCTCGTATATACAGCCTGGTTGCCTTTATGCTGCTGTACTAAAGAAATATTTTCAGTGTATTAACATGAATCACAGTTTCTATTGAAGAAAATCTCTAAACATACTGAAGTTTGAAAAACATTCAGATCAGAAAACTGATTGCTTTATGTTGAGGAAGTTTTAACGACTGAAGAAGTCGGCTGGATCGCCGATGAAAGCTACGCAGTAAGTAGCCTTTTTTGTAGCTGATTCCTTTACCATATATATATAAGAAGTGCTTATTGTTGTTACATTCTATTATGATCCAACTGAAACCAAACTTTAAAAGTGGGATTGATATTCGTTTTATAAGAAAGAAAAGCTTGAAGAATGTGGAATGTCGTCCTTTTTCAAAGAAAGTGTAATTAAGAAGTAAAACCTTTAATATATTTCCCAAGGTGAACTCAGGAAGAAAAAAGATTATCATAGATTGGTCTTGATGAAATGATTATACATAAGTCTTGAGTGAATAAAACACTCAGGGAAAAGCAAAATCAAATAATGCATGACTGCTTTGTATTGGTTCAGTTGATCTGAAAAAGATCATTATTACTTATAAAAGTACTAAGTACTATTTAGTTGACATTGACACGAACCAGATCCCCAAGCTATGGGTAAATAGCTCCACTGCCTTGTGGACATCTCAGGAAAGAGTAAGGCTAAGGGAGTTAACGCTGAACAAAAAAAAACTATGGAAGGCAAGGGGAAACCACCATCGTAGTTTTCCGAGGACAACCATGGACAAAAGAAAGATGAAGAATGAAGTTAACAACGTTAATAGGTGCTCCTGTGGAGCACCTTTGTCTGGTAGGGACTGTCATGCTGCACAGGTGACACCAGACCATCAGCCAGCTACTGCAACCAAAATCAACAAAGTCAAACTTAGAAACACCAAAATAGCAACATGGAACATCAGAACACTGTTGCAGAAGGGAAAATTAGACATCAAAATGGAGATGGAAAGGATTAACATCAGTATTAACATCAGTATTTTAGGGAAGTGAGATGGATGGGGGCAGGCATGATAACATCAGGAGAATACACAGTGATATACTCTGGTGGTAATTCACATGAAAGAGGAATAGGCATCATAATGGTCAAAGACAAATCAAAAGCAGTTAAGGGATACTGGGCTGTGTCCGACAGAGTTTTGCTGGTCAAATTGGGAGGCAAACCATTTGATATCAACATCATACAGGTGTATGCACCGACATCCGCAAGTACTCAGGAAGACATCAACAACTTCTACGAAGTTTTAGAGATGGCCAAGGTCCAATGTAAATCACAAGAAGTTACAGTCATAATGGGAGATTTTAATGCTAAAGTGGGACAGGATAGGGTGGAGGATATAGTTGGACCTCATGGCCTTGGTACACAAACTGAAAGGGGAGGGAAACTTGTAGAATGGGCACATATGAATGAGTTCATAGTAGGAAACACCTGGTTTGAGCAGCCTAACAGAAGAAAATGGACTTGGATGAGTCCAGGAGATAATACCAAAAATCAGATTGACTACATCCTGATCGACAAAAGATTTAGAAATTCTGTACTGTTAGCAAAAACACTACCAGGCGCAGATTGCAACAGTGACCACAATCCTGTAGTGGTAAGATTTAGGCTGAAATTGAGGAAAAGGAAACAGACCAAAAACAACATCAAACTAAACCTTGGACTCTTGCAGGCAGATGAAATGATACATAAAAAAATTAATGTACATGTTCAAAACAAATTCAGTGCTCTGGAAGACGTTAGTGACAGTGAGCAACAATGGACAAAGTTGAGAAATTCGATAAATGAAGCTTGTGAAGAAATCCCTAGGGCAGATAGAAAAGCAAAAAAGAGCTGGATGACTAATGGAATTTTGGGCTTGTTGGAGGAAAGGAGGAGGGCAAAGAGAAACGAGGAGATATACAGGAAGACAAACAAAGAAATCAGGTAAAAGGTGCAATGAAGCTAAGGAAGCTTGGCTGAACACAAAATGCAAAGAGATAGAAGTCGACACAAAATGGATCCTCAGGGTATGTACAGACGATTTGAAGAAATTGTCCACAGGAAAAATACATGCACATCAACTGGGTGCTTAAAATCGAAAGATGGCACGCTTATCATGGAAAAAGACAAAATACTGGACAGATGGGGAGAGTACATTAAAGACCTTTTTGAGGATGACAGAAACGAAGAACACATAAAAAAGAACTTTGAAGGACCACCCATAATGAAAGATGAAGTTAGAGCAGCACTGAAAATGATGAAACCAGGAAAAGCCCCAGGACCAGATAACATTACTACAGAGATGTTGAAGCCCTAGAGGAATTTGCATAGAAAAAATAACAGTCCTCCTAAATGAAATTTACGACACTTGAAAAATCCTCAAAGATATGTCAAAATCAATTTTCATTGCACATCCAAAGAAAACAAGGGCTATAGAATGCGAACTCTATCGCACAATCAGTTTGATGAGTTATGTAACAAAAATCCTGTTAAGAATAATCATGATGAGGACAAGGAATGGAATCAAAAGAGAAATAGCAGAAGAACAGTGTGGATTTGTGGAAGGGAAGGGAGGTATTAATGCTATATACATACATCCTAAGAACTATCACAGAGAGGATTTGTATTTATGCTTTGTTGACTATACCAAGGCTTTCGATCGGGTACGACATGAAGAATTGATCAACCAACTGGAGAGACTCAATGTTGATGGAAAAGATCTACGAATAATCAGGAATATGTACTGGGAACAAACAGCTGCAATGAGAATAGAAAACAATATAAGCTCTTTCCAAAACATCAAAAGAGGAGTCAGACAGAGATGTGTTTTGTCACCAGATCTGTTTTCACTTTACAGCGAAAACATCATGAGAAACCTAGAAGAAGACCCTGGATTAAAAGTTGGAGGGAAAGTGATAAACAACATTCGATACACAAATGACACCATGCTAATTGCAGAAAATGAAAGGGACTTACAAAAGCTTGTGAATATACTAGAAATAGAAAGCAAAGGTAAGGGGTAGGAACTAACCAGCAAGAAGACTGAAGTCATGGTGATCATTAAAAAAACAACAGCAAATGGCACAACCTTGACACAGGTTTATAAGTTCAAATACCTGGGAACGTCGTTTCATCAGACGGCAGATGCACATAAGAAATAGCCAGCAGAATCGCCCAAGCCAAAACAGCATTCAAGAAGATGACAAGCATTCTTACCAACAAATGCCTATCAATTAACATCAGGAAGAGAGTTCTCCAGTGTTATGTAGAACCAGTCACTGTTGTACGGATGTGAGGCGTGGACAGTCAACAAGCAAAGCCAGAGCAAGATTGAGGCAGCCGAGATGTGGTTTCTAAGAAGAATGTTGAGAGTTCCATGGACAACAAAGAAAACAAACGAGACAGTCTTGATAGAGGCAGACACAAGTAGATCACTCATAATGAAGATTAGGAAAAGACAGGCAACATTTATAGGCCATTTTATGAGGAAGGGGGATTTGGAGCACCTGGTCACAACGGGAAAGCTGGAGGGAAAGAGAGCACCGGGTAGACCCAGGGAGAAAATGCTAGATGGACTTGTGGAGTGGCTGAGGACGAGGAGGGTGGAGGAGATGCTTGAGGCGGCAAGAGAGAGATGGAGGTCCATGATCGCCAACGCCATGCAGCAAGGCACCTGATGATGATGATGATGATGACACAATGAAAACAAAGATGAAGTCCCAGGGTTAAGTATGTGGGTCCTTCTTAGGAGTTTAACGATTCAAGCAAAAATTTTGCAAGACTTCTATGCCCAGTCTTAACCGTCTTGGGATTAAGTCACACATTATAAAGAACGTTGATTGTGGAATGATTCCTTTGTATAATATTACAGACAGTATTAAAAACAAACATTTTTTAAGACAACAGACTCTCTGTTTGTGTGTAAATGTGTGTTTCAGCAGATTGACTTTTTTGAACATACAAATCATCAGAGTATATTCATACTGATCGTCTACAGAATAACCAAAATAAAAGGTATCTGTGAATGATTGATATGCAAGCAGATCTACTGAATTGAGAACTACAGAATGTATCATTAAGGATTGATATGTAAGCAGATCCACAAAATGGGAACTACAAAAGGTATTGATGAAGGATTGATTTGTAAGCAGACCTACAAAATTGGGAACTACAGAAGATATCGGTGAGGGATTGATTATTTTGTAAGCAGACCTACAAAATAAGGAGCTACAGAAGATATCGGTGTGGGATTGATAATTATGTAAGCAGACCTACACAATAGGGAACTACAAAAGGTATCGGCGAGGGATTGATAATCAAGCAGACCTACGAAATGGAGAACTACAGAAAATATTGGTAGAGGATTTATGTTTAAGTAGACCTACAAAATACGGAACTACAGAAGATTAGTTCTCAAATGTTGGATGAAAGTCGTCAGTTTAATGCTTGTCTTCGCCGTACTTGACCAGTAATATTGCCTTTTAATATCAGGCATTGAAGGTCAAGTAGTATGAACGATAGAACTAAGAACTACAGATCTGACTACAAAGATAGCCTGTTAAAGAATCGCTCAACCACCCCCTCCGAAATCGGTCCGACACACCATCAGAATGAGTGTTTAATTGTGCTGGGGTCCTTTTTTTTCTCTCGGAGCAGAACATACAAATAGAAAAACAGAACTGGAAAACATTGACAACTTCAAGTACTTGGATTCTGTCAGAACCAACACAGGATCTTGCAGCAAGGATATCAGATCAAGAACAGTCATAGCCAAGCAAAAAATGGTCCAGTTGTATAACACATGGAAAAACAGAGGCATACTAACGAAACTGAAATAAGAATTTTACGCTGGTTGATTTGGCCTGTTGTCATGTACGGACGTGATGCCTGGACTTTGAAGAAAGATGACGAAAATAGAATAAACGCAGCAGAAATGTGGTTCTACAAACGTCTTCTCAGAGTAAAAAGGACAGACAAAAGAAGCAACAAAAGCTTGAAAAAGGAATTAGCTGTCCAGCATAAAATGCTCCCAGAGATCAACAAAAGAAAATTGAAGTATATTGGGCACATGAACAGAAACACAAGAACCGACTTGATGACATCAGTCCTGCAGGGGAGAGTCAAGGCAAAGAGAAAACAAGGAAGGCCAGCAAAATCATTCATGGACAACATCGCTGCGCCTGCAAACTAGAGCTCCGTGACATCATGCATAGGAGCAGAGTCCGTGTCACCTGGCGATCCTTCGTGACGAAGACTGGAGCTCCGACTGTCTTCCGCGGGGATGGAGATAAATGATGATGGATGATGGGGGTGCTTTAATATTGACAAATCACTGCAAAGTCAAATATCTGAAAGCTTATCTTAAGGAAACACAGACCTTTAGAAGAATGAGAAACAAATTTGTTTATCAGTGCGAGGACATCTCATAAAATGGTATCAAGATATGTGGTTTACAGATAAACTTAAGATAGAGTTACCGAAAGACAGGATTCAAATGCATAGTGCAATAGATCTAACTTTCTATCAGACTACTATTGCATAGGATTACCACAAGACGGGACACATGGTGCAGTAACCTAACTTATCAGATGACAGTTGCATATCTATGAGATCACAATGAATAAACCTTGTTAAAAACTTGTAATATTAACATTAACAGCACATTGAGGGTGTTTGATAATTGTAAGCTAATTGTTATTTAGTAAGTAGAAGAAAATTTATTTGAATGGATGGTGGTGAGGCTAGGTGCTATAAAATGCAGCTCACCTAACAGCCGTGAAAGTGGCGAGAATTTTACTTGCCATGGTGAGCAGAAAAAAATATTTTGTGAGTAAAAATAAAACTTTATTTGCCAATGGTGAGTAAGCAATAATGGATTGAAATTGTCCTCACTCAGGGATTAAGCTTACGCTGTTCACAAGTTGTCTGATCCAGTCAACCAGCTTCACAGAGTTTTGGTAACATTGACCCTGCACTTTCTGTTGTAAATTCACATGTCTCTCTGCTTCAGGAAATCGTAGGAAAGAGACATTGTTATGTGGGTTACTCACGGGTCACATATCCTACACTCATTTCTACCATTTAAAAATGAAAAAAGCACCATGTTGCATACCATGTGATGAGTTGTTGAGCATTAGAACCACCTTCTTGAATGCTGGGACTTGTACGATGTGAGACATAAGCACTACACGGACACACGCCTTAATTAAAGAACCTTCTCAGAGACATCCCTCTGGTTGCAATTTTCCAGTTTTTGCAAGAGATCAATAGATTTCACCTGATATGATTTTACGTCTTGAGTATGTTATTATTTAAACATGTTTTAGACTTGCAAGGATAATGGTGAGTCTGGTTTTTAACTGTTATCTAATTTTAACTGTTTCTATTAAGAATAATCATGACAAGGACAAGGAACAGAGCAAACGAGAAATAGCAGAAGAACAATGTGGATTTGTCGAAGGAAAATGAAGTGTTAATGCCATATATGTCCCGTGAACTCTCATAGAAAGATCAGTTGAGTTGAATAAGGATTTATATTCATGTTTTGCTTGTCAAATGGCTGATGTGATGTGTCTGGTGTGTTGGCTAGTGACTACGTGCTTGTCAACTCTCACTTTCAGCCTGCACCGCTGGCTAGCATTAGTGCTTGCTGCTATGCGAAAAGGAGAACAGAAAGTATGTCTCTGTCTGTCAGTACATAGCCTCTCCATCAGCAAGCCCTGCGTTGTGCCTCTTTGTGGCGACATGCGGTAATTGAGCACCTTACGGACTCGGGCTGAACTCGAGGGACTTGGAGGAGGTCTGGCCCCCAGATGTGCAGCACGCAGGCCCACCGGCGCGTGGACTTGCCCTGGTGCCCACGAACCAAACCTCAGCTATGGGTAAATAGCACCACTGCCTTGTGGGTGTCTCAGGTGAAACCAAGGCTAAGGGAGTAAACCGTAACAGAAAAAAACAACACTGCCTTGTTATCTCGGGAGAGATTAAGGCTAAAGGAGTAAGCCCTGACGGAAAATCACCCCCTACTGCTTGTGGGCAGTTGTGGGAACGACGAAGGCTAGTGGAAAGTCCATACAAGAACCGATGGAAGGCAACAGGAAACCACCATAGTATACTCCTAAGATTGTCATGGCCATCCAAAATACGAAAAAGGAAAACAACGTAAACAGAGCTCCTGTGGTAGGGACCGTCATACTGCGCAGGTGATACCCGACCATCAGCAAGCTACTGTGATCAAATTAAGAAATATCCAAATTGCAACGTGAAATGTAAGGACATTGCTGCAAAGGGGAAAATTGGAAAATGTCAAGATGGAGATGGAAAGGCTTAACATCAATATTTTAGGACTAGGGGAAGTCAGAGGGAAGGTGGCAGGCATGATAACATCAGGAAAGCATACAATAATATATTCTGTTGGAAACACACATGAAAGGGGAGTAGGAATCATAATGGAAAGGGACAAGTTAAAATCTATCAAGAGATATTGGGCTGTCAGACCGAGTTTTGCTAGTAAAGTTGGATGTCAAGCCATTTGATATCAGCACCACCCCAGTATATGCACGAACATCCACAAGTACTCAAGAAGAAATGGACAACTTCTATGCAGCATTAGAGATGGCCAAAACTCAATGCAAATCACAGGATATTACAGTAATAATGGGAGATTTTAATGCTAAAGTGGGACAAGAGAGGATGGAAGAAATAGTCGGACCTCATGGCCTTGGCACACAAAATGAATGAGTTCATAGTAGGAAACACCTGGTTTGAGCAGCCTAACAGAAGAAAATTGATATGGATGAGTCTAGGAGATAGTACAAAAAACCAAAGTGATAACATCCTCAATAAAAGATTTAGAAATTCTTAGCTGATAGCAAAAACTTTACCAGGTGCAGGCTACAATAGTGACCACAATCCTGTAATGTGAAGATTTAGGCTGAAACAGAACAGAAAACAGACCAAGGTAACATCAAACTAAGTCTTAAGGTAAAAAAAACAACAACAGACACTTCTTAGTAACTGAGAAGAAATTGAAGCAAATTCCGTCCACACAGCTCCCCAGAACTCGAACGTTTTCCTACGTAACACATGACGTGTATGAGGAAATGGGTTTTGTAAGTTCATTTTAGGGGGTGAAGGTAGTCAACTTATGCTTTCCGTTGACTTTTCTTACAGGAAAAGCATGATGTAGTTTTAGCGAAATTATAGCTTGGTCCCCCTTCAATGGGAATCAGTACACCCCACACTATCTCCGCAGTCCTGGTTGTCTCCTGCCTGGGGCATAACCAAAGTTTGGACAGGGGAGGGGAACATCAGTTTGTGTTCAAGACTATTTATCAAATAGTATGAACACTTGATCAGAAGTCTGTATTTCTCGACAGTTTGTCATACACACACGCTGCATTATTACTGTTGAGAGCCCCTGACTTCGTGCGCAGATCTAAATTACAGATTGATAACCTCATCCCTTCACCCCTAAACAGTTGATTACACTCTGGGCTGGCACGCGGTAACTGGGGCCTTGACTAGGAGATCCGGTAGATCTATGTAAGTTACTTGAACCTTGCTGAGAATGAGAACAAAAGATGAGAAGGAAAGGATGGTGCTAATGGAAACTGCATGACTGCTATCCCATGTTTGGCCTCTCTCACGATGTGAAAGAAATAGCACCAGAAATCTGTGGTCAGACCTATTTATTGTCTGTAAGCAAATTTGCGCGCTCATTCTTTTTGGGTTCTACTGAAAACGCACACGTCTAGTTTGAGAGAGTTTGTCTTTGACGAAATAATGAATTTTAATTTATTATTGCTGGATATAAACGAAGAAAAGAAGGAGGCTGTAAGACAACTGTTTGAAAGCTGTGGTTGGGAGTGGAAATGTGAAGTGCTATCACAAGTTACAATCAGTGAAGCTGACAGTGTCAGTGAGAGTAGTTCTGTGTGTGTTGCCAACATCTCCTGTATAGATACCACAGCATCTTGTACACCTACTTCAGTGGCTACACTGTCCTCAGCAAGTTATAGATTTACACCGGCGACAGATGTAGTGTGTTCTTCATCTGGTGCTAATGTCAGTGTAGGTGATAGATCTAGTGTTAGTTTACAGCATGCAGTTAGTCAGGGCAGATGCCAGTTTTGTTTTTGTGAGCCGTGTGTTACTGCAAACTGTCAGAGGTGGCTGGGTAATGGACAAATCAGCACATGTTAGGAATTCTGGACTTAGGAAACAGATATATATAGAAAATTTTGGAACATACTAAATTCTAGGAATGCGTGGAGACATCCACAATATTTTCGAAAGAAATGGGTGACTATGGGCGTGATGGTGTAGATGAATGTGTGGTGACAGCCCTTCGTGAGATAATGCCAGACAGTGTGCTGTCGCTTGTAAGACTTGTATCCTAACCCACCTGGTAAGCCGTACATGGGACATAAGTGGTGGTGACTACAGGTCAGTGTTGTGTTCGTATTGTGCTCTGGTGTGTGTGTGTGTGTGTGTGTGTGTGTGTGTGTGTATGTGTCTGTGTGTGTGTATGAGTACGATGTATGTGCTCACAGCTTGTGTGTGCATATAGATCTATTGATTTCTTTTCATACACTACACAATTTTAATTAAGCTGATCGTTTAATTCCCTGGACGTCTATATTGCAGGCCTTTCAGGTGTGTGTGTGTGTGTGTGTGTGTGTGTGTGTGTGTGTGTGTTGTGACAACATGCCTTCGTTGTTTTCTTTCCACGTGCTTTTCTATTTTTGGATGGCGTGCCTGTCAGATGTCTCGTCATATTTTGGAGCCCCGCCTCTAAGTTCGTCCAATTCATATTTTAATTTCCTAATAAATTCATATACGCACATATTTCGATGAAAATATAACAACAGTTTAAAAGCAGGGATTGAGATTGTACTGTGTGACAAATATGAGCCAGGTAGCTCTCCGACAGCGTCCGAAATCTGTAATTAACTCAGAGCAGACAGCGGGTGTTGCTTCGGCAAACGTTTGAATTCAAGTGACTTCCGATCTACTTCCCGCCTTATATAGTCCTGCTGCCCCTTTAAAGACAGATGAAGTGACCCTTGAAATATTCAACGTACATGTTCAAAACAAATTCAATGCTCTGGAAGAAGTTGGAGACTCAAGGAACAATGGACCAAGTTGAGAAACTCAATAAACGAAGCTTGTGAAGAAATTCTTAGAGTTGAAAGAAAAGCAAACAAGAATGGAGAAAGACAAAGGGAAGAGAGAAAGAATATAAAAAGATATACAAGGAAATCAGAATGGGTGCAAGGAAGCTTGGCTGGAAACAAAGTACAAAGAAATAGAAGACAGACACAAATCAGGTCCTCAAGGTACGTACAGAAACATTGAAGAAATTGCCAACAGGAAAAAGATATGCACATCAACTGGTTGCTTAGAATCGAAAGAAGGCACTCTTATCATGGAAAAAGACAAAATACTAGATAGATGGGGAGAGTACATCAAGAAATCTTTTTAACGATGACAGAAACGAAGAACATATTATAGCAGTGTATGTGAGTAGATGTCGCGCCAGCAGGCAGCAAAAGTGTGTGTGGTGTTTTACAGTGATTTTATTGTGGTTCTATTTTTTTAAATTTTGAATATTTTACCAGATAATCTGGTTTTAAAGGTTTATATACCTACTTTTCATCATTTTTAATTCAGCCGCTCAAGTCGGACATTTAATCTGTGAACTGTGTTTACATTTTGGCCTACTGTGTTCACCCAACGCTACAGCTCCCAAACCTTCGTTGTTCTCTGGTTTCAAGTGTTGTGAACTGACCAACCCACACACCAACCTGCAAACATCATCCTCTCCTGACTGGCTCGCAATTATGGACCTGTCCTTTATAAAACAAATTGGACTGACACTTTTTAAATACAGCAAGTGCTACCTCGGTGGAGACGTCTACCAGCACATACGTACATTGGGGCTGTGTCGTAAGCCCTGCACTGCGCGATCCTGTCGTGCTGGACATCTCCACCGTCTTTGGCACAACCTGCCTCCTGCTGTACCAGTCCGACACCACACTTCGTCTTCTGCTTCATCGTCTCCTCCACTGCCCCTGCCCTCGACCTTGATCAACTTCTTGATTACTACTGCCTCTTACCTGGAAATCTCATCATTCTAGGTAACATCAATGTCCACTATGACAACACTCACCGTTATGACACAAGACATATCATCAACTCGCTGTCCAATCACAATATGACTCAACACATTTCTGAACCAACCCATCAAAAAGGTCACACTCTTGACTGGATCATTTCTCGTGATCATCACAATTCAGCTACTGACAACTGCTTAGTCCTTTCTACCCGTCTAACTTCAGCCCTTCCATCTGACCACTCTGCAATTCTCTGTTCTCTTGACATTTCTCTTCCTTCCTGTACCACGCGCACAGTGACTCGACGCAATCTCAAATCTATCGACCTCTCCACTTTTTTCATCTGATGCCTCCCGTCTCCTTTCTGAAAAATAACATAACCTTGCCGATGAATTCTATACTACTCTCCACCATCTTCTGGACACTCATGCTCCAGCCACAACCCGTCTTTTACCTGACCGCCCCCCCCCCTACCCCCTGGCTCACTCATGAGATTGCCTGTGCAAAACGTGCCCGCCGCTGAGCAGAGCGCCGCTGGCGCAAATCCAAACTCACTGTACATAGCAACTTTTCCAAGCCTCTAAAACAAAATATCCACCCTCATTGCATCTGCAAAAACAAGCTTTTTCCAAACCAAAATCCTGAATGCCTCTTCTTCAAAAGAACTCTTTACAACCATGAATCATCTCCTTGGCACACGAAAAGATTTACCTTCCCAACAAAACACACAAATGAAGAACTCCCATCTGTATTCTCCAAGTATTTCACCACCAAAATACAAACTCTTCGTGACAGGCTTGACAGGACACCCTGTCAACCATGCCCACCTGACCCTTCCTTCTCTGGCACACCTCTTACTACTTTTACCCCAGTCTCACAAGAAGAAATTCTCAACACAATCAGATCCATGTCGTTCAAAACCTGCGAACTGGATCCTCTTCCAGGTTCTCTCTTTTCCGATTGTCTCCCTACTCTCCTCCCATTCATCACTGACATCATCAACACTTCTCTTCAAACTGGAATTGTCCCAGATTCTTTCAAGTCTGCTATTGTTCACCCTCTCCTCAAGAAATACAATTTAGACCCAAATGAACTGAAAAATTACCAGCCTATCTCTAATCTCTCTTTCTTGTCAAAACTCCTTGAAAAAGTTGTCCTCAACCAGCTGAACTCTCACCTGTCTGCCAACAATCTCCTCAATCCTTTCCATTCAGCCTACCGCCAGTGCCATAGCACTGAAACTGCCCTGCTACACATTCTCAACAATCTCCTTGCAACTGATACTGGCAAAGTCTCTCTCCTTACACTCCTTGATCTGTCTGCAGCCTTTGATACCATTGATCATGGTATTCTCCTTTCTAGACTCCATCATACTTTTGGCATCTCTGACACTGCTCTCTCCTGGTTCACTTCATATCTATCAAACAGAAAACAAACTTACTCTCAATCTGCATACCTGACCTGTGGTGTTCCACAAGGATCTGTCCTTGGCCCTGTTCTTTTTACTCTTTACACCTCCCCCCTGTCCACGATCATCAACTTCCACTCTATAAAACAGCACTTCTATGCTGATGACACCCAACTTCAAGACAGTGACTCACCTGACAATATACAGCGCCTGTTGACTCGCACCACTGAGTGTTACTCGGACATTAAGAACTGGATGACATACAATAAACTTCAGGTTAACGACGACAAGACAGAAGCTATCCTCATTGGCACCCGTCAGAAACTTTCTCAGCTGCCTCCTCTTTCTCTCCCATTATGTAACACATCAGTCCCAATTTCTGATTCAGCTAAAAACCTTGGTGTCTGCATTGACGCTACCCTTTCCATGAACAACTTTGTTTCTCAAACTGCCAGATCTTGCTACTATCACCTCCATCGTATAAGCCTGATCAGGAAGTATCTCTCTGTCGAAACAATTGCAAAACTCGTTCTCTCCTTCATAATGTCTCGCATTGACTATTGCAATTCACTCCTGTCTGGTCTTCCTGCCTCCACCATTCACATCCTACAGAGCATTCAAAACAATGCTGCATGCCTTGTACTCAAAAAGAAAAAAGCTGACCACATATCTCCTCTCCTGGCACAACTTCACTGGCTCCCTGTATCAAAGCGCATACAGTACAAACTAGACACCATGTGCTACAAAAGCATCAATAACGTAGCCCCCGACTACCTGTCAAGCCTACTTGAGATCTATGTTCCCTCACGTACCCTCCGCTCTGCCTCCGATCCTCTGACTTTTCGCTTTCCACGCGCTAAGCTCAATACCTATGGTCCACGAGCCTTCTCTGTTTCTGGTCCACTCTCCTGGAACAAACTTCCTCCCTCAGTCCGTCAGCAACCTACTTTTGTCTCCTTCAAATCCGCTCTCAAAACTCACCTTTTCTCCTCTGCATAAAATCCTGACCTAAACTCAACCCCCTCTGCAGCCTGTCTCCACTCGGAGGGGAATCACATTGTAATATATAATTGTATATAATATGTTCTCTATAATTTTCCATTGCTTTTATTCTTTCTCCCCATTTATAGCCATGCGTGTGTGTGTGTGTGTGTGTGTGTATGTGTGTGTGTGTGTGTGTGTGTGTGTGAGTGTGTGTGCGTGCGTGCGTGTGTGTCTGTTTGAGCGCTTAGATTTGATTTTATCAAGATTTTGCACTATATAAATATTGTAATTATTATTAATTATTATAACCAAGAACGCTGAAGGATCACCCATGATGAAACATGAAATTAGTGCAGCCTTGAAAAGATGAAACTGGGAAAAGCCCCAGGACCAGACAATATTACTACAAAAATGATTGAGGCCTTACAAGAATTTGGTATTGAAAAAATAACGGCCCCCTTAATGAAATTTATGACACCGGAAAAATCCCCAAAATCAATATTCATTGCACTTCCAAAGAAAGCAGGGGCTATAAAATGCATTGTACAATCAGCTTGATGAGTCATGTAGCAAAAATTCTATTAAGAATAATCATGATGACAAGGAACAGAATCAAAAGAGAAATAGCAGAACAGTGTAGATTTGTCAAAGGGAAAGGAACTATTAATGCCATATCATCATCATCAGGTGCCCTGGCACATGGCGTTGGCGACCATGGACTTCCATCTGTCTCTATCTCTTGTTGCCTCTAACATCTCTCCCATCCCCCTCGTCCCCAGCCACTCTGCAAGTCCGTCCAGCATTTTCTCCCTGGGTCTACCCGGTGCTCTCTTTCCCTCCAGCTTTCCCATTGTGACCAGGTGCTCCAATCCCCCTTCCTCATAAAATGGCCTATAAACCACATCTCAGCTGCCTCAATCTTGTTCTGGCTTTGTTTGTTGACTGTCCACGCCTCACATCCGTACAACAGTATCAGTTCTATATAACATTCAGGGACTCTCTTTCTGATGTTAATTGATAGGCATTTGTTGGTACGAATGCCTGTCATCTTCCCGAATGCTGTTTTGGCTTGGCCGATTCTGCCGGCTATTTCTGATGTGCATCTGCCGTCTGATGAAATGATCGTTCCCAGGTATTTGAATTTATCAACCTGTGTCAAGGTTGTGCCATTTGCTGTTATTTTGCTTGAGGGGATTTCATGTTTTTTACTGATCACCATGACTTCAGTCTTCCTGCTGTTTAGTTCTAGCCCCTTACCTTTGCTTTCTCTTTCGAGTATATTCACAAGGTTTTGTAGGTCCCTTTCACTTTCTGCAATTAGCATGGTGTCATCTGCGTATCGAATGTTGTTTATCATTTTCCCTCGAAGCTTTAACCCAGGGTCTTCTTCTAGGTTTCTCGTGATGTTTTCGCTGTATAGTGAAAACAGATCTGGTGACAAAACACAACCATGTCTGACTCCTCTTTTGATGTTTTGGAAAGAGCTTTGTTCCCAGTACATATTTCTGATTATTCGTAGATCTTTTCCATCAACATTGAGTCTCTCCAGTTGGTTGATCAATTCATCATGTCTTACCTGATGAAAGCCTTGGTGTAGTCAACAAAGCATAAATACAAATCCTTATTCATCTCATTTGACCACTCTATGATAGTTCTTAGGATGTATATGGCATTAATAGTTCCTTTCCCTTCCACAAATCCACACTGTTCTTCTGCTATTTCTCTTTTGATTCTATTCCTTGTCCTCATCATGATTATTCTTAACAGGATTTTTGTTACATGACTCATCAAACTGATTGTGTGATGGAGTTCGCATTCTATAACCCTTGTCTTCTTTGGAAGTGCAATGAAAATTGATTTTGACATATCTTTGGGGATTTTTCCAGTGTCGTAAATTTCATTTAGGAGGACTGTTATTTTTTCTATGCCAAATTCCTCCAGGGCTTCAATCATCTCTGTAGTAATGTTGTCTGGTCCTGGGGCTTTTCCTGGTTTCATCTTTTTCAGTGCCGCTCTAACTTCATCTTTCATTATAGGTGGTCCTTCAAAGTTCTTTTTTATAATGTGTTCTTCGTTTCCGTCATCCTCAAAAAGGTCTTTAATGTACTCTCCCCATCTATCTAATATTTTGTCCTTTTCCATGATTTCAAGCACCCAGTTGATGTGCATGTATTTTTCCTGTGGACAATTTCTTCAATTCGTCTGTACATACCCTGAGGATCGGTTTTGTGTCAGTCTTCCATTTCTTTGCACTTTGTTTTCAGCCAAGCTTCCTTAGCTTCATTGCACATATTCCTGATCTCCTTGTTTATCTTCCTGTAGATCTCTTCGTTTCTCTTTGCCTTTCTCCTTTCCTCTATCAAACCCAAAATTTCATTAGTCATCCAGCTTTTTTTTGCTTTTCTATCTGCCCTAGGGATTTCTTCACAAGCTTCATTTATCGAATTCCTCAACTTTGTCCATTGTTCCTCACTGTCACGAGCGTCTTCCAGAGCACTGAATTTGTTTTGAACATGTACATGAAATTTTTTTACGTATCACTTCACCTGTCTTTAAGAGTCCAAGGTTTAATTTGATGTTGTTTTTGGTCTGTTTTCTTTTCCTCAATTTCAGTCTAAATCTTCCCACTACAGGATTGTGGTCACTGTTGCAGTCTGCGCCTGGTAGTGTTTTTGCTGACAGTACAGAATTTCTAAATCTTTTGTTGATCAGAATGTAGTCAATCTGATTTTTGGTATTATCTCCTGGGCTCCTCCAAGTCCATTTTTTTCTGTCTGGTTGCTCAAACCAGGTGTTTCCTACTATGAACTCATTCATCTGTGCCCATTCTACAAGTT
This sequence comes from Monoplex corrugatus, assembly GCA_030674185.1. Classification (NCBI taxonomy): domain Eukaryota; kingdom Metazoa; phylum Mollusca; class Gastropoda; order Littorinimorpha; family Ranellidae; genus Monoplex; species Monoplex corrugatus. The sequence goes on from CM060310.1 coordinate 43,040,893, forward strand.
TCTCACCCCTTTCATTTTGTGTACCAAGGCCATGAGGTCCAACTATATCCTCCACCCTATCCTGTCCCACTTTAGCATTAAAATCTCCCATTATTACAGTAACTTCTTGTGATTTACATTCGACTTTAGCCATCTCTAATACTTCGTAGAAGTTGTCGATGTCTTCCTGAGTACTTGCGGATGTGGGTGCATACACCTGAATGATGTTGATATCAAATGGTTTGCCTCCCAACTTGACCAGCAAAACTCTGTCGGACACAGCCCAGTATCCCTTAACTGCTTTTGGTTTGTCTTTGTCCATCATGATGCCTACTCCTCTTTCATGTGAATTACCACCAGAGTATATCATTGTGTATTCTCCTGATGTTATCATGCCTGCCCTCTTCCATCTCATTTCCCCTAGTCCTAAAATACCAATGTTAAGTCTTTCCATCTCTGTTTTGATATTTTCTAATTTACCCTTCTGCAACAGTATTCTTATATTCCATGTTGCAACTTTGATGTTTTGAAATCTGAGTTTAGGGGTCGCAGTAACTTGCTGATGGTCTGGTGTCACCTGCGCCGCATGACGGTCCCTACCGGACGAAGCTGCTCCATAGGAGCACCTATTCACGTCGTTGTCGTGATTTATTTTTCTGTTTCTGTCCATGATAACCTGGGAAAAATTACGATGGTGGTTTCCCGCTGCCTTCCATCGGTTTGTGTAGGTGTCTCCACTAGCCTTACTCTCTCCAAAGATATCATCCACAAGGCATTGTGAAAAATGTGCCAGCTTTTGTGGCAGTGAATATGGCGTAGAAAATGCCCCCCCCCCCCCCCCCAAAAAAAAAAAAAAAGAAAAAGAAATAAAATAGTAAAAAAAAAAACATGATACAAAGGTAACCTACCTGAGTGCAATGATCATTGGAAAAAAAAAAGAAACAAAAACAAAAAATAAAACAACAAAAAACAAGTCATGGTAATCAGTAAAAACAAAAAAGAAATCCTGTCATGCAAAATAACAGCAAATGGCACAACTTTGAGACAGGATGATCAGTTTAACTATCTGGGAACGGTCATTTCACCAGATGGTAGATGCACATCAGAAATAACCAGCAGAATCGACCAAGCCTAGGATGAAAAGCGTTCTTACAAACAAATGCCTAACAGTTAACATCAGGAATAGAGTTCTTGAGTGTTATATAGAACCGATACTGTTGTACTGTTGTGAGGCGTGGACAGTCAGCACGCAAAATCAGAACAAAATTGAGGCAACTGAAATATAGTTTCGAAGAAGATTTACAGTTCTATGGACAGCGAAGAAAACAAACGAGACAGTCTTGAAGGAAGCAGACACAAGAAGATCACTTATAAAGAAGCAACATTTATAGGCCATTTTATGAGGAAAAAGAAATTAGAGCACCTGGTCACAACAGGAAAGCTGGAGGGAAAGAGAACACCAGGGAGAAAATATTGGACGGACTTGCAGGGTGGCTAAGGACAGAGAGGGTGGGAGATGTACTTGCAGCGACAAGGGACAGATTCACATGGAGGGCCATGATCGCCAACGCCATGTGGCAGGACACATGATGATGATGATGATGATGATTCATGTTGTGTTGATTATACGAAGGGTTTTGATCGAGTGAGACACTAAGAACTGATCAACCAACTAGAAAGGCTCAATGTTGATGGAAAGAATCTAAGAGTAATAAGGAATATGTATTGTGAACAAACAGCAGCAATGAGAGTAGAAAATGATTGAAGCTCTTTCCAAAATATCAAAAGGGGATGTGTTCTGTCACCAGATTTGTTTTCACGTTGTAGCGAAACCATCACGAGAAACCGAGAAGAATGTCCTGGGATAAAGGTTGAAGGAAAAGTGTTGAACGATCTTCGTTATGCAGATGACACCGTTCTAATTTCAGAAAATGAAAAAGACCTACAAAATATTGTGAACATGAGAGAAATTGAAAGCAGAAAAAAGGTCTTGAGCTAAATAGCAAGAAGACTTAAGTCATGGTAATCAGTTAAAGTAAAAAAAAAAAAAAAAAAAAAAAAATCTCCATTATGCAAAATAATAGCAAATGGCACAACATTGAGACTAGTTGATGAAGTTGGTAAGTTCAAATATCAGGAACAGTCATCTTACCAGATGGCAGATGCACATTAGAAATAGCCAGCAGAATCGGGCAAGCTAATACAACCTTCAAGAAAATAAAAAGGGTTCTTACTAACAAATGCCTATCAATTAACACCAGAAAGAGGGTTTTTCATGTTATGTAGACCCAGTACTGTTGCACGGATGCAAAGTGTGGACATAAAACGCGCAAAATCAGATCAAGATTGAGGCAGCTGAAATGTAGTTTCTAAGAAGACTGTTAAGATTTCCATGGACAGCAAAGAAAGAGGCAAACACAAAAAGAACTAATGAAGAAGATTTGGAAAAGATAAGAAACAGCAATAGGACATTTTGTGAGGAAAGAGAAATTAGAGCACCTAATCACAGCATGACAACTGGAGGGAAATGGTCGATACCTTGGGTTTTGTAAATTGAAACATAGGACCTTGTTTGATGAATGTGACAAAGGGATAAGTTCATTGACAAACTTCACACTTGTCACAAGAAAAACCTCAGAACCAGAAAAGGAAGTAAAACTTTAGCAAACAAAGCAGTTACCGGTAGTCTGACAAAAACTGCAACAGATGCAGAACCAATGTTGGGAGATGAATGTTACAGAACTCCAGGCTGCAGCTGAAATCAACGACATAAAATCATTCTGTGATGACAATAGGGTAGTGTATGGACAAAGGTTTCAGACTTAACACTGATTGGTATCTCAGACTCTCCAATCTGCTACTGAAAAACAAACAAATGAACAAACAAACAAACAAAACTTAATCTTATCACTTTGAACTCAGCACTTAAACACACCGCCCATTTGAGCACCTTCCTCAACTGCCAGTATAATAATTTCTAGTAGATCCACCCTCCAGTTTGAATGTTACCAAAGCCATGAAGCAAACTGCACTGGGAAGGCACCAGGAGCTGATAGTATTTCTGCAGATATCTACACAAATGGGAGTAAGATGCTCCTGGAGAAGATGACACCCTGTATCACTCTACATAACAGAATGAGGACGATTTTCAAGACTTTAAAGGTGCACATTTACAAGAGGAAGGACGGTAAGATCTTATTTGAAAATCCTTGTGGAGTATCCTTCCTCTGCAGGGCAGGTTTGGTCCTTTGCAGAATAATCTTTTACCGAGTCATCATCCATGTAGCCAAGCCCATCATTTTTGTCTCAGCGTAACTTTCACTGTGGAAAAGGCACAAGTGACATGGTGTTTGCCATATGCCAGCAGCAAAAGAAGTGTTGCGAACAAAACTAGGAGCTGACCAAACTAGGAGCTGACCAAAGCATTTGACACTATGAATTGGAAGGACCTGTTGGAGATACCAGGAACATTTAATTGTTTGATTGCCCTCAGAAGCTTGTCTCTCTAATTTATTTCCTTCCACAGTGGCATGCTGGTCTGGGTGCAAGAAAAGGGGGAAGTATCCAGTTCCTTTCCAGTGCAGCGTGGAGTGAAACAGTGACACGTCCTAGAGCCTCATTCATCTCCATCCTCTTTTCTGTAATGTTGAATGAAGCGTTCAGAGATTTAAGACTTCAAACCAAGACCAAGGTGTTCAAAGCTGTCCTGTGATAATTTCTTTGCACAGATGACTGCGCACAGGGTGCATACTTGCACGAGGACATCCAGCGCATCACTGACTACTTTGCTGTGACATACAAATGCTTTGGCCTTACAATTAGTCTCAGCAGGACAGGGACAAAGGCTTCTTCTGTTTCAGCCCACACCATCACAGGGTTCTGGCGCTCCACTGGCTCTGACTGTCAATAACCAGGAGATCAAGACTAGACAATGAACGCACTGTTCCAGTATACCGGATATTCTCTCCTTTTCTCATCTTTTTTTCCGTAAGACTTCAGAAAGACAAGAAGGGTAGTGGGCTTCAAGGGGAGGGACTAGGGAAATAAACCTCTCTTTAATACTTTTATGTCAGGGCAGCCGGGCAAATGCCCTGCTCTTCATAATTTTCAGCTTTCGTGGGATCTTTGAGACTTTGCAGGCCAGAAGGCACATGGGTCCAACTCGTTTTTCGTCCACTTCTGAAAGACATGTTCAGTTCGATTTTCTAGTCGAACTGGGGAGAAAAATCGAGGCCTCAACGGGAAACCAGCCCTGGAACCTCGAGTGTAGTTACTGGCAGGCGAACGTCTGAACCATTCTGCCACTTTCCTTCCGGGAATCTCCGGCTGCTGAGGGGCGGAGATAATAATAATAATAATAATTACAATATTTATATAGCGCAAAATCTTGACAAAATCAAATCTAAGCGCTGAAACAGACACACACGCACGCACGCACGCACGTACGCACGCACACACACACACACGCACGCACACCACACACACACACACACACACACACACACACACACACACACACACACACACACACACACAACGCATGGCTATAAATGGGGAGAAAGAAAAGAATAAAAGCAAGAATAAAAGCAATGGAAAATTATAGAGAGCATATCATATACAATTATATATTATAACAAAGTGATTTCCCTCCGAGCGGAGACAGGCTGCAGAGGGGGGTTGAGTGAGGTTAGGATTTTATGCAGAGGAGAAAAGGTGAGTTTTGAGAGCGGACTTGAAGGAGACAAAAGTAGGTTGCTGACGGACTGAGAGAGGAAGTTTGTTCCAGGAGAGTGGACCAGAAACAGAGAAGGTTCGTGGACCATAGGTATTGAGCTTAGCGCGTGGAAAGTGAAAAGTCAGAGGATCGGAGGCAGAGCGGAGGGTACTGAGGGAACATAGATCTCAAGTAGGCTTGACAGGTAATCGGGGGCTGCTTTATTGAGGCTTTTGTAGCACATGGTGTCTAGTTTGTACTGTATGCGCTTTGATACAGGGAGCCAGTGAAGTTGTGCCAGGAGAGGAGATATGTGGTCAGCTTTTTTCTTTTTGAGTACAAGGCGTACAGCATTGTTTTGAATGCGCTGTAGGATGTGAATGGTGGAGGCAGGAAGACCAGACAGGAGTGAATTGCAATAGTCAATGCGAGACATTATGAAGGAGAGAACGAGTTTTGCAATTGTTTCGACAGAGAGATACTTCCTGATCAGGCTTATACGATGGAGATGATAGTAGCAAGATCTGGCAGTTTGAGAAACAAAGTTGTTCATGGAGAGGGTAGAGTCAATGCAGACAGCAAGGTTTTTAGCTGAATCAGAAATTGGGACTGATGTGTTACATAATGGGAGAGAAAGAGGAGGCAGCTGAGAAAGTTTCTGACGGGTGTCAATGAGGATAGCTTCTGTCTTGTCGTCATTAAGCTGAAGTTTGTTGAACGTCATCCAGTTCTTGATGTCCGAGTAACACTCAGTGGTGCGAGTCAACAGGCGCTGTATATTATCAGGTGAGTCACTGTCTTGAAGTTGGGTGTCATCAGCATAGAAGTGGTATTTTATAGAGTGGGAGTTGATGATGGTGGACAGGGGGGAGGTATAAAGAGTGAAAAGAACAGGGCCAAGGACAGATCCTTGTGGAACACCACAGGTCAGGTATGCAGGTTGAGAGTAAGTGCCATTGATGAGAACAGTTTGTTTTCTGTTTGATAGGTATGAAGTGAACCAGGAGAGAGCAATGTCAGAGATGCCAAGAGTATGATGAAGTTTAGAAAGGAGAATACCATGGTCAATGGTATCAAAGGCTGCAGACAGATCAAGGAGTGTGAGGAGAGAGACTTTGCCAGTATCAGTTGCAAGGAGGAGATTGTTGAGAATGTGTAGCAGGGCAGTTTCAGTGCTATGGCACTGGCGGTAGGCTGACTGGAAAGGATTGAGGAGATTGTTGGCAGACAGGTGAGAGTTCAGCTGGTTGAGGACGACTTTTTCAAGGAGTTTTGACAAGAAAGAGAGATTAGAGATAGGCCGGTAATTTTTCAGTTCATTTGGGTCTAAATTGTGATTCTTGAGGAGAGGGTGAACAATAGCAGACTTGAAAGAATCTGGGACAGTTCCAGTTTGAAGAGAAGTGTTGATGATGTCAGTGATGAATGGGAGGAGAGTAGGGAGACAGTCGGAGTAGAGAGAACCTGGAAGAGGATCCAGTTCGCAGGTTTTGAACGACATGGATCTGATTGTGTTGAAAATTTCTTCTTGTGAGACTGGGGTAAAAGTAGTAGGAAGGATCAGGTGGGCATGGTTGACAGGGTGTCCTGTCAAGCCTGTCACGAAGAGTTTGTATTTTGGTGGTGAAATACTTGGAGAATACAGATGGGAGTTCTTCATTTGTATGTTTTGTTGGGATAGGTAAATCTTTTCGTGTGCCAAGGAGATGATTCATGGTTGTAAAGAGTTCTTTTGAAGAAGAGGCATTCAGGATTTTGGTTTCGAAATAGCTTGTTTTTGCAAATGCAATGAGGGTGGATACTTTTGTTTTAGAGGCTTGGAAAAGTTGCCTGTGTACAGTGAGTTTGGATTTGCGCCAGCGGTGCTCTACTCTGCGGCGGGCACGTTTTGCACAGGCAATCTCATGAGTGAGCCAGGGGGTAGAGGGGCGGTCAGGTAAAAGACGGGTTGTGTCGAAGACAACTGCCTTTGAGGAAAGGCTGTACAGGCCTATGGATGTTTTCCAGCCAGTAGTCAAGTTTGTGTTGAGAACTGCTCTTCGGGTGTAATGGCAGCTAGAAGAAGGAAAAGAACGACGTCGACGATGATGATGATAAAAAGAAAAAGAAAATGAAGAAAAGCACAAGAAATAGAAGATTGACGATGATAATGATGATGATAATAATTGTAACAACCTCAACAACAACAATTGTTTCATCGTTTTAACAGTCTTATTTATATTGTTCAAATATTTGCTTTTTCTGAACTGAATGCCATCTCTCTCTCCCAACACGGACATGGTCTTGTGGAGGAGGAGTGGGGGGTGGGTGAGGTGGTTGTGTTCGCAAGCCAAGCATTGGAAGTTGTGTTTGCTTGGGGATAAAAGGATAGAGGGATTTAACTCGACTTGTACCAGATGTTACAATCAAGAGATTATTTCACCCGAACCCTTTCCATCTAAACGCAATTATCGTATGGTGGAGAGGGAGAGTGTTTGTGGTGACCCAGAGGAACCCACTCCGCCCTCAAGCAAGAGTCCCGCCATAAACTCTGTCATATTCTCACCATATTGACTCAACAAACTTGTGCATTTTCAGACTACATTCATTTACAAGCTAAGACTCGACACAGAGAGAGAAGGAATGTTGGCGTGCTTATTCTTGGCTCGGCGGTATCCGTCATCCGGGTTACTCCTTGTATCTATTTACCGCATACAGTCAAACCAATCATATGCAATAGTAATATATAACACTTCCTTCCCCCTTATCTTAAGGTCACATGTTCAGTCAATTCAATATCAATGATTTCGAATTCCATGTAGGATTCGAGAGTAGCATGCACGATTTCGAAGTAACATGCATGATTCCGAAGTAGCATGCACGATTCCGATTGTCTTTCTGTCTGTTCTCATGGAGTGCTTTCAAAACCGAGATAACGAATGTTAAGCACTCTGAGCAGGCTGGTGTTCACAGGTCCAAGCGGGTTGGCTTCCTCCACTCACGGGTTGATCTCCGGGGTAGAGGTGGTGACTGTGCAGGCCGTCTTGGTGTCGTCACTGACTGTGGCAGGTCTGGCCTCATCGACATCGGACTGGATCCTCTCGAAGTGGCTGCCCTTGGCCCAGGAACTGATGGAACTGGAACTGATGTATCGTTGGGCACAGGTGACCGATCTGATGGCGTTGAGCCAGGGGAGTGCGCGGGATTAAGCGCTTCTGCATACGGACATGTGGGCCTATTTTGGGCTATTGGAGGGTGGACCACTGCCATCTGTGTGTTGACTTCAGCTTCTTCTTCTAGTGCGGGGATGAGATGGTCGATGTGCACGTGGACGGTTCTGCCAGCTACGTGCACGATGTAGCATGTCGGCCCCAGGCGCTGCATCACAATGCCCCGAACCCACTTGTCAGGGCCCCAAAACTGCCTCACAACTACAGTCTCCCCAGGTACGAAGGCACGTAGAGTCTTTGTGCCGTGGTCATGCTGCTCCTTCTGCTGCTGCTGCTTGCTAAGGACCGTTCTGCCTTGGTCTGGTTTCATCAACGCCAGTTAATTCTCAGCTGCCGCTTCAGGAAGAGTTCAGCCGGTGACACTCCTGTCGTCGTGTGTGGAGTGGCCCGATAGCTGATCAGGAGGTTTGCCAGTTGGTGCTGGATGGTCAGCTGGGAACTCCGTTTCAGGCTCCTTTTCAGTACCTGGACGAATCTCTCAGCTGCTCCGTTTGTGGCAGGGTGATAAGGTGGGGCTCTTGTGTGTTTGACTCCATTTCTTCGAAGGAAGTTGGCAAAAGTCTGAGCCGTGAACCGAGGTCCATTGTCACTCACTATTTCTTCTGGTAGCCCATATGAAGCAAACAGGCGCCGAAGAACGTCAATGGTCTTCTCTGTGGTGGTGCTTCCCATTGGAATCACTTCTGGCCACTTGGAGTGTGCGTCAATCAGAACAAAGTAATTCTGACCCTGATGCTCTGCAAAGTCAATGTGTACCCGCTGCCAGGGTCTTTTCGGGCATGACCACGGATGTAGTGCTACTGTTGCTGGTGTGTTTGCCACCTTGGTGCAGTCATGGCAGGCCTTGACTATATCTTCAATGTCTTGATCAATGCCGGGCCACCACACATAGATCCGAGCAAGAACTTTCATCCTGCACATTCCTGGGTGCTCTTCATGTGGCTCCCCCAGGATCCTTTGCTGCAGTGATGTGGGAATGATCACTCAAAGAATCTAAAGGACCACACCTTCCTCAACTGAGAGTTCCTGTCTCCTTTTGAAGTAGGGCTGTAGTTCTGCCTCCTTGACATGGTTTGGCCATCCGTTGAGCATGTTGTTCCACACTTTGGAGAGAACTGGGTCCTCTCTGGTCACTTCCGCAATTTGCTCATCTGTCAGTGAAGATCTTCAGTGCAGCTGATGTTGAAAATAGGTTCTTCTCTGGCTGTTGAATCTTCCGTCTTCAGGGGTAGCCTGGACAACATGTCTGCATTTTTGTGCTCGTTTGTTCTAAACTGTAACTGGTACTGGTAAGCTGCCAGAATCAGCGCCCAACGTTGCATTCGGGCTGCTGCCAGGGTTGGTACTCCCTTCTTTGGTCCAAGGATGGTGAGGAGCGGTTTGTGGTCTGTCACCAACGTGAAAGGGCGACCGTACAGGTAGTCGTAGAATTTCTTCACTCCAAACACCAAAGCTAGCGCCTCCTTTTCAATCTGGGCATAGTTCCTCTCGGGCTTGGACAGAGTTCTGGATGCATAGGTAATCGGACGGTGGGTTCCATCTGGCATCTCATGGCTGATAACTGCCCCCAACACCACAGAGGATGCGTCGCACTCCAGCCGAATGGGCAGGTTGACGTCAAAATGACTGAAGACATCTGCAGATGTCAGAAGCTCCTTGGTTCGCATGAAGGCTGCTTGACATTTGTCGGTCCAGTGCCATGGTGTCCTGTCCTTGAGCAAGTCATGAAGTGGACCCAGCTCTGACGAAAGGTTAGGTAGAACCTGGCATAGTACTGCAGCATTCCCAGGTAGGACTTCAGCTCACTGACGTTTGATGGTGTTGGGGCCTCAGTGATGGCCTGGGTGAAGTCCGTCCTTGTTGATGATGTGACCCAGGTACTCGACCTTGTCCTTCAGGAACTCACATTTGGACATCTTCAGCTGCAGTCCATGATCTAGTCTTTGCAAAACCTGGTCCAGCCGGTCCAAGTGCTCCTCAACTGTAGCTCCTGTCAGTTGGATGTCGTCAGTGAAAACGACCATTCCTGGGATTGCTTGTAGAGATCTGCTCGATGGTTCGCTGAAAAAGTGCTGGTGCCAATGAAATCCCAAATGGTAGTCTGCGATACCGATACAGACCTTTGTGGGTTGTGATGGTGAGGAGTTGCTGGGACTCCTCATCTATTTCCATCTGGTGATATGCCTGAGTGAGGTCCAGCTTTGAAAATATCCTGCCTCCTGCTAACGTGGCAAACAGGTCACTGGGCTTGGGGAGTGGGTGCTGGTCCACATCTAGTGCCTGGTTGAGGATGACCTTGTAGTCCCCACAGATCCTCACATCCCCGATTTTCTTTGGTACGACAACGATGGCCGAGCCCCAGTCACTGCGCGTCACTTTGGTCAACACTCCCTCTCGTTCTAGTTCATCCAGGGAATCCTCCACCTTTTTACGTAGGGCAAATGGAACCGGCCTGACTTTGACAAATTTCAGTATTGTTTCGGGCTTCAAGTGGAGCTTTGCCTTGAACCCCTTCATGGTCCCCACACCTTCCTCAAACACCGGCTTGTGGTCGGCCAACACTTCATCCAGCTGCTTGGTCTTCCGGAGGTTGAACACTTGTGTCCAGTCCAGTTTGACTTCTGCCAACCATTCTCTCCCCATAATGGGGGGTTGTCCAGTCACGTCTGCCACCAGCAGCTCCATCTGGTACACCTGCTGGTTGTGAGCGACCTGTACCTGCAAGGTTCCTTTCATGGGTAACTGTTTTCCTGAGTACGTGGTGAGGATTGGTGCTTTCTTTTCTAGCTGTTTTCCCTTGAAGAGTCTGGCGAAAGTGTCCCTGCCATTGATTGATTTGGCCGAAGCAGTGTCAATCTCCATCTCTAGGTTCACCTCATCATCAACTTGTATTCTTGCTGTCCAGGGTGCTGTGCCTTTTCCGCCCTTGTTTTGGTTGTGGAAAATCAGCCGTACTTGCAGTCTCTGTCCCCTGTAGTCATCGTCTTCTTCCACAGCTATGTGCTTGGTAGCACCCGTGCTTCGACATACTGCTTGCAGATGACCCTTTTTTCCACACCGCCTGCACTCATAGGTTTTGAATCTGCAGTTCCTTGCGTCGTGGTCTGCTTTGCCACACCGGTAACACTCTCTAGTTGACCCTGGGGGCAACCTTCTTCTGCCTCCCTGTACACCCCCTGATCTGGAGGGAGGTCGTCCACTTGGTTGTCCGCCTTCCACGTGATGACATTCCGTGGTTGCCGGTGAGGAGAGGGTGTCGATGTCTTTTTTCAGTGCCTCTCTCACCAGAGCTCTTTTTACTGCATCCGCGAAGTTTGGTGCAGTCCCTGTCCGGAATTGCTTCTGTGTTTCCACATCAGTCACTCCGATGCAGAAAATGTCCTTCAACACTTCGTTCAGAAACTGTCCAAATTCACATTCGGCACCGAGCTCCTTCAAGGCAGCCACGAAGTCTGTTATGGATTCGTTGCATCCCTGTTTCCTAGCATAGAATCTTGCTCTTCTACTTATGAGTGTCTCTGTTGGTTGGATGTGAGACTTCAGCACTTGTTTTATGTCCTCTATTGTCTTGTCCGAAGGTTTTTCAGGAGCACAGAGATTTTAGTAGCTTGTGCGTTTTACGCCCTGCTAAGCTTATGAAAGTGGGAACTTTGGCATCGTCTTCGATCTTATTTGCAGTGAAGAAACACTCTAGACGTTCAAAATTGGTGTCAACATCACCTGAAGTAACATCAAATTCTTCCAGTCTACCAACTTGCGCCATTGTGATTGTCAACCAGAGAAGAAGAAAACAAAGAAATGTTTAGAGCAAGGTAGAAAAATCACAAAATGTTCAAATCTGACTGATTTCAACTGAATAAGTCCTTTTTTTTTTCGATGACTGGTGAGGCAGTGATGTGCACCATATGCTCACTATATGTTTACCATTTAGTTGTGCTGGCTGGGTTTCCGCTACGATACGATGTCGGCAGATGCGCGATCGGACTAAGCCTTCAACTTGACATTTCTAATGTTGTTGCTCTGTTTCTTGCTTCTTGCACTGTTCATCCTCGTCGCCAGTTGTCATCCTTCCTTCCTTCCTGTCCCTTAACCCTATCCAGGGTCGTGGGGGCTCCACATGGATGAACGTCGCACCGTCTGTCTCCACCTCTGTCTGTCATGAGCAAGGGTCTGGGTCGTGGCAAAGCTTTTTCCTGTCCATTCGTCAATATTGTCCATCCACCTTTTTCTCTGTCTGCCTCTCTTTCTTCCCCCCTGAACTGTTCCTTGGAGTATTGTTTTTGATAGTCCGTTAGTTCTTGTCACGTGACCATACCACCGAAGTTTCCTTTTTCTTACTGTTGTCAGAAGGTTTTCATAGTTTTTGACATGCTGTGAAATTGTTCTTCGTACTTCCTCATTGGTAATGTGGTCTTTGTATGAGATGCCAAGCATTCTTCTAAAGCATCTCATTTCTACTGCCAGGATCTTCTTTTGCAGTTCTGCTGTTAGTGTCCATGACTCGCACGCGTAGAGAAAGATTGACAGGACCAATGCGTGCATTAGCTTCAGTTTGGAAGTGAGGGCGATGTTTTTGTCCCTCCAGATGGGCTTCAGCTTGGCTAGTGCTGCTGTTGTCTGTGCTGCTCTTGCAAGAACTTCGGTTTTCGATCCCTGTTCACTGATAATGGCTCCGAGATATTTGAACTGAGCCACGGTTTCCAGCTCACTCCCGCTGACTGTAATCTTCTTTTCTATTGGTTTTGTGCTGTTTGTCATCAACTTTGTCTTTTCGGCACTGATCTCCATGCCATATCTGGATGATGTCTCGTCCAGGTGTTTCACCAGGTTGGCAAGTTCGTCTTCATTTCCAGCCAACCCATCGATGTCGTCGGCAAATCTCAAGTTGGTGATTGTCCTTCCTCCAATACTGACTGAGCCGTGATGGTTTTCAAGGGCATCCGTCATAATGCGCTCAAGGAAGATGTTGAACAAGGTTGGAGAGAGGAGACAGCCCTGGCGAACTCCAACTGATGTGTGAAACCAGTCCCCCACTGTGCCCCCAACAAGCATTGCGCTGCTCGCTTTTGCGTATAGCTGTGTGATGGTGTCAATAAGCTTCCTTCCCATGTTGTACTTCCTCATGGTGGCCCACAGTGCTTCATGCCATACTCTGTCAAATGCCTTTTTGAAGTCGATAAAAACGTGGTAGATGTCCTGTTGGTGTTGGCTGTATTTTTCGCATAGGACTCTGAGATTGAATATTTGTTCTGTTGTGCTTCTACCACTGCGAAATCCCGCTTGTTCTTCGGCAATGATCTCCTCTGCCTGTGGTTTCAGTCTGTTCAAAATGACTTTCAGCATCACTTTGCTAGCATGGCTGATAAGGCTGATCGTTCTGTAATTCTGGCATAGTTGTAAATTGCCTTTCTTGGAAAGTGTGATGATTAGTGACTGGGTCCAAGGTGTCGGCCATTCTCCCGTCTGCCAGATTTTGTTGCAGATTTTCCAGAGGATGTCAGTCACTGCCTCCCCTCCATGCCTGATCAGTTCTGCTGGGATGTTGTCCACTCCAGCAGCTTTTCCATCTTTCAGCGATCGTATTGCTGTTTCGACTTCTTCGCGTAGAATAGGGTGGTCATCGTCATTTGTTGATTCCTGGCATGTAAGGACAGTTGAGTCACCCTGTGTCTGGTGGTTGTAGAGGTCAGAGCAGTATTCTGTCCATCTATGGATGATTTCTTTATCTTCTGTCAGGCACTTTCCTTGTTTGTCTTGAATGGTACTGATTCTTGCCTGTCTCTGTGTGATGAGTTCTTTCACCACTTTGTACGCCTTTATGCTGTTGTTCTTGTTTAGGCTGTCTTCTATTTCTGTGCATTTATTTTGTATCCATCCTTCTTTGGCCTCCCTCATGCCTTTTCTGATTTCTTTGTTGATGTTTCTGTAGGCTAGGGCTCCGTCTGTTGTATTTTTGACTTTCTTGATTTCTCTTCTTTTGTCACACATTTCAAGGATTTCGTCTGTAATCCAGGGTTGGGTTTTCCGGCGTTGTTTTCCTAAGAGGTCATTTGCAGTCTCTGTCATCACTGTGTTAAACTTGGTGGTCATTTCCTCCGCAGTTTCTTCTTGTGTGCTCAATGCTGCAAACTTTCCGCCTATTGTTGCTTGGAAGGACTCTGCAATGGAGGGGTCCTTGAGTCTGTCCAAGTTGAACTTCAGTCTAGTGTTCTTGGGCTTCTTGATCTTCTTCAGCCTGACCTTGAAGTTCATTATCACCAGGTCATGGTCACTACCCACATCTGCACCTAGAAATGTTCGCGTCTTGGCTCTGCAGATTCCAGATCTAAAACGGATTGGGACCAAGATGTAGTCGATCTGGTGGTTGGTCCCATTTGGTGCATGCCAAGTCCAGCATCGTGACGCCTTGTGTTCACCAAGGGTGTTAGCCAGTGTCATGTTGTTGTATCCGGCGAACTCAAGTAGGCGCAGTCCTCGCTCGTTGGAAATTGCATTACAGGAGGGCCCACAATGGTTCTTCCAGTCTTTTAATGCATCAGCGCCCACTTTAGCATTCCAGTCTCCCTGAATGATAAGGATGTCTTTTTTGTCAACCTCGTCAATGATTTCTTGAAGTTGTGTGTAGAATTCCTCCACATCCTCATCATCATAGTCTGTTGTCGGTGCATAGGTTTGTATCGCTGTGATGTTGAATGGTGCTGCTCGGAGGCGGATGGAAATGAGCCTGTTGGATATTGGGCGGCACCCGAGTATTGAGTTCTTGACGTTCTTGTTGACAAGAAATCCTACGCCGTGGATGTGTTTTTTCAAGTCTCCACTGTAGTACAATACATGTCCTTCCTCAGTTTGGTGTTCTCCATGATCTTTCCACCTGACTTCGCTCAGTCCAACTACATGCCAGGAATATCTTTCCAGCTCATGCGTAAGTTCGTGCAATTTGCCTGGCTGTGCAAGTGTTCTAACATTCCATGTGGCGATGGTGAGAGTTTCTCTTCCTCGGATCTTTTTTGAAGAGGTTCCACCAGTCGCATACTTGTCACCTCCGCCCTGGTGTCCAACGGAAGGCGCGGTCCTTGGTCCGGGCGACGACCGAGCCGGTATCAACATTGGTTTTTGGTTCATCATCATGTAGTGTGTCTTGGGCATGAATAGCCTGGCGGCGCCCATCCCTCTCCAGGCCTGACCACAGCCGATATCCACCCACACGGCAGCTCGCCTTGGTCATGAACACGTGGCCGTTGTAGTTCATCGTTGAACCCTTCCGCCCTGGCCGGTGACCTGCGTCGAGGAGGTCCTTCGCCCAGTAGTGCCATGTTAACACCACCCCCTCACGTGGTTTGGCCCGCCAGCTGAAGCGGTGTACCGGAGTGTGGCGCTTGGAGCCAACACGTGAGAGATTAAGAAGTTGGGTGAGGCCAGTGTGCCCGTCCACTCAGAGAGTGCAGCTGCCAGACATCAAAGATTCTCACCATATTGAATCAACAAACTTGTAGATTTCCAGACTACATTTATTTACAAGCTAAGGCTCGACAGAGAGAGAAAAGGAATATTGGCGTGCTTATTCTTGGCTCGGCGGTATCCGTCATCCGGGTTACTCCTTGTATCTATATACCGCATACAGTCGAACCAATCATATGCAATGGTAATATATGACAAACTCCTTACACTCAAAGGGGGCTAGGACGCATGTAGGTCATTAGTCCTAGATGCCCTTCTGTGTCGCCTGGTAAATGATCAGGCGTCTGAGCCGTCACATTCTTTTCCATCTGGGTTCGATCCTGCGCCTTCCAGCGTCTCAAAGCCAAGTCGCCCTTGTGACAGATGTCTTCAAAACACCAAGCTGTCGGACATCTGCAACATATTTCGGAATTTGAGGTCTTATGAAGATCACTTTTGT
Organism: Monoplex corrugatus; assembly: GCA_030674185.1. Lineage (NCBI taxonomy): Eukaryota > Metazoa > Mollusca > Gastropoda > Littorinimorpha > Ranellidae > Monoplex > Monoplex corrugatus. The sequence continues at coordinate 43,056,692 of CM060310.1, forward strand.
TCCTCCTCGACCAGATCCAGCTGGAGCTGTCTTCAGCTGCTTCTTTAGGGCTCTGGTCCTTTCCTTTTCAGAAATTGAGAGCTGTTTCATGAAGTCATAGGTTGATGCGTATATCAGGAGTGTTCTTCAGTATGGATTATGACCATAACATCTTACTACTTTACTTTGACTTTTTTTTGTTTGTCTTCCTATACTGTCAAGTGTCGAGGTGAGAAACAGTTTTCGGACATGGGCCAGATGGGTAGCGTCTGCCATAGTCAAGTTGATTCTTTCATTTGTTTCTTTCACAATTTCTATTCATCTTTATTTAGGACGCCCCCTTCCGTTGGATCCATGTTACATGTTACAAAATTTCGGCGCCTGATGAGGTGACCAAACCTTTTCAGTCTCTGTTTTTCTATACGTTCTAGACATAGCACAGTACCCACAGTGTTTTTAATGACTTCAGTTCTGATCTTGTCTCGTCATGTGACATTTATTTTCTGATACACCTCATTTTGCAAGCTGTTATTTTGATTTTTGCTTTTGGTTAAGTGTCCACTGATTATAAAGCGTTGGTATGAAATAAAGCTTGTGGTATAAAATAAAGCTTGTTAATCGACCATGACATCGACAGCCAATAACGTGCACCAGATTAGCGATTTATCTTTGATAGTTTGATTCTAATGTATAGAAGATATTGATGAATCCTTCTCTACACCCACCTTCAGCTGGAAGTGATACTTTGAGCTCTCAAAGTCGATGATCTAAACTCGGCACACAAAGATCACAAAGAAGAATCTTAACAGCGTATGTATGAGGACGTATCCTTGGCTGACTACTGTTAATGTTGAATTAAAGGTGTCTGAAATGTACCCATTGCACTCATGTAGGGACTTTATTATGCTGAGCAGCTTCGAAGGGATGACCATCTTAGTAAAACGAAATTAATAGAATGAATGTTGACAAATTTAGATGAGTTTTACTTGTGACGGCTAGATCAAATGTCTCAATGAGGTGGGTGGTTGCGACGTAGACAGGCTTTCTCTGCTTGTGGAGTACTTAAAAAGAAAATAGCGTATTGATCGAGGCATGCCGCCGAGATTGCTGTGTACAGCGCAGTAATCCTGAACGCTTTACCGTACTGCTGCGAGATGTAGACTACCGTACCCATCGATGGTACATTCAACTTTGAATGTCCAACCTTCAGTTCTGAAGATGTGTGGCCTGTTCAACAGATACCGGCTCGTTTGAACAGGACACGTTTTCCATATGGAAGATGACCGTATCCCAAAGAAACTCCTGTACAAAGAACTGAAACAAGGCCACCATGACCTGGCAAGGCAATTAAACCGATGGAAGTATACTCTAAAGATCATCCTCAAAGTCGTGGCATCGATACTACCGGCTGGAAAGGCGTTGTCTGCAACAGAATGAGCTGGCATTAGCATTACACGCAGGACATAATCACCTCAGCACAGTGCAGAACAGCTGTTATTCAACAGTCCAGCGAAGGCAGAACCCAGGGCCACAGGACTTCCTACATAGTGTCTGCAGAATTACATGTTCTCCAGGATCCAGGATCGGTTTTGTGCCCCACATGAATGCAAAGGACTAGTATGCCTTCTCATCCGTCAGACCGCCAGGAGAGTCTATCATCATCATCACCACCACCACCAGCATGTTGGCTGACTCCAGATCATAGAGCTTAGAAGGAAGATACGCTGGGCTATATTCTGTAGTCTTTTGGGAACAATAAACATTCAAAACAGGAGGTGAAACTTCTTTTTATTAATATTATTGTTGTTGTGGCTGTTGTTAACAATATATTAATACTGTGGTGTTATTATTATTAGTTATTGTTATTGCTGGTGTTGCTGTTTTGCTATTAGATTTTTTCTTAATTTTTGTTTATTTGATTTGTGTATTTAGTTAGTTAATGTGTAAGAAAGGTTGATGAAAACACAGGAGACTAAATGGTCAAGGCAAATTGTCAGCGTGCCGCACCAACAAATTGACAGTGAAACCCAAGGAAGAAGAAAAACAGAAGGCAGACAAGCGAGACACGAACTCTTCATTTCCCTCCACGTGTTCACTCACTTCAAGGGCCACAGGAAAGCAATGTATGGCGCACCGGACTGACAAGTACCAGCCACAAAGCACTATGGCAGCCCGTGATTGACGTTAGTGTGTTGTTTCTTACCCTCCTCCCCCTATCCACCAGCTTCCTCCAAAGAGTTAGGATGATAGAATGAAACATGTGCCTCTCACTCGCGTTCTGTTCTTGGCTGTGTGGTCTTCAGTTCGTTCGGGTGTAACTGCTCTTTTGCTGGCTGTATACGTGTCCGCGTGTGTGCTCATGTTCGTGTGTGCGACGATCATTATTATTATTATTATTATCATTACTACTGTTATTATTATCATTCTTGTTAAGCGTTTTTTTTTTTCCAACTCATTTGGACCGACTACACATTACACATAATCATACTTTTTAGTGGAGCACGGCCGTTAAGTGAGCTGATCACATTCAATTCGAACATGTTGCACAGTCTGCATCTTCAGTGGCCGTGAATGCTGGGTGTTTGCATGTTCCCATAAGCCACCGGATACTGACACGATCTTTAACATATATATCTGATATTCTGTACGTATATGTAAACGAAGTAAGTTTAGGTACTGGCAGGATCTGTACACATGTCGACCACGGAGATCGAAAATGTTTACTCTCTTTACCGTCCAGGCGGAAGTATCACACATGATCAAGAACAGGACCCTCCAATTAAAATCCGTCGTTTACTTGACTACCGCGCTCAAGTAAGTGTGCGTGCGCGCGCGCGCGCGCGGTGTGTGTGTGTGTCCGCGCCTGCGTTTATGTGCTTGCACGTTAGTGCGGAGGACCATATTGAATGTAAGCAATTTGCATGTTTAAAGAACAGAGACAAAAGGACTACAGTAGTGCAAAATGAAGAGTGCTGACGTTGTAAATGCTCTCGTGCACATGCTTATATACAAACACACATACAGACACATGCACATACACAGAAAACAAATTTTGGTTTCATTTATTTTTTTATTTTTTAAAATTTTTAATCAACAATTTATAAACATTCAATTCCATAAAAATAATGAAACATGTCAAAAAGTATGAAGAATATAATGATACAGCATTTTGCACACACACACACAAATGAATGTTTAAAACAGGAAGTAAAACTTGCCGAGTCTTACTTTCGTAACACACACACACACACACACACACACACACACACACACACACACACACACACACACACACACACACACACACACACACACACACACACATACATACACACGCGCGCGCGCACCACAGTCATAAATAGACATACAAACAAACATATAAACTCGCACGTATATACTTGCAATAACACAAAAACACACGCATACGAAAACGCACATACACACCCACACATGCGCACATACATGCTACACATACTCGTGCCTATATACTCAAAGTTCACCCATTGAAATCATATCATTTTCCCCATGATACTGTCAACACATACACATGCCAATACATGGAAGCAAGCAAGCAAACAAACAAACGTGTAACAAACAAACAAACAAAACGAAGGAGACACGAACACAAAGCTATGAATTACGAAAAAAATCAGGAGTCTGTTAAATAAAATAAAAGTAAAATAAAAACGAAATAAAATAAGGTAGAAAGAAACTCTAGGGAGAGCTAGACAACAGAAGGTCTTCAGAGAAGTAACCCCCTTTAGACAAGTGTTTCGGCCCTGAATTCCTTACACTCTCGGGGGGCCGGGCCACATCCAGGTCATGACTCCTGGATGCCCTTCTGCTGTTGTCTATTTTTTTTTTTTTTTCCCACGCCGGGATCGAACCTGGGCGATTCTGCGCTTCAGAACTGCGGTACGCGGTTTTACCAATGTGCTAACGGGGCACACATCGTCTGTAGGGAATTTAATCCTTATGAAGTTCACTTTTTTCGTTCCTCCTTGCCCAGATCCAGCTTGAGCTCCTTTCTGCTGCCTCTGCCATCGCTTTAAGGGCTCTAGTCCTCTTCTTCCCAGAAATGGCGAGTTGTTTCATGAGATCATAAGCGGAGGTGCCCACAAACCCTCTTGCCCCGACCTCTATGGCGAAGATTTTGACCCGCAGACCTGCTTTCTTCAGGGTGCTGGCAAGACCGGCGTATTTTTCGGTCTTGTAGATATGTGCTTTTTCCATTCTGCTTTCGTATGGCACAGTGAGTTCTATCAGAATCACTTGTTTCGAGGAGTCAGAGTGGAGAGCGATGTCTGGTCTCATGCCTGTCTTGCTGATGACATCTGGGTAATTTCTCCACTCTGGGAGGTCTGCTGTACACTCCCAGTCGACTGCTCCATCCAGAAGACCCTTTGGCAATGTGCTGGTTGTCATAGCCCTTTCGGGCCAGACCTGTTTCCCTCCTGCTTTGTAGAACGTTGTCATAGCAATTGGTGCGTTTGGGGTCATGGTTTTTTCGCTAACCACATCTGTGATCACTTTCAGAACTTGGTTGTGCCTCCATGTATACCTTCCTTGGGCTAGCGCTACTTTGCAAGAGCTTAGGACATGTTCCACTGTTTGTTTCTTCTGACAGAGCGGACATGCTGGGTCGTCTGCTTTCCCCCATTTCACTAAGTTTGCATTCGAGGGGAGCAGGTCATATACAGATCTGAGGAGGAAGCTTATCCTTAGAGGAGCCATGTGCCACATATCGTTCCAGCTGAGACTTCTTTGGAGTGCACTGTCCCATGTTGTCCATTGCCCCTGTTGACCTTGCTGGACTGCCTTCTGCACTCTTTTGACATCTTCTTCTTCCTTCAACTCCTGTATGATCATGTCTCTTTTTTCCTTCCCTTTGGCTTTGGACCACCACTGCATTTTTGTTGCTCCCAGTCCCTGTCTGTTGGTTTGCGTGTGTCCAATTATTTCTTTGATGCTGAGGTTTCTCTTGGCATTGTTTACAGCCTCTTGGACTTTCCACTTTCTGCCAGTTCTCAGCTTTGGATGAACTGCTCTCACGATATTGTCCTCCGATTCCTCCAGCATGCTCAACAGTCTTGCTTTTCCAACTTTGTATTCCTCCACTATGGATTTCAGAGGTAGCTTCAGCATTGCTTGACGACAGTAGAATGCAACATCAGTGAGACCAGGTGGGACACCGAGCCATTTTCTTGTGTATTTGTTGATTTTGGCTTCCATTGCTTCGACTGTGCTGGTGCAAATGTCATAGATTAGCAGTGGCCACAGCAGCTTTGGTATCAGCATGAACTGTAGACACCAGACTTTGTATTTGCCTGGCAGTCCGCAGTTATCTATTTTCTTCAGGCCTTCTTCTGCTGTTTGCTTGGTTTCACATCCCCTTTGTGTGTCTTTCAGGGAGTCATCATACCATCTTCCGAGACTTTTTACTGGCTCTTCTGTGACAGTGGGGATGGCTTGGTTGGCTACCATGAATTTGACTGAATCTGCCACTTTTCCTTTTCGCAGTGAGAGACTTCGGGATTTCTTAGGTTTGAACCTCATTCTTGAAGAGGCCACCAGCTCATCCAGCTGCTTTAAGATTTGGTGTGTCTCTTCCTCATCCGTGGACAAGACTGTTGTGTCATCCATGAAAGCTTTCAGAGGAGGCATCTGGTATCCATCTCCCAGATTCACTGGACCTGAACTCTTCATTGCAGCTTTCAAGATGACTTCCATTGCCAACACGAACAGTATGGGAGAGATTGCACAGCCCATTGCAATGCCCACCTCTAGGTCTATCCAGTCCGTGGTGTATTCTTTGGTAGAGAACCGCATTGAGAACCCTTGGAAATACTTCCTCAGCATTGTTCGGATGTTTTCTGGGATGTGATACATTTCAAGAGCCAGCTGGATCATATCGTGTGGAACTGATCCATATGCATTCGCCAGATCAAGCCAAACTACGTCAATGTCTCTCTTCTCTGTTCTTGCTTTTTGGATGGCATCCCAAATCAACGTGGCATGTTCCAAGCATCCAGGCATTCCTGGTATGCCTCCCTTTTGGACTGACATATCCAGATACTTGTTTTCAGTCAGGTATTTTGTCAATCTTGCTGCCATAACAGAGAAGAAGATTTTCCCCTCGACGTTCAGAAGTGATATTGGCCTGAACTGATTGATGCTGCTGGAGTTCTGCTCCTTCGGAATGTACACTCCTTCAGCTCTCATCCATTGGTCGCTGATCTTCTGGTTCCTCCATGCTGATCGAATCATCTTGTGGAGCCACTCGAGCACTTTTGGGCATTTCTTGTAGAGCAGGTATGGTATTCCGTTTGGTCCAGGTGCTGACTTGGCTCTGGCTTTCTTTACTACGTTCTTCACTTCATCCAGTGTTGGTGGTTTGTTATTGAATTTTCCTTCTGGCGCTGCAGGCCAAACCAGATTTTGGATTTCAAGTGGTGCCTCGCGCTGAGAATCGGAATATGTTTCCCTGAGATGCTGCTCTAGGGTTTCCTTGCCCACTGTGTGAGTCCCTGATTTGGGTTGTTCAAACAGCTTTCTTGCAAAGTCAAAGGGATCTTTGAAGAAACGATCTTGAGTCTTCTTCTTTTTGCTCTTTCTTCGCCTTGCTGATTCCACTTTGCTGAGAGCATTGTGTTTGGCCTTCAGATCTTTCCAGAGTTCCAGGAGCCCTTGCTTCTCGAATTCTGAGGCAGTTTTCATTCGCTTTTTAAGCTTCCTTTTCTCCCTCCGGATGCTCTCCATCTGCTGCTGTCTTCTGGATTTCTGGGGAGGCGTTTTTGTCTTTGGCTGCTTCACTCCATAAGTGTCCCTGCAGATAGAGTATATGATGTCTCCGTATGTGTCAAGTTTGTGTTCCAGCGTACTGTTCCCTATTAGCGCATTCAGCTTAAGGACAAGTTCCTCATCTAATTTCTCCCATTGTTCTTTTGCACCGGCAGGCGGCAAATTGAGTTTTCCACGTTTGGCGTTAAGAGCTTGTGCAAAATCCGCATCAGAACCGTCAGCGTGGATGTCCTTGGCACTATGGTTTAATTCCTGGCCTTGGTCATCCAACGTCTCACCTGCTATCGCAGTGCGCTGCTGCTGGTTCGTATGTGTCTTCAAACAGCCCATTTTTGTCCTGTGGATCTTCATGCCGCGTTTGGTGGTGAATCTCCTTCCACACGCACACGGAAATTCCAACTGGTCATTGATCATGGTCCGTTGTGCGTTTCCAGTCGTGATGGAGTCAGTGCCGATGGATTCATCATTCTCTCCCCCTTTCGGTGAATCCTGGGAGCATCTTTCATAAGTAAAATAAAATGAAATAAAATAACTACATAAAATAAAATGTAAAATAAAATAAAAAATGAAAAAATTGAATAAACCAAATAAATAAAATGAAATAAAGTAAAATAAATAAAATGATATCAAATTGAATTAAAATAAGATAAAATAAAACCACCAAACACAAAGAAACAAACCAGGTGAGTCGTTTACGGTGTTCATGTCGCACACTTCTTTTTGTTCTTGAATGTGGGGAAAAGGTTTAAGTAACATGACTGTCGTAAAGCTGCTACTGTTTTCACAGAGAGAAAGAGTGGGGGGAGGGGGGGGGGGGGGCGGAGGCTTATTTCGTCGTTTAGAAATCACCTAAGCAAAAGGAAATTCAAATTTAAGGTAACGTCGTAGTTCGATATGATATTACTGATTCATTTGCTGGTCTTCGTTCGTACTCATTTACTTTATCATCATCATCACTATTATCACTGTTATTATCATTATTATTACTATCATTATTATTATTTAAAATGGACATATTCAGTAGACACATATACATCATGTATACATCTCATAGTTATGTACAATAACATTATTTACAGACACTTGCCTGGAGTTCAACAGAAAGCTTGAAATAATTTACCAGTTGGTGTCATGACTGGTTTAAATATAAAGCTTTCGCCTTCCGCTGTGGCTGCCAGTGTATGAGTTCGACTCTGACTCGGGAAAACTGTCATGCAAATGACCTCCAGTCCACCCAGCTGTGAATCAGTACCCGACCCTCTTCAGGATAAGAGAAGGTTAAGCAGCGAAGAAGAGGAGATGGGCACCGCATTGAAAATATCATGAGAAAAGCTGAGGTCTCTATGATCTCACTGCTTCACAACTTCAGGGTCATGGAATAACTTTACTTTTTTTAACATGACATGGCCATCACTGTATCAGGAATTCATCACGGGCAACCTTACCATCCTCAGGTAAAGGGACCACAAAAAGAAGACATATGGCAACGGTCTGTGTGTTTGTCACAATCAGCACTCCAGGGACACGTTCATCACATCATCAAAGTCAATGGAGTAGCTACCTGACGTCGTGGTACTCATGTCATCATCAACACTTTGTGCTAGGCTGGACAGGGAATCGGAGTTTCTCGTCTTCTGTCTGTCCCACCCTGGCTGAGGTGGCTGACCGTTATCCTGTTTCTTGGGAAACCTGTCCATTGTAGGGTACATGCTTTCAGGATTCAAGCGTAGCGACTCAGTGGGATAAGTATCACCATTTCTGTTATGTGGACGTAAACTGCTGTCAGTGTGTAACTGCTCTCTGGTAGGGAAGTGGCGGTGAGCAGACTGTGGGTATGACGAGGACGTGTGGGGCCCATCCCCTTTGTTCAAATGAAGAGAGATGTAAGGCTGGCTCTCAGTGTCATGAGTGATCTGAGGGACAGTGAGGTCGGGCTGAGCCACTTGACCTGGGTACGCCTGGTGCTTCGGCATGGAGCTCTTGGATCGTGAGTCGCCGTCGTCGAAAGAGAAGCGCACGCGTAACGGCCCTCTCCGGCATCTGGACCTGACATCACCACCGGGGAAAGACGATTCATCTATCTCGATATCGTCCTGCGTCATTGCTGCTTGTGACATGTCTTCCTCTGTGATGTAAGCTGACGAGTCAGCGATGGACCAATTGGTGGAGACCACGTGAACGTCACGTGACCACTGGCCTGTGACGAAGAGCGGCTCACGTGGAGGGAGGCGGGGTGGAGGGTCAGTGGATCCTGAATAAGGTTCACACGGATGTAGTACATGTCATTTTTTTTTTACTGTCATTTATTATTTACTATTTTTTCTATCACAAACACATATACCGGTACATCACTACAGAAAAGACAAGGACAGACAAGAAACGATAAGACAAGGTAAACGAGACCAGACAATATCGAGTCACACTGGACAGTTTAAATATATGTATATATATTATATATATAGAGAGAGGAAGTTCAGATTTCGGAACACTTTATTACTCAAGGACAGTAGCATTAGGTCCCATTGGAACTGTCGCACAGCTAGTCCTTGCCATTCTACACACAAACTTTAAGCATACAAGAAAAGAACATAAAAATCCATAATCTGTGAAACAGATTATAACATGAGTTGTGATAAAATATTGACTTTACATATATATGCCAATGGGTCATGCACTTTACAAAAGCATAAGAGACAAAAGCACATGTGTGAAAATAAACACATGTCAACCCTTAACAAAAACAAGAACAACGATAAAACAGCACTACTGCTAGTTGCATTAATACTTTATTTAAAAAAAAGTAAATTACAGACATAAAATCAAAGGGAAAAAAGGAGGTAAAGGACGCATTAAGAACAAACATGGGAGGTGGGTGGTAGGGGGGGGGGATATGCCAACAAACACAAAGATGATAACAGAATAAGTACAACATATACCACGACACAGAGGTTATAAAAAGTTCAAACAAAAAGTCAGTTTCCATGTACATGTCAATCGATTATGTGCATTACAAAAGCATGAGATAAAGCAACAGGCCTACCCGATACAGGCAAAACAAGTTCAAGTCAACCCCTAACAACAAAAACGTAGGCCTAAATCACAGATAACTGAAACAAAAGCATACGAGAAGAATGTAAATGAAGGAATAAAACAATAAATAAAGCGGAGTGGGAGGTGGGGATGACATGTCAACCGTAACACTGCGATGCGAATAGGTGAACCGTAACACATACAGTATTTAAGTTATAAATGTCTACTTCTAACTTAAATCAGCAGGAAGGGAGTAAAGAGAAGAAAGATTTAGTGTTTTTGATACAGAAAGATAACAGCATAAAAGCGAGATGAATATGGCTCATCAAAGATTTTATTTGCATGATGTATGTACATTCAGAAAAGAGATTGTAATTAGAAAATTTTTTTTTTTACAATATTTCAAGCAGGTACATGTATTTGTGAAGCTTTCGTGTAAAGCTGCTAAGTAATGTGCATGGCTGTGGTGGGCAGTGTACTCCAGAAAAGAAGAGGCTTGTATAAAATATGTCAGATCTTGGTCGTGGAAGAGAAAGATTGTATCTTGAATTTGTGTAAGATGTTTGGCTTGGTATAGATAGTTCTGTTACTTATTTTGGGGCGGATCTGTGCACAGTTTTGAACAGTTGTTTGCTTTTGATGTACTTACGTTGATTTTTGACTTATAGATTTCCGCTTTTTTAGGTTTGGTCTGTAGGTAGCGAGCTGTCAGTACTAAAAGTTTTCCTGTATTCATTAGCATGGCATTGGTTTCTTTTAACAGCACTTCACTACAAACATCCTATATCAGTGATGCATAATCGATATGGGATTTGACATGGGCCGTGTGAAATAGCTTTTTTGCCTTAGTGTTGATAAAATATGAGAGTTTACTAAAAAGCCATATATTCTTTGAAAGAGTTTTTACTAAAATGATCAATGTGGACTTCCCATGCAAGTTTTTCGTCTATGTATACATGTACGCACAGTGCTCAGAAACCTGCTTTATATTTACACCATCTAAAATTAACTGAAAATGTAGGTTTGACCGTTGGTGTTTTTGACAAGTTGTTTTTACAATTGACTTTGTATGACTGATCTGCAACTGATACTTTGGTTTGTACATAACTGCAAGGTTTCTTGGATTTCAGAAATCTGCTTCCCGGATAGAGTATGATGCTATACGTAAGAGTAAGTATTGATGTAGATACAGGATGAGATAGGGCCTCGGACTGAGCTTGTGGTGCACCAAACGATACTCTTCCTTCAGAAAAGACTATTATGAGCATAAATAGGTTGTACTCTTTCCTTAAGGTATGCCTGGAAGTAAGGAAGGATATGGGGGTTATTTAGACAGACATTGTGTTTTGAAAGAAGGGTTTTATGGTCTCTGAGATCAAATGATTTCTTAAAATTTAAGAAGAGAACCACTGACAAATTTGTATCATTTATGGTTGATAACCACGAGTTCGCTATGTTTGAAAGAGCAGTATCACATGAACGATGCTGACGGAATCCTGACTGAAGTGGGTGATATAGTAAGTGATTTTCCCTGACTTTCATTATGTGTTTGTGAACATGATTTTTCAAATGATTTAGAGAGAACTGATAATAGTGATATTGGCCTGTAATTGTTTAAATTATTTTTGTCACTTGTCTTGGATAAAGGAATTGTTTTCACCTCTTTGAATTCTGTTTGGAAGATTTTCTGATCACTACATAAATTAAACATACATGTTTCGCTGCAGATTTCATCTAGGCCAGGTTATTTTTACTGCTCATATTGAAAATATAGTTTCCGACTTAAGGAACGGTGATAAATTGAATAATGAATGAATCATTTGTTTTATTTTTCTATTGACATAGAGAGGTCCAATGAGATTAATAAGGATTTGTATATTATGCTTTGTTGACTACACCAAGGCTTTCGATGGGGTAAGACATGATGAATTGATCAACCAACTGGAGAGACTCAATGTTGATGGAAAAGATCTACTAATAATCAGAAATATGTACTGGGAACAAACAGCTGCAATGAGAATAGAAAACAATGTAAGCTCTTTCCAAAACATCAAAAGAGGAGTCAGACAGGGTTGTGTTTTGTCACCAGATCTGTTTTCACTATAGAGCGAAAACATCACGAGAAACCTAAAGAAGACCCTGGATTAAAGGTTGGAGGGAAAATGATAAACAACATTCGGTACGCAGATGACACCGTGCTAATTGCAGAAAGTGAAAGGGACCTACAAAACCTTGTGAATGTACTAGAAATAGAAAGCAAAGGTAAGGTGCTGGAACTAAACAGCAGGAAGACTGAAGTCATGGTGATCAGTAAAAAACATGAAATCCCCTCATGCAAATTAACAGCAAATGGCACAACCTTGACACAGGTTGATAAATTCAAATACCTGGGAACGATCATTTCATCAGATGGCAGATGCACATCAGAAATAGCCGGCAGAATCGGCCAAGCCAAAACAGCTTTCGGGAAGATGACAGGCATTCTTACCAACAAATGCCTATCAATTAACATCAGCAAGAGAGTTCTTGAATGTTATATAGAACCAATACTGTTGTACGGATGTGAGGCGTGGACAGTCAACAAACAAAGCCAGAACAAGATTGAGGCAGCCGAGATGTGGTTTCTAAGAAGAATGTTGAGAGTTCCATGGACAGCAAAGAAAACAAATGAGACAGTCTTGATGGAGGCAGACACAAGTAGATCACTCATAAGGAAGATTAGGAAAAGACAGGCAACATTTATAGACCATTTTATGAGAAAGGGGGATTTGGAGCGCTTGGTCACAACGGGAAAGCTGGAGGGAAAGAGAGCACCGGGTAGACCCAGGGAGAAAATGCTGGACGGACTTGCAGAGTGGCTGGGGACGAGGGGGGTGGGAGAGATGCTGGGGGCAACGAGAGATAGAGACAGATGGAAGTCCATAATCGCCAACGCCATGCGGCAGGGCACCTGATGATAATGATGATGAGTGACAAAAACTGGACGAGTTGTTTTTTGTACTTATAAAGCAGTTTATCTGTTTCAATTAATGTTATGTTTTCTCAGCCACAAGTAAGAAAAGTTCATTAAGGGCGTTGGCAGTCAGTTGTTGTGGAATGTCAGTGCATTTCAAAGATGAACCCTTGGCCTATACGTTTAGAGCTCGCCAGATTGTGGATGTCCCAGATTCTTTCAAGTCTGCTATTATTCACCCTCTCCTCAAGAAATACAATTTAGACCCAAAAGAACTGAAAAATTACCGGCTTATCTCTAATCTCTCTTGTCAAAACTCCTTGAAAAAGTTGTCCTCAACCAGCTGAACTCTCACCTGTCTGCCAACAATCTCCTCAATCCTTTCCAGTCAGCCTACCGCCAGTGCCATAGCATTGAAACTGCCCTATTACACATTCTCAACAATCTCCTCCTTGCAACTGATACTGGCAAAGTCTCTCTCCTCACACTCCTTGATCTGTCTGCAGGCTTTGATACCATTGATCATGGTATTCTCCTTTCTAGACTTCATCATACTTTTGGCATCTCTGACATTGCTCTCTCCTGGTTCACTTCATATCTATCAAACAGAAAACAAACTGTTCTCATCAATGGCACTTACTCTCAACCTGCATACCTGACCTGTGGTGTTCCACAAGGATCTGTCTTTGGCCCTGTTCTTTTCACTCTTTACACCTCCCCCCTGTCCACCATCATCAACTCCCACTCTATAAAACACCACTTCTATGCTGATGACACCCAACTTCAAGACAGTGATTCATCTGACAATATACAGCGCCTCTTGACTCGCACCACTGAGTGTTACTCGGACATTAATTAAGAACTGGATGACATACAATAAACTTCAGCTTAATGACGACAAGACAGTAGCTATCCTCAATGGCACCCGTCAGAAACTTTCTCAGCTGCCTCCTCTTTCTCACCCATTATGTAACACATCAGTCCCAATTTCTGATTCAGCTAAAAACCTTGTTGTCGGCATTGACTCTACCCTCTCCATGAACAACTTTGTTTCTCAAACTGCCAGATCTTGCTACTATCACCTCCATCGTATAAGCCTGATCAGGAAGTATCTCTCTGTGGAAACAACTGCAAAACTCGTTCTCTCCTTATTATGTCTCGCATTGACTATTGCAATTCACTCCTGTCTGGTCTTCCTGCCTCCACCATTCACATCCTACAGCGCATTCAAAACAATGCTGCACGCCTTGTACTCAAAAAGAAAAAAGCTGACCACAAATCTCCTCTCCTGGCACAACTTCACTGGCTCCCTGTATCAAAGCACATACAGTACAAACTAGACACCATGTGCTACAAAAGCCTCAATAACGCAGCCCCCCCGATTACCTGTCAAGCCTACTTGAGATCTATGTACCTCCGCTCTGCCTCCGATCCTCTGACTTTTCGCTTTCCACGCACTAAGCTCAATACCTATGGTCCACGAGCCTTCTCTGTTTCTGGTCCACTCTCCTGGAACAAACTTCCTCTCTCAGTCCGTCAGCAACCTACTTTTGTCTCCTTCAAGTCCGCTCTCAAAACTCACCTTTTCTCCTCTGCATAAAATCCTGACCTCACTGAACCCCCTCTGCAGCCTGTCTCCACTCGGAGGGGAATCACATTGTAATATATAATTGTATATAATATGCTTTCTATAATTTTCCATTGCTTTTATTCTTCTCCCCATTTATAGCCATGCGTGTGTGTGTGTGTGTGTGTGTGTGTGTGTGTGTGTGTGTGTGTGTTGTGTGTGTGTGTGTGTGCGCGCGTGCGTGCGTGTGTGCGCGTGCGTGCGTGTGTGTCTGTTTCAGCGCTTAGATTTAATTTTATCACGATTTTGCGCTATATAAATATTGTAATTATTATTATTATTATTATGTATCGCTTTGGTCTTTATTGAGTTTGGTGATGTAAGCTTTCTTCACGTTTATTATCATTTTCTTTACTTTGTTTCTAGCTTTTTTGTATTCTGCATACATTTTGTTGGCTTTTCATATGTCTCTTGGTCAGTCAGGGCGGTAATTTGGGGCGTTTATGCCTTTTTGGTGCATATTTGTTCAGGATGCTTTGGGCGAAGAGAGAGAGAGAGAGAGAGAGAGAGAGAGAAAGAGAGAGAGAGAGAGAGAGAGAGAGAGAGAGAAGAAATGAAAACCACTGCATAAGATAAAATTTCCATTAGTTAGAGAGATTTTTACTATTTAATAAAAAATTAAAAATGATAAAGAACACATTACAGACAATAATGGCAAAAACGAATATTGAAGCATTAATAAAGTAATGACGCAATGAAATAAAAAAGTAAGATAACGTGAAACAAAACAAAATTATAGACGAAATATTATAGGCCTGCTATCAGCCAAATGATTTGTGAATATAATGCTGGTCAAACTTACTCAGACTTTTCGAGGGCAAAGGGTAGATAATCTCCTCATCGCTGGCTCCACGTCCACTGTCACACGTAGTACTCTCCCCTGAGGTGTCACTGTTGTGGTCTTCGCTCACTAGCCGGTTAGGACCCTTTAACAAAGCAAAAGAGTATCGAACATTACCTGAGGCTTTTGTTTTTCACCATACATTTAGTGGGAGAAAATGATTGTCATATGAACAAGAGGCAATCTCTTTCATTGTGTGTGTGTGTGTGTGTGTGTGTGTGTGTGTGTGTGTGTGTGTGTGTGTGTGTGTGTGTGTGTGTGTGTGTGTGTGTGTGTGTGTTTTAATGCTATTACGTGTGAATCAAAAAGTGATTAAAAATATGTAAGCAACGATTTCTGTCCTAGTCACTGATCGGTTTTCATCAAATTTGGGTAAGACGTTTTTCTTTGATTCACTGTCATTCAAAATATCAAAAGATTTGAATACTGATTTCTTAGCTGTGTATCAGTGGATTCAATACTGCCTACAAGGTTGTTTTTTTTCAAAACAATACTTGTTTAGCAAAATACGAAGGAGTTTTCAATATCATTTCAAAGTCTCCAAGCGGATTTATATGCCATGACCACGCAAGCAAAGCAAAGTAATTGGGATGTAGGCTACAGAGCACTGACGGGCGCGGTAGCCAAATAGTTAAGACGTTAGCTTTCCATTTAGAAGATCTAAGTTCGATCCTGCCTGGGTAGCAGTACCTTGTGCAAAAAGATATATTCCGATCGTACCAGGTCAACATAATTATGTGCAGATCTGCTATAGTACCTGAACCCGCTTTGTAAATGCACTCAAAGCATCAAATATGGACTTCAAAGACCTTGTAAACCAGGTTAGTGTTTGATGACCTATGGAAACATGAAAATACTGAGCATGCACACCCTCGGCAGACGGAGTATGCAGACTGTGCACCAACATAACGCCTGCACGGTGGACGAAACAAAATGCATATACACAAGTCAAGAAAACATTACTCGGAACGAAAAGCAAAACAGAAAATAAATATTCAGTCTCTCCCTCACACACATATACATAAGCATATCATCTACATGAAATATTTTTTCAAATTTGTAAATAAATCAATACACAAATACATACAAGTATGAACGAGGGAATAAATAAATAAATAAATGAACAAACAAACAAACAAATAAATAAATAAACATAAATAAATACATAAATAGATGAATGAAGTTAGAGGACAAAGGCGCCAAGATCAGTCTGCTCAAGAGGAATTCTGTGCACTGGGGCAGTACGCTATGCGCTCCACTTAAATTACTGTAAGACTCCATGATGTTGCACAAAACTCTGTGCGTTTGCAAAGTCCTGACATGGGGAGAGAGAGGGAAAAAGGGTGAGAAAATGGAATCTCTGAAAAACTATGCAGCCATCAGTGGCACTGAAGTATTAAGATAGGCAGCAAACAAGCCAGAGTTTTCCTATTTTTCTTTTTTTTTCCAAGTTCAAGCTGCGATTGAACGGCTCTATCAACACAGCCAGCCAACTTCCAAAAAAAAAAGAGTTGACAAGGGAAAAAATGGAAAAGAAGAGATTTGTAAGAAGCGGGATTTGCATTTAAAAAGAAAGGAAGAAAAAAAGAAAGCAATACAAACAGACAGAGCGAAGGACAGACAGTCAAACAGGAAAAATGTAAAAGTCCAGGAACAGACTGGTTTGGAGCAGAATATGACAAATTCTTTTGGAAAAAGCTTGGTCTATTTGTTGTACGAGCTTTTAACCAGTCATTCAGAGAAGAAGAACTCTCAGCACCCAAAAAGAAGGACCTATAACCTGCACCCAAAAACCTTACAAACTAGAGAATGCATGAAAACTAGAGACCTATTTCATTACTTAATGTGATATATAAGATCGGTGCTACGCGCAGGGCAATTAAAATTAAAACAGTCCTTCCGAACATAATTTGTGACAGAGGATCAAACAGCCCTCGTTACAACGAACAGAGACAATATTAGATCACTCTACGATTTCGTTTGTTACTTAAAGAAATTACTAGGATTTTTACTTAGACCGGCAATTTCAGCTTAAAGCTTTAAAGGCGTATAGTTTTAGAGAAAATATACATAAATGAATGAAAACATTACACAATAACATAAAGCCAATTATCGTTCATGCATAAATTTTGAGCTGGTTCTCCATAGAAAAAAGTTGTACACAATGTGATCCGTTCTATAGTTATTTATTTGTATCATGTGTTGAAATAGGGCCTACTAGCAAGTATGATATGAGAAGATAAAGACATAAAAGAAATTGTAAGTAATAATAACAAATAAAAAATACTGCCGTTTATTGATACTGTTCTGGTAATGAACAAATTAAGACATAATTTGAGAAATCTATCACCCTCTTCAACTTCGAAAGTGTTTCAGAACTTTTGAATGAACACTGTCAAAACACAAGCAATCTGATTAGGGTGTAAAAAGGGTTAAAAAATATATGCAATGTTTGGAAGATTTAGGCTGAAATTAAGGAAAAGGAAACAGACCAAAAGCAACATCAAACTAAATCATGGATTCTTAAAGACAGATGAAGTGATACGTAAAGAATTTAATGCACATGTTCAAAACAAATTCAGTGCTCTGAAAGACGTTGGTGGCAGTGAGGAACAATGGATTAAGTTGAGAAATTCGATAAATGAAGCTTGTGAAGAAATCCCTAGAGTAGATAGAAAAGCAAAAAAGAACTGGATGACAAAAGCAATTCTAGGCTTAGTGGAGGAACGGAGGAAGGCAAAGAGAAAGGAGGAGATATACAGGAAGATAAACAAAGAAATCAGGAGTAGGTGCAATGAAGCGTAGGAAGCTTGGCTGAAAACAAAATGCAAAGAAATAGAAGACCGACACAAAACGGATCCTCGGGGTATGTACAGAAGAATTGAAGAAACTGTCTACAGGAAAAATACATGCATATCAACTGGTTGCTTAAAATCGAAAGATGGTACGCTTATCATGGGAAAAGACAAAATGTTAGAAGATGGGGAGAATACATTAAAGACCTTTTGGAAGATGACAGAAATGAAGAACACATTATAAGAAAGAATGTTGAAGGACCATCCACAATGCAAGGTGAAGTTAGAGCAGCATTGAAAAAGATGAAACCAGGAAAAGCCCCAGGACCAGACAACATTACTGCAGAGATGATTGAAGCCCTAGAGGAATTTGGTATTGAAAAAATAACAATCTCCTAAATGGGATTTATGAGACTGAAAAAATCCCCCAAAGATATGTCAAAATCAATTTTCATTGCACTTCCAAAGAAAACAGGGGCTATAGAAAGCGAACTCCATCGCACAATCAGTTTGATGAGTCATGTAACAAAAATCCTATTAAGAATAATCATGATGAGGACAAGGAATAAAATCAAAATAGAAACAGCAGAAGAACAGTGTGGAACTGTCGAAGTGAAAGGAACTATTAATGCCATATACATACTAAGAACTATCATAGACAGGTCAGTCGAAATGAATGATTTATATTCATGCTTTGTTGATTATACCAAGGTTTTCGATCGGGTAAGACATGAAGAATTGATCAACCAACTAGAAAGACTCAATATTGATAGAAAAGATCTAAGAATAATCAGAAATATGTATTGGGAACAAACAGCTGCAAAGAGAATAGAAAACGATAACCACTACACCACGGCGATTGTAATAAGAAATTAAACTTAAATAGTTTAGTATTTGCTGAATTCTAGGAACTCGGTCATTCTAAAAGAAATTGAGTTAACTCTGTCATTCTTACAGAAATGCAACTTGTAAATAACTATTCCACCCTCTCCGCAGTGATTTCTGTTTGGAAACAAAGGACAACACAAAATGACAACAGAAAAGAAAAAAAAGTAAGACCAAAGAACAAATTAAAATTTCATGCAGGTCATACAGGACGATACTCATACGAATAAAGGAATAAACGCATAACATGCTAGACACCCCGAGCTTCTGATGAATCGTCTGTGCTCGGCTTAACATAGCAACGATCTTCGCCGGTGAAACGTTAATGACATTCTGCTGAAATCAGGCTGACTGAAACATTCTATACGAGTTATTTTGTCCTACCCATCTGCAAAAGTAAAATCTCGCTCATCTCCTTTTTTTTGCTCTCCCCCTCCCCCCTCTGTCTGTCTGTCTCTCTGTCTTTTTCCCGCTCTCTCCCCTCTCTGCCCCCTCTCTTTCCTTCTCGTCATTTCCGGTTCCGTTTTATTGTCTGAAGTTTCTTCTGTAACATTTTCACTTCAGATGTAGCCTACTCTCTCCCATATCCCTTTCACTTATTGACCACTGCTCCCAAATAGAGAGAGAGAGAGAGAGAGAGAGAGAGAGAGAGAGAGAGAGAGAGAGAGAATCAGAATCAGAATAAAAAGATTATTCAGTAAGGCCAAAGCCCTATCTGAAGGGACGTGAACACAACATAAACATTATACAAACATACGATATAATACGTAGTCTTTATTAGATAATGCATACTTCAAACATTTTGTTACAAAATATAATACATGGTCGTTATTAGATAACGCATACTTCAGATATTTTGGTCCACTACTCCCACAGAGGAAAACAGAGAGAGAGAGAGAGAGAGAGAGAGAGAGAGAGAGAGAGAGAGAGAGAGAGAGAGAGAGAGAGAGAGTCAAGCCAAAGTACGAAAAGAAAACAGAAAATCAATCAATTAATCAGTCATCAATATGAGCTTTTCTCTGGTCCAATGCTTTGAAAATGAACACTGCAAGTTTTTCGTTATTGTTTCGTTGGTACATGCCATTAACAACGTCAATCTAAACATTGATGGGTGTCGGCAAAACTTAATTGGAATTACGAAGTAATTCTGCTCTCACAAATAGAGCAGACCAGCACGAAATGAATCGAATCTCAGTTTAAATTCTATGTTTACAAAATGGACAATTATAATTTCTGCATTATTCGTTGTTGTTTTTTTACCGTGAAAAGTGACAATTCAAAGTGACATTCCTATCCTAAATCTAGTTAAATATTCCCTAAATTCTACGGTTTGAATTTGACAAAGATATGAACGGAAAGACATTTCTCGACTGAAATGTGAATAAACATAACAGAATTTATGGTTGCCAGAAAAAGATTGCCAGTTTTTAATATAGAAATCAAGAAGTCTTTGTCTCAATTCATCAATAGATGTTTCAACATTGCCAACACTTTGTTTCCCAGACTAAACCGAAAATAACATTTTAAAGAGCGATGTGCCGTAATTCTGTGTCTGTAAGCCTAATAACATAATGTATGCTCTTTGGGGAGGTAAGCCTGAGCCAGAACTGTGTACATCGTATATATGTATTAACATATAATGGGTAACTGCCAATTTCTCCATAAAGTAAGTGGCGCTTTCGAGCTAACACCTGGAAATTTATTAACAAACAAATTTATCCTTTCAATGTATTCTTGGTTAGCGGAAATCCCCTAAATTTCAGGACCATAATTAGAATGGCTTGTATCTGAGTGTCAAACAATTTAAAGAACACTCAGCTAGAGTGTTTACCAATTCTGCTGGAGTGTTCACCAACTGATCAGAACAACTTTGCAATTGCTAATAACCCTTTTCTAGCACGATATGCAAGGTCATTCATGATATGAACAAAAGACAACCTGGTTGACAAATAAACACCCAAATACTTGTACATATTTACAATCTCATTTGGACCATCTCCAAAATACCATTTCTCTCTGGCAGTAACGAACCCACCATTAAGAAAAACTACAATCACATAATACAGTATATCCAGAGGCCAATTATATGTCAGAAAACAACGTAACGTCATCGGCAAAAAGTAGTATGAATATATCAAGTAGGTCTGAGGACAACTGAACACCATGTTTACCTTTATACGTAATCTTTTCAGTTAGTTCATCGATAAATAACGAAAATAATACAGGGGAACAAACTTCATCCTGCTTAAGTCCCTGACGGCAATAGAATGTACCTGCCATGTCCCCTCCTGCCCATACGTTTGCTTTCACAATGAATGCAAGCACTTCAGAGCATTGATAATTTTTCCATTAATTCCGTAATTATACAAAATATTCCATAATTTTCTCTGCGTACAGTATTAAATGCTTTACGAAAGTAAATATAGGTAAGAATACAATTTCGTGTGTATTAGTAGTTGCTTCTGAATCATGGATATGAGGGTAAAAATATAATCAACTGTATCATGACCGTTCCAGAACCTTGCCTGTGCTTCACCTATGATACCAATGTCCTCAATCCAGTTTCAAACCCTCTTGTTCAAGATAGAACTATACACTTTGCTGCATTTGTTTAGAAGATAAATACTCGTATAATTATTAGGATCATTAAGATCACCGTTCTTATAAAGGCTTGCAGAAATGACAAGGACCACTGACCAGGAAATAGACCATTATCAAACAAACGGTTGAAATTTTTCACAAGCACTATGAATTGTTTACCCTGTTTATAGAATTCGTCTATTAACGTTTCAGGCCCTGGAGACTTTTGGTGGGTTTTTTAGCGGTTTGATTGCCAGAATTATTCCGTCGGCAGAAATGGGCACGTTTAGGGAATTACAGTCGATTAAAACTGTATCTGTAAAACCTTAGGTCATTAGTTTGATCATCATTTAATTCAGACTGGCGTAGAAATGAACTGAATAAATTATCGAAATGGTCATACCATTGTTTTAATTCAGAATGGCGTAAAAATGAACTGAATAAATTATCGAAATGCTCATACCATTGTTTTGTGGTTAAACTGCTGTTTCCCGTGGGCTTTCTACGAGTCATACGTATGGAACTTAGCGTGTCCCAAAATGTTTTGAAGTTCTTAGAGAAGCATTGTAGGTTGTCAACGATTTCTTTGCTGTATTTTCCCCCTTAATTTTAGCAACGTTTTGTACTGTTTTCTCTCTTCAACATGTTCAGCACTGTTCGTGGTTTATGCCTAATTTTTTTTCCCACTCTTATTGCGTTCGAAATCAAATGAAATCTTATTCTTTTTAGCTTCAATAAGTGTTGTTCGTTTCATACATTTACTAGCATATTGGAGGTAGGCCTACTGATTAAACTCTGACAAAGACTGATTGATATCGATTCAATACTCTCCATTGCTATAGAGAATAAAGATTTGACAAAGTCAGAACTTAACCTTTCGTAAAAATCGGCTTCCTTCTTAGCATCCCACTTAAAAAATGGTGACAACAGAAGAGCATCCAGGAGCCATGACTTGGATGCGGCTCGGCCTCCTTAGAGTGTCAGGAGTTAAGGGCTGAAACACTTGCTTTACGGGGGTTTCTCCTCTGAGGACTCCAGCTGTCTGGCTCTCCCCAGAGTTTCTTACTATTGACCATGGCTAGAGCATTGGCTGCCGGGAACAGTCCCGTTTACAGCTGGGAATGACCGGATGACACTGGGAAAGATCAGATTTATGGGCTTTGTGGGCTGGCTCCCTCCACGCCTTTCTTTATCTTGCCCCGAAGATTCACTGAAAGGGGAGAAAATAATGAATAAATCGGCACTAACCCAGTTACGACTGGAAATGCACAACGGACAACGAGTTGGGACAAATAGAATTCCCATTCTATAGAAGGAGATTCTCTATCAAGCACGGCATGAAGATCCACAGAACTAAAAAGGGCTGTGCACAAACTCTAATGAGCGAACAGCAGTGCACTGCACCAGCAGATAAGACGTTGGAAAACCAAGGCCAGGAAGCAAACCACAGTGCCGAGGACATCTACGCTGTTGGCTCAGACGTGGAATTTGTACAGGCTCTTGATGATAAGCGCTGGACGCTGGATAGAGAAATTGTTCAAAAACTGGATGCGCTACTAGGAAGAAGCACCCTGGAACACAAATTGGCCACTTTTGGAGATATCTTATATACAACATGTAGGGATGCCTATGGAGTAGAGCAACCAAAAGTGAAAACTCTTCCCCAGAAATCCAGACGCCAGCGTCAAATGGAGGAGATCAGAAGGAGGATAAAGATTCTGAAGAAACAAATGAAGGCTGCTTCAGAATTTGAGAAGCAAGGGCTAGAGGAATTATGGAAAGACCTCAAAACGACACATAGCGCCCTTAGCAAAGCAGAATCAGCGAGGAGGAGAAGGATCATAAAGAAAAAGTCCCAAGATTGCTTCTTTAAAGATCACTTCCAATTCGTAGGAAGCTGTTTAAGCAGCCTAAATCTGGGACACTCACAACACTTGAAATCCAGGGTATGGTTCGGCATGCAATGCCAGAGAAAAAACTGAAGCAAAGAAAGTAGTGGAGAAAGCCAGAGCCAAATCATCACCTGGGCCTAACGGAATATCTTATCTATTGTACAAGAAAAGTCCCAGTGTCCTCGAGTGGCTCCACAAACTGATAATATCAGCATGGAGGAACTCAAAGATCAGCAACCAATGGATGAAAACTAATGGCGTATACATTCAAAAAGAAAAGAACTAAACTGACATCAGCTAGTTCAGACCGATTTCACTTCTGAAACGTCGAAGGGAAAGTCTTCTTCTGCTTCATGACAGCAAGGTTGATCAAAAAATTAATACCTAATGGGAAACGAGTACTTGAATTTGTCAGTCCAAAAGGGAGGCATCCCAGAAATGTCAGGCTGTGTAGAGCATGCCACGATGATTTGGGAAGCAATCCAAAGAGCTAAAATGGAGAAGAAAGACCTCACCGTGATGTGACTCGATCTGGCAAATGCATATGGATCAGTCCCGCACAAGATGATTCAACTCATGAGATGTATCATGTCCGAAACGACATTCGAGAAATGCTGAAAAAGTATAGTCACGGCTTCTCAATGCGGTTCTCCACAAAAGAATACACTACGGATTGGATTAATTTGGAGCAAGCCATGGGTTGTGCAATTTCTCCAATACTGTTCGTGTTAGCAATGGAGGTCATCTTGAAAGCAGCAGTGAGGACTTCAGGCCCAGCTGATCTCTGAAACGGATACCAAATGCCTCTTCTAAATGCTTTCATGGAGACATGACAGGGTTTCCACAAAAGAAGAAGAGACACGCGGGATTCTGAAGCATTTGGACAAAGTCGTCGCCTCATCCAGAATGAATTTTAAACCAAAAAAAGTTATGCAGCCTCCCACTGAGGAAAGGCAAAGTAGATGAAACAGTAACAGTGACAGAAGAACCAGTGAAAAGCCTCGGAAGGTGGTATGACGACTCCCTGAAAGATACACAAAGGAGTAAGGAAACCTAACACATTACAGAAGAAAGTTTGAAGGTAACAGATGCTGTGGCCTTCTTGGTAAATACAAAGTATAGTACCTGCAGTTCATGTTAATGTCAAAGCTCCTCTGGTCTCTGCTGTGGAATCAATTGAGGTCAAAATCAACAAATACACAAGGAAATTACTTGGGTGTCCCACCCTGTCTCGCTGACGTCGCGCTCTATTGTCTCCAGGCAAAACTGAAGCTACCCCTAAAATCCATTGCTGAGGGGTACAAGGCAGGAAATGTCAGGCTTCTTAGCATGCTTGAGAACTTGGGAGATAAGGTTGTGAGATCAATCCAGCCAAGCTGAGGACTGATAGGAAATGGAAAGTTCAGGAGGCGCTTGTCGCATGGAAAGAAAACCCCATGGTCAAAGAAATAATAGGATACACTGAGACCAACAGGCAGGGACTGGGATCAACAAAAATGGAATGGTGGTCAAAGGCCAGCGGGAAGACAAACAGAGCTATGGTAATACAAGAGATGAAGAAAGAAGAAGATGCCACAAGACTTAAGAAGGCAGTTCAGCAAGGCCAAGTGGACGACTTGGGGAAAATGCTCTCCAAAGAAGTCTAGGCCCCTCTCGGAATCAGTTTCATTTTCAGATCTGTGTATCTGCCCTCGAATGCTAATCTGATGAAATAGGGGAAATAGATAACCCTGCTTGCCCGCTCTGCCAGGACAAACAGACAGCGGAACATGTCCTGAGCTCATGCAAGATAGCGCTAACTCAAGGAAGATACACATGGATACACAATCAAGTGCTTCAAGAGATCGCACAAGCACTGCCAGAGGAAAAAACTTGCCACAGAAGCTCCAAAAACCTTATGTTTCATCTTATTGTTGAAATATTCTTTATCTTAATGCACTCATACTTTTTAACTAACTGTAATCATGGTTGGGTTTTATCATCAAATAAAGACTTCTTATTTATCATCCCTTTTGACTGATTTTCATTTATTTTCAAGATCATCTGCATCTTCTTGATTTTACTCTATTGATCAAAAACGTTAAAATTTCAAAGAAAAGACGTTCTATACAAGCTTCAAAACACAAGTTGTTAAATGTAATCAGAATTTACGTCACTGTGTGTCTATTTACATACAACGGGTTTGCCTCCATTGCCAAGAGAACAACATCCAAAATATACAATTTGGAGTGTCTTCCGCTACCTATAGAGGCTGAGCGTTAACATATCGATAGCTATGCATTAAGGAAAACGTAAATTAATGTTGCCTCAAACAACTATTGCTTCTATAACTATATCAAAATACACTTACTCAACAATTTTCAAACCAATTTTATTTCACAATTTCTGAAAATTTCACTAGCCTTCAAACACAAACGGACATAGGCCAGGGGCTTCAAATGATGCATGTATAGCCCTACGATTAAAGAAACTTAGATAAAAAGAAATTTGCCTCGTTCTAAAATATCCACAAATTAATTACGTCATGGAAAATTTCATTATTGCAACATCTTATTTTCATTAAAAAATTTCCCGCTCGGAATAAATTCTGTATGCACCATCACCATAAATGTCATTTGATGGAATTAAATGATCATGGCATAAGCCACAAACCTGCGCGTAAAAGCAATGTGCTAGTAAGGTCTTGAGTTTCTACCTAACCAATGGGTTCGATATACTATTGTCTATGCTTGTATCAGTCTGTTATTGAAACAAAATCGGACTATCTGTACTGTCCTAAGAAAGCCCACAAAAAGTAACATGAAAACTTCTGACCCAGCTAAAAATGGATTTGCTGCAAAAATGGTTATGGACCACCCACATACCTGCAGAAATCCCAAGTCCCCATGTATCAAGGAGACTCAAGGCCCCCACCCACAAAGCATCAATTTTCATCCCTTCCACAAATCGTCAAAAATACAAATTGTCGGAATAATTATCCAAACTGGAACACAATATCTCCACCATTGTAGGTCTACCCCATCCCATCATGAATGCTAATTTTCCTTCAGCCTATTGGTGTATGAAAAACGGTTTCTCAAGAACTTCTGATAATATTTACATTCTGTTTGTTGTGCCTACTGTTGCCCTTGTTTCACATCAAGTTTCCTTTCATGTGGTGCTTCTCTAAAGTCACAGTGATTTTGATAAGTACAAAACATGGCGACCCCCGTGGGGATGCTGGGAGCTTTTTGAGTACCAATAGTATGTCCACCTTCTGTTAATTATGTGCTAGAAATGTCCTATTTTCTGTCACTCTCTTTGTTTCTGCCTTATTCCTTTGCTTTCTGTCATTTCTTCCTATCAATTTCTGCCTCGCTGTTCCATTCACCTGCATGTGGTTGTTAAAATCATACGTACTTTTTTCAGGACTGATACTTGGGTACATGTATTTTTGGCTCCAGGGAAATGAGATAAGTGGAAGCAGTTTTAGGCAATTTAGGTAAGTTTTTACATATGTTTTAGTGTCCTTAGGTATCTTTAAATTTGTATTCAGGTATGCTTTTAAATCCCATGTGTGATAAATTGGACAGTGGTCAACGCTGGGGGCATCTCCTTAGATTATGTGCGCAAATGCATTTATATATATGTGTGTGTTTTCTTTTCCTTTTTTCTTCCTGTTGAAATATCGTAGATGTTCGTTCGTTATTTCTTTTAACGTCTATTCACATAAGTGCTTTTAGACAAATCGTGGATGTTTTGAAACGGTTATAGCCCTGATATGGCTCTACGCAGTCGGTTGGGTTTTAAAGAAAAATAACAACAACAATACCTGGATTTTCTGTTGTTATATTTGTATGAAAGGGGAGGTTATTAGAATGGCTTGACCAATTCTTCCCCACCTCCCACTTTTTCTCTTGTTATTTGGGTGCTTCACATGTCCTTCAATGGTCCTTTTTTTAAACATTAATCATTATTACAGTTCTTTTGTCTTTGTGCCTATATAATACGGACAACTTCATATATATATATATATATATATCATATCATATCATATCATATATCATTACCGGTAATAGCAATGTGGAGGTGGGAATTCGGAGGGTTGATGCCTCCAGTGCAATCTAGCTGATTTGTCATTACAAGTTTAGTGGACTGTCTGATGATATTGCATTTAAAATGATTGAATCTGGAAGAGGATTGAACTGATGTTCTTTTTAACTGAATGCCTTTGAATATTTTATTACGGATTTCAAACTGATTTAACTGATCGGCTGGGATGTATTAAATAAAAAGAAAGGGTAATACTGCTAGCGCCAAGTGGGCCCCAGTTGCTCAGTTGGTTTGAGCGTCAGATTCACATGCAAATGGTGTGGATTCGAATCCCGGATGTGCTATATTAAAACTGGCCATCTCACTGTCCCATCTTAACATCATTGTTGTTCTGTTGGTGTCAGTATAGGATTAGATGAGTCCCCCTTCCCCCACTTCCCTGGGATGGTTATCCCCGTCGGCCATATCACCTGAGGCGAGTGTCGACATAAAACTGAACCAAATCAATCAAAAAGCTAGCGCCATTATCGGTCATTAGAGCCGTTATCTCTCGGCACCTAAACAAGGTCTCGTCTCTGAATCTCTTCCATGCTGTTAAGTTCTACACAAACTGCCGTATCAATCGGCTGGCTCACTGGGAAGGGTTGTAAAAGCAAACCGGTACAACAGGCCTGAGCCATTTTCTCACTCTGATGCCTTCAGTTATTCCTGGCAAGGTGGCCATTTGCGACAAAGGAACTCACAAACAGCCCTCGTGACACGGCCAGGGGGGGATGGGCGACAGTGGGAGGCAGTGAGCCTTAACGCTAACCTTCCGTAGTCGTGCTGGTCCTAAGATGTCGGGTCGGTCATTAGGGAGGGGTCCACTTCTCACCTGCACCACTGAAGGCTAGTGGGACGTGACGGCAGTCAGGGCCACTCATCTTTATATCTGCCCAACGCTTGACGTAACCTGTTCCTGTCCCTTCTGCCTGTCATAGAGACACATGGACCGCCTTTCCTCCCCAGTTTACAAGTTTGAGGAATCTCGAAATTTGATGGGTTTTACGATTTTCGGTGTGTGCGCAGAAAACACAAACAAGTGAGAAAGACGAAGGCAGAGAAGAGGTGGTGAATATGACTACCTCCATTTGTTCTTCTGATTGTTGGTTTGTTTGTTTCTTTGGTTGTTGATTTCTAGTTTGTTCGTTTTGTTTGTTTCGTCATCAAACATTGCTAGGTTACCCGAGGGTGGAGACGACAAGACCATCTGATAATTGTTGACTTATCGGGTCCACTATGGTTCTAAGGGATCGTCAAGTATCCATCTCAGTAATGGAGAGCCTTTCTCTCACTGTGGACACCTTACACAATGTAGATCAAGCTGCGATCCCAACCTCAGGACCTATCTTGCCCTCTCTACTGTGATAGCAGCTCATCCAGAGATACAGATGGGTCAGATTTCATGTGCCATTTACAGCTCCTTTGAGAAGGAGTCCAGCAAAGCCTCTCATTTCCCTCTCTTATCTCTCTCATTTCCCTCTCCCACCTTCCTCTTCCGTTCCCTTTCATTGGTAGCTTTTCAGTCAACTGAACTTCAAACTTGTCTTCGTCTGAGCGGCTCTTGGAGCACCGACGATCAAAAGGTGATCAGTCACAGATTGATGCTGGCTTCTTTAGGCCACAAGGCAAAGAGGCTTCCTACAGTCCTATGGTGATGTCATGTCCCATAGCGTCTTGTAATGGCGGCTGTTATCTTGACGTTGTTAACTGCACCCAGGGGAAAACAGTCGAGCAAGTCAGACTGAACGGTGGTCAATATCTCTTGACATCTGCCGCCACTGTTGTTAATGACAAAGTACTGCCTGCCATCTACTGTGTCCGTTGCCAGCTCCTGTTGGTGTTTCATTGCTTATCGTAGCTGTGTGGGATATGAGGATTGGAAACTTGCAGAGAATGATTAGATTGTTAGTTTGTTTTTTACGTTTGTCGCTCACCTCATCTCCATGGCTCCTTGATAGAGTATCACGTTTTTTAGTACATGCATTTCTCAAAGATTAGGAGTGTTTCCTTCCACAACATCACTTCTCCTGTTTTCTTCACTTTCTCTCTCTCTTTCTCTCTCTCTCTCTCTCTCTCTCACACACACACACACACACACATGTTGTGTGGTGTGTTGTGTGTGTATGTGTGTGTCTGCGTGTCTGTGTGTCTGCGTGTGTGTGTGCAAGAGAGAGAGAGAGAGAGAGAGAGAGGAGAGAGAGAGAGAGAAAGAAGAGAGAGAGAGAGAGAGAGACATACATGCATACAGACAGACAGACGGACAGACAGAGAAGAGAGGGAGAGATTCAATGCTTTTGTACTTTTTTAAAGGCCTCTACTATTTTTTTTAGCCAGCGTCGACGCTTGACCGACTGACATGTGAATGTAAAGATTATTATAAATGATTTTCTCTTCTTTTTATTGCTGTAAGTGTCTTTTATGTCTTACAGTTCGTCCATTTCACCGTAGTGGTGGGGTCGACATACATCTGCTTTACTTGTGTCTGTCTCTGACTGTCGTACTTCTAGTGAAGCCTTAGGACACTTGCGAGATGATGCGTTGTATATGCGATTATTATCAATAAAATAAATAATAATAATTACAATATTTATATAGCGCAAAATCTTGATAAAATCAAATCTAAGCGCTGAAACACGCACACACGCACGCACGCACACACACGCACGCACGCACGCACACACACACACGCACTCACGCACACACACATACACACACACACACACGCACACGGCTATAAATGGGGAGAAAGAATAAAAGCAATGGAAAATTATAGAGAGCATATTATATACAATTATATATTGCAATGTGATTCCCCTCCGAGTGGAGACAGGCTGCAGAGGGGATTGAGTGAGGTCAGGATTTTATGCAGAGGAGAAAAGGTGAGTTTTGAGAGCGGACTTGAAGGAGACAAAAGTAGGTTGCTGACGGACTGAGAGAGGAAGTTTGTTCCAGGAGAGCGGACCAGAAACAGAGAAGGCTCGTGGACCATAGGTATTGAGCTTAGTGCGTGGAAAGCGAAAAGTCAGAGGATCGGAGGCAGAGCGGAGGGTACGTGAGGGAACATAGATCTCAAGTAGGCTTGACAGGTAATCGGGGGCTGCGTTATTGAGGCTTTTGTAGCACATGGTGTCTAGTTTGTACTGTATGCGCTTTGATACAGGGAGCCAGTGAAGTTGTGCCAGGAGAGGAGATATGTAGTCAGCTTTTTTCTTTTTGAGAACAAGGCGTGCAGCATTGTTTTGAATGCGCTGTAGGATGTGAGTGGTGGAGGCAGGAAGACCGGACAGGAGTGAATTGCAATAGTCAATGCGAGACATTATGAAGAAGAGAACGAGTTTTGCAGTTGTTTCGACAGAGAGATACTTCCTGATCAGGCTTATACGATGGAGGTGATAGTAGCAAGATCTGGCAGTTTGAGAAACAAAGTTGTTCATGGAGAGGGTAGAGTCAATGCAGACAGCAAGGTTTTTAGCTGAATCAGAAATTGGGACTGATGTGTTACATAATGGGAGAGAAAGAGGAGGCAGCTGAGAAAGTTTCTGACGGGTGCCAGTGAGGATAGCTTCTGTCTTGTCATCATTTAGCTGAAGTTTGTTGTATGTCATCAATTTTTAATGTCCGAGTAACACTCAGTGGTGCGAGTCAGAAGGCGCTGTATATTGTCAGGTGAGTCAATGTCTTGAAGTTGGGTGTCATCAGCATAGAAGTGGTGTTTTATAGAGTGGGAGTTGATGATAGTGGACAGGGGGGAGGTGTAAAGAGTGAAGAGAACAGGGCCAAGGACAGATCCTTGTGGAACACCACAGGTCAGGTATGCAGGTTGAGAGTAAGTGCCATTGATGAGAACAGTTTGTTTTCTGTTTGATAGATATGAAGTGAACCAGGAGAGAGCAATGTCAGAGATGCCAAAAGTATGATGAAGTCTAGAAAGGAGAATACCATGATCAATGGTATCAAAGGCTGCAGACAGATCAAGGAGTGTGAGGAGAGAGACTTTGCCAGTATCAGTTGCAAGGAGGAGATTGTTGAGAATGTGTAGCAAGGCAGTTTCAGTGCTATGGCACTGGCGGTAGGCTGACTGGAAAGGATTGAGGAGATTGTTAGCAGACAGGTGAGAGTTCAGTTGGTTGAGGACAACTTTTTCAAGCAGTTTTGACAAGAAAGAGAGATTAGTGATAGGCCGGTAATTTTTCAGTTCATTGAGTCTAAATTGTATTTCTTGAGGAGAGGGTGAACAATAGCAGACTTGAAAGAATCTGGGACAGTTCCAGTTTGGAGAGAAGTGTTGATGATGTCAGTATGAATGGGAGGAGGTAGGGAGACAGTCGGAGTAGAGAGAACCTGGAAGAGGATCCAGTTCGCAGGTTTTGAACGACATGGATCTGACTGTGTTGAGAATTTCTTCTTGTGAGACTGGGGTAAAAGTAGTAAGAGGTGTGCCAGAGAAGGAAGGGTCAGGTGGGCATGGTTGACAGGGTGTCCTGTCAAGCCTGTCACGAAGAGTTTGTATTTTGGTGGTGAAATACTTGGAGAATACAGATGGGAGTTCTTCATTTGTGTGTTTTGTTGGGAGAGGTAAATCTTTTCGTGTGCCAAGGAGATGATTCATGGTTGTAAAGAATTCTTTTGAAGAAGAGGCATTCAGGATTTTGGTTTGAAAATAGCTTGTTTTTGCAGATGCAATGAGGGTGGATACTTTTGTTTTAGAGGCTTGGAAAAGTTGCCTATGTACAGTGAGTTTGGATTTGCGCCAGCGGCGCTCTGCTCAGCGGCGGGCACGTTTTGCACAGGCAATCTCATGAGTGAGCCAGGGGGTAGGGGGGCGGTCAGGTAAAAGACGGGTTGTGGCTGGAGCATGAGTGTCCAGAAGATGGTGGAGAGTAGTATAGAATTCATCGGCAAGGTTATGTGACTTTTCAGAAAGGAGACGGAAGGCATCAGATGAAAATGTGGAGAGGTCGATAGATTTGAGATTGCGTCGAGTCACTGTGCGCATGGTACGGGAAGGAGGAGGAATGTCAAGAGAACAGAGAATTGCAGAGTGGTCAGATGGAAGGGCTGAAGTTAGACGGGTAGAAAGAACTAAGCAGTTGTCAGTAGCTGAATTGTGGTGATCACGAGAAATGATCCAGTCAAGAATGTGACCTTTTTGATGGGTTGGTTCAGAAATGTGTTGAGTCATATTGTGATTGGACAGAGAGTTGATGATATGTCTTGTGTCATAACGGTGAGTGTTGTCATAGTGGACATTGATGTCACCTAGAATGATGAGATTTCCAGGTAAGAGGCAGTAGTAATCAAGAAGTTGATCAAAGTCAGAGAGAAACGTGGATGTGGTGAACTTGTTGGCAGAGCTAGGTGGAGGTCGATAGACACAGGAGAAGGTGATGGGGTGAGGGGTGGAATGGAAGGATACTTCAATGTGCTCGAAAGAAGGATGGGAGAAAGGCAGAGACTGCGAGAAAGACAGTCGGGAATGGAGTGAGTCGTTGTAGAGGATGGCGATACCACCACCTCGGGATGAGCGATGGAAAGAAGCAAGCCTGTAACCACTCGGAGTGAGACTCGCATGTATAGGTTCATGACCAATAATAATAATAATAATAATGATAATGATATCAAGAACAAGAAAAGAATAATAATAATAATAATAATGATGATGATGATAACAATAATGATAATAATAATAATGATGATGATGATAATAATGATAATAGTAATAATGATAATAATGATAACGATGCAGCTATGATGCTGATGATGATCAGTATGACAACGACAACAACAACAATAATAATACTAATG
This sequence comes from Monoplex corrugatus, assembly GCA_030674185.1. Lineage (NCBI taxonomy): Eukaryota > Metazoa > Mollusca > Gastropoda > Littorinimorpha > Ranellidae > Monoplex > Monoplex corrugatus. The sequence goes on from CM060310.1 coordinate 43,089,954, forward strand.
ATGATGATAATAATATTATTATATAACTATTATTAGCAGTATCATTACCATTACTATTATTATCATTACTACTGCTACTACTGCTATAGTACTACTATCATCATTATTATCGTTATTACTATTACTATTACTACTACTACTACTACTGCTACTGCTACTACTACTATTGATCGGTGCAGACAATGACACAATGCAGCAGTGTTTGGTGGTAAATTTTCCAAGTTTGCCAATTTAAGAGTAGTGCCTAATAATGATAATAATACAAATCCATTAAGTTATTTGCTTAAGCTGTTTCAACAAAAGACAATTTGTGTACGTTGTTATGTTTATATGTATATATCCAGTGAAACCTTGTATATATCTATTTATATTTTCGTGTTGCTGGTTTGTAATTTTGTTTCATTCAAATTTATGACATATATTTGCAGATATGGGACGTGGAAATGAAGTTTTCAACGCTTTGTCATTTCTGTTCTTGTATTTGTCATTATGTCTTGTCGAAAAAGAATTGAAAACAATTTTGAAGGGCAAAAAAATATGCTAGCCTAGCTTATCTCTGTTTACTGACAGATTTATCTTCAAACTGACTTTGGATCAAAAATCTTCTTTAAAGAATAGTCGCGAGTGTACAGAATGTGAGCGTGAACATTTTCCTGATCGTCATGACCCACAATGTTAATTAAGACAATAATTTGTAACTTTCGATCTATTTCATCTTGTTTCATTTTATCAATACGCGGTTACAAGCCTATGTTTGACCCAAAAGCCACTAAATTCTTTATGTTTAAATGAATAATTTATTGTTTCTCCTCTAGATTCCACCACGCACACGAACGTATGCCACAAACGCGCGCGTGAACACACACACATTCACGCATGGAGAGAAAGAAAGAAAGAGAGAGAGAGAGAGAGAGAGAGAGAGAGAGAGAGAGAGAGAGAGAGACATATAGAGACAGAGAGAGACAGAGAGAGACAGAGACAGAGACACTGGGACAGAGTCAGAGAGGAGAGAGAGAGAGAGAGAGAAAGAGAGAGAGAGAGGAGACAGAGAGACAGAGAGAGACAGGGACAGAGACAGACACAGAGAAAGACAAAGAAAGAGAGACAGAGACAGACAGACAGAGATAGAGAGAAACATACAGAGACAGAGACAGGGACAGACAAGGACAGACACAGAGAAATACAAAGAGAGAGAGAGACAGAGACAAACAGAGAGACAGAGTGACAAAGAGAGAGAGAGAGAGAGAGAGAGAGAGAGAGAGAGAGAGAGAGAGAGAGAGAAAGAAACATAACAGAGACAGAGAGAAACAGGGACAGACAGACAGACACAGAGAAAGACAAAGAGAGAGAGAGAGAGAGAGAGACGAGAGAGAGAGAGAGAGAGAGAAATTGGCAGATTCTTGATACCAAACAAGCCCCACAGGGACTTGTTCATTTCAACAGTGTTTCTTTTCTAGAGTCAACTGGACTGGGCCGGGCACCTGGCAAAATGGCGCCAACTCTGACTTTTGTGTGCGTGGACACATTGACCTTCAGGTCGTTCTTAGTGGCCAGGCTATGTGGGGGAAATCAAAGATCAAACCCGTCTTTGCCAGATATTCCCTCCGCATGTGTTTGCTGTTGAATGCTTCGTTAAGGTCCAACACAGCACAGCCGTACGATCAAAGAGACAGGCTGGGAGTGAAAGGAAAACATAGCTGCTGACCCAAACAGAAATGGGAGTGAAAATAAACATGGCCACTGTCTGGTGTGGCGTAGAAAGGCAAGAAGTGAGGGCAGGGCACTCCATCACACGACAAGGGGGAAGGTTGACGGCAAGGTGTGAATTTAACATGGGCTAACGAGACACTTTATAAGGACACGCTTTGCACTCTTGCTGATAAGTGGCGTGGATGGTTCGTGGAGTAGTTTTTGTGTTGGTGTGGTGGTTAGCTAGTGTGGTCCTAAGTTACTTAAATATTTAATTGATTAATTAATTATTTAGTTTGAATCTCACACCGTCTCAACAAGAAGGGTTCCCCGTTCACCCACTCCTACCAACATACAGTCTACAGACCGAGAAGCACATATGAAAAATACGACAGGACAAAGGTTGAAGTGCACCACAAAGAGGTGGAGAGATAGAGGGAAGATGGAAGAGAGAATTTGTCAACGAGACAATGTCCTCCTTCAATGGCTTGTTTTTTCACAGTCAGTCCCACATAGATAAGGGGTTTGGAGTTTGGCGTTTATTCAAGAGGGATTTATCGCACTTGGACAATGCCATATGACAACAGTTATTTGGCAGACTTTCTGAGCCTGCGTAAAACGCTACGCCTTGGCAAGACTTTTGAAATGGAGAGGTGGGTAAACATGAAACACTGATGGAAACATTAAGACGGGCAGCAAACAGTCCAGTTTTTAATCTTGTCGGCTTGAGGTATCCTATCCTTAATCCACGGTTCTACTTAAAGAACTTATCAACCCACATTAAAAAATATGATGTCCGCTTGAAGGCTGAATGGTTCACAATCCTTGTCTCAAGAATATGATGCTAATGGACCAGAGAGAGAGAGAGAGGGAGGGGGAGAGACAGAGAAGAGACAGACAGACAGACAGAAAGACAGACAGAGAGGGACAGAGAGAGAGAGAGAGAGAAAGAGAGAGAGACAGACAGACAGTGACAGAAAGAGACAGAGAACAGAGAGAGACAGACAGAGAGTGACTGACCTCGACAAATGCAGCATACGGGGGTCCACACTGAAGATCCAGCACGTCTCCATTCACAACACCATCATCTCCTTTGCGGTCTTGTGTGCTGGTGGAGGCCAGGGTCGAGGATTCAAACCCTCCGTTGTCCACGGCCAGGTTGTGGGGGAAGAGAGAGCCATCCACATCAGTAACAGAATTCTTAGTATGTTTTGATGCGTCACTAAGAACCACCCCGCTAGAACACAATACACCCAGCTTCACATCTTTTTCCGCCATCATCTCGCCCCCTACCCCCTTGGCCCTCGTGGTCACTTGACGCCTGAGGTCCGTGTTCCGCATGTGGATAATGACAGCCACCACAACGACAGCGACGACAAATGTGATGCCGGCGATGACGCCAGCGATGATGATATATTTGTCTTCGTCGATCCCATCTGATCCTACCAGAAGCGCGGAGTTGTTGGTCTTCACAAAAACGTCCAGAAAGGTGTGAGTGACAAGAGGAGGGGTACCCTGGTCTGAAGCAGCCACCTGTAAATGAAGGGTGGATCCAGCCACTCCCATCAAGCTGCGAATGACGAAGATGTGTCCTGTCTGGTTGTTGATGCCCAGCCACTGGTCCGAATTGCCCTCAGTTATACTGTAGGTTATCTCCCCGTTACTGCCCATGTCACTGTCAGAGGCAAGGATCTGTCCAAAAAACAACATTTTGTCCTGAGTTGATCATATGATATGATGCTAGATTTATGTCTGCTATCATTTCGTTAATTAAATATGTTTGGCATACAGGTACAGTTTGCATTTCCAATCTGCCTGTACGGATCTGACTTGACTCGCGAAAAACAAAAACCCTTTATACAAGCCACCTCCAGTCCACCCAGCTGTGAATGGGTACCTGAACCTGTTCAGAGTTAAGGAAAGTAAAGCAATCGGGAAAGCAGAGGGGCACTGTCCTCATGATGGTGGCCCCGATGAAAGTTGAGGCCTGTACCACCTCACTCCCCTACGACGTCAGGGTATCAGAACAATATTTACCTTTCCCTTTCCTTTTAATGACAAACGTTTGTCAGAGTAACGATGTCACCAAACACCTATTCCCAATCATAATTGACACAAACAAACAAACAAACAAACAAACAACAACTAACTAACTAACTAACTAACTAACTAACTAACTAACTAACTAACTAACTAACTACCCCCTAGACACAAACAAAAAATCCAAACACAATTTCTTGGGAATCTAATTATTGGCATCATTATGTTTGCGGGCATCAGTTTAAAGTTTGTACATACGAGTATATTTAGCTGGTTTTTGTTTGCGTTTCATTTTTTTCAATAGACAAAAACAATTGTAAAGGACAGCTCTGTCTACCCACATGCTGACATACAATGTGTGTGTGTGTGTGTGTGTGTGTGTGTGTGTGTGTGTGTGTGTGTGTGTGTGTGTGTGTGTGTGTGTGTGTGTGTGTGTGTGTGTGGTGGTCACTGGTTTAATGTCTATTCACTTAAGTGATTTTAGACAAATGAAACAAACAAACAAAAAGAATAAATAAAACAATAATTGATAACAATGATAATAATGATAAATAAATGAAAAATAAAAGATAAAACAAAATAAATAAATAAATGAAACAAGTGTAAAAAAAAAAAAGAAAAGGAACGATGTTGGGAAGGGGAGTATAAATAGGAAGGGTAAATGCAGGTGTTTATGTGTAGTTAATCTTGGTTTAAAAAAAAAAAAGATTCACAGTTTAAATTTATATTACTTTTAGCCCACTCGAGCATCAATTACATATACGGCCTGAAACCACGTGAAAAACAAGTAAGAAGCAAGGACAATGCAAATGTCGGAGGGAAGCATAAACATAATAAATGAAGTAGCATACTACAACAAATATAACAATAAACTAGCTGACTGTAACTATGAGCAGGAAGATGAACGAATTATAAATATTGAACCATTGGACTTTTAGATAGGCTAACAAAAAATTCGTATGTCAATAATGATGATTCAAATATGTCGGAAATTGTGTGAGTAGAAAGTATCGGAATGTATCGCTTTATACGAATGCAAGAAAGTAAATGACTGGTCGTTATTTTCTGTCCACAAAGACAGGCAATATTTCTGGTGTACTTTGTTTTGAATGCATCGAGTTTCCACCTATACATAAGGGACTGTATAGATCTGTTTGTAGTAGACTGTTTACTGATTTTGCTGATTTTAAAATCCATGCTATTAGTATTGTACTTTTTCTGATTATCTTGAAACAGTTTCCAAACATAGGCGTCCATTAAATTACAAGATTCATTTAAAGAGGGAGAAAGCTTTATGTTGTTTGATTCTGATGAACCCTTAGCTCCTCGTTTGGCAGCCCTGTCAACTACATCGTTATGATGAAACGAACAATGAGATGGTATCCAACAAAAAGTAAGATCAGTTCCTCTTAAGGATAAGAAATGAATTAAATGGCTAATTTCTATTACCATTTCAGATCTAGTGTCTAATTTCATTAATTCAAGAGCCTGAAGCACTGATTTAGAATCAACGCAGAAAAGGATTTGTGATATATTTCGAGGATAATTTACTAAGTAATTCAAAGCCATCAGTATTGCAAAGAGTTCAGCTGTAAATATTGATTTGTTGGGTCCTATATGGAAAGATTTCTTTATTTTAAGAGCTGGTATTAGAAACGCAGAACCTGCTGTTTTCTCAATTAATGAGCCATCTGTGTAGATTTTTAAATGATTGGGATAAAAGTGTTTTCAATATGACATTTAACTCGACTCGCTAATAAGTTGATATTATCTTCTTTCTTTAAATCAATGTGGTGTATGTCAAAGTTTGCTTCTTTCTTTAAATCAATGTGGTGTATGTCAAAGTTTGCTCTTGATAGTTCCCAACTGGGTACTGGAGAAAAAGAAGGTCTTATAGATATAGGATCCGCTTCTAAATCAGTTCCAGAACCATTCATGATGTCGTATGTACTACGTTGCAAGTGTGGCTTGTGAAGATATTGATTTAGCTCGGTTTGGAAAATCAATGTCTGATCTTGAATTTATATCAGGTCTCAAAACATTTTCAATGGTGGTATTTCTTAGCAGAAATTTGGTAGAGACGAGTTTCCTTTGTTCATCAAGCGGCAACGTATCAATTTCACCGTATGTACGGAGATTGGAAGCATGCATCGGAAGACCAAGCGCAAGTTTATAAAACTTTTGCATTCTATACTTTGTAGTTTTTGTAGTAAGTGTCTAGGTGCACTAAAGAATATTTCTTGGGCATATGTTAGTTTAGATCTAATGAGAGATTTACATAGATGTACAAGTTTTGATGGATTATGAGTTTTTGTAGTGTCTAGGTGCACTAAAGAATATTTCTTGGGCATATGTTAGTTTAGATCTAATGAGAGATTTACATAGATGTACAAGTGTTGATGGATTATGTCCCCATGGTTGCTTGCACACTTATTTATTAAAAATTTAGACTCTTTTGGGCTTTTGTGAGTAAGTAGTCGATATGCAGATTCCATGATAATTTTGCTGTAAAGAAAACACCTAAGAACTTAATGGTTTGGTTATA